>JAGSMT010000007.1:5290000-5628758 GCA_029286875.1 Lamproptera curius
TAGTTTTAAAGTACAATGCATAGCATTATTGGATGCAGATTATAGAATATCTGTTTGTAGAATTTAGACTTTATTTAAGAGAATTTTGGCGGAATCTGTGACAATTGCATGTCAAGTAATATCCTAACCAAATAAGATATAACATATACGTTATAACCAAATCAAATTTTAATACCGCTAACAATTATAACTAATTCAGTTTGACATTAGGCAATTTTAACATAATTAAAGAACTCACTAATAATTTTTGAAAAATATAGTCTTTAGTAGTAGAATGTATTTACATTCTGGCTTCTTTTACCACATTTTTGGCTTATTTCTAAGTAAATACGTTTATGTAATGACAACTCGCATCACTGTCGTAGTACAAGATTTTCTTAGTACTAGGTAGTGTTTTGTTACTGTCCTAATTTTTTTTGTTTACTGCACTAAACAACGATTATGATCCCGATGCCTGTTAAGATACAACGAAGAAACTAATGAATTTTAAATCGTCCATCTTGAGGTCATCACAAAAGTTGAATTATTAAAACAATTGCGTGATTAATATATTTACACCAGAACTCTTAATGATTTCATCCATTTGTAATGAATTATTGATGAAGTCGCGGGAATCATAGCGTTGAACAATATTAGGTAAAAAAGTTCTGTTTCATTTAAAAATATTAAAAAAAAACCTTTCCAATTTTGGCAATAATATGTCTCTTTCTTAGAAAAGAATACATACCTAATAAAATGGAAAGTATACATTACAAAACATTGTATCACAAACGATTATATATTATTTAATAACCTTTAAGCTTACATTGAGGCTTCATAAATCCTATTTGTTACAAACCAGGTCAAGTGTGCTGCCTCACTGTATGGTCACTTTTCGATCGCTTCCATGCCCTTGTTACAACCCTAGCTACCTTAAATGTCGATGGTATGTGACATATCGATAATGGGCTGCACGGAAGACCTTATATCGATACATCAATGTCGAGGCGAACCGCCATACCTATACAGTAACGAGTATTGCAAATAGATAATGTTGTGATGTTTATTTTGCAGGATATTCGACATAAGTGTTAATTTATCTGATAAAAGGGTTGTTTTCACCAGTAGAGATAAAATTTAAAAGAAAGGAAAGACAATGTTATTACTTCTTGACCAAGATACAGTCAAATTGACTTTTGACAAACGGTTTATGAGCTTTACCCGCATTGGACCAGCGTGGTGGGATACGGTCCAAAAATCTCCTGATTGAGAAGGCGTGCATTAAGGGAGGCCTATGTCCAGCATAGGACTAACGCAGGCTGATGATGATGAGCTTTACTAGAAGAACGCGTTCTTACTGGTGTAAGCAGCCATATTTAATCTACTACACGCTATTTCTAACCAATAAGAGCCCTCAAAGTTGTGGGGCCATTTTCTTACTACTGACTTACTTTGCTTACTTACATAAATAGATTCCATGTCCTATTTCGCTTGGATACATAGTTGAATAATGTCTAATAATGTATATGCCTTGAATTATTTGAATACAAAGGTTTTTCTCCTTATTATTACAACGATTATAATGTGATTTTCGACTCAAACAAAATCAAATCTCAATAATTTATGATATACGTGTATTAAATACATCAATATTTTTTTTATTTTTTATTTCTTATTTGTGTAAATGATGTGTGATAGATTTAAAGCTAATATAGCTGCCGCGGTTATATTTCAATAAACACTAGTGGTAGTGATTAGTAAACTTATGCATTGTTAGCACAGCCTATTGTACCATATCACTACATAGTATAAAACAAATTCGCTTTCTCTGTCCCTATATCCCTGTGTATGCTTTAATCTTTAAAACTACGCAACGGATGTAGTTTATAGTGAGTGAAGAGGAAGGTTTATATGTATAACACATGCTTATTATTGTAGATACATTTATCATCAGCATAACACCCGTGCGAAGTAGGAGCGGGTCGCTAGTAAAACATATAATGTTAATAATTTCATGCTTAAACCTTTTTTTAATATATAATAAGCAAAGGGAAATGTAACGTATACATCAGTTCGCACGCGAACTAAATGTAACGCGATAAAATGAAACCAGGAACGAAATCTTATACGTCCGATTCTCTGAGCTTATATCACACCTTTACTCGCATTGCAGGTCGCTTCGCTGATTTCTTCTGACGCATTTCATGACAGGTTAGTGTTTATCCTCTACTGACTGTCTACTTAAAAGGAAACGGAAAAAAAGTAGTGTCAAATGATAAAAATATTTGTGATTTTTTCTATATTAATTTAATGCTTTTGATTATTACCAGCGCACTTTTTACTTACTATCAGCCTGTGTTATAAGGCACGCCGTATTTTTAGGGGGTTTTTGAACCGTAACCAACCATATGGTTCAATGCGAGTTGGTTGGTAGATCGACTTTTACATGCCCATCTGACGCATGGATCATCTTACTTTTCAGACAATTGGGTGATCGGCCCAATTTGTCCTAAGCAACCAGAAAAATCGATTACAGAGTTGTTTCTCCGCGGGATTCGTACCGACGACCTCCGGTTTATAAAGCAAGGGCCAATACTGCTAGACCACGGTGGTAGTAATACTTACTATATTTGATATGATTCTAATTAAGTATGAAAATAATTCGAATTTTGAAATATAAAATAAATATATTATTGTGACCATTTAAAATGTGGCGATGCTCTGAGACCGCATTCTTATAAACAGGGCGCGTTTCTTATCAACAGGGGAACGGCCTCCTTGTCTCATCATTATTATCACAGATAAAGTTACGTGTAAGCGACAGCATTATAATAAAAAAAAAAACAACATTTTGTAGTGAAATATTAAAATATTACTCTACATTTTAACCAAATAAGACATAAAATATAAGTTAAACGTTTACTACGTTTCAAAGCGCTTTTTTGATTGGTTTCCGACAAAAACATGTCCTTTTTTTGTCATATTAGCAAAACGTTTTGGCGTTCTAAGATAAATTAATATAAATCCCAATACGTATTCAAGACTTGATTGGTTGGATATAATCAGTTTAAGTTTTGAACTGTTTTGTACGATAAGCTACAAATTCGTATTACAATTATTCGTTGTTAACCATTCTCTTAGAAGATACATTGAATTGGTTTAAATGTAACGAAGTCATCGCTCATATCTAATACACATTTTTATTATGTTATTCGCCATATTGTATCCACTTTTATTGTTCGTGGGAATACACTTCTAGAAAGCACAATACTTAGGCTACGTGAAAGTTTTTAAAAATGACGTCATACGCAGTGTTTACATTTAAATTATTAGACATTTGTATTTAACCTTCGATTCCATATTTTACGATAAATTTAAGTCTTGAGATGGTAAAATATGGCTAGTCTATTTTTTACCATTATTTAAGCTTATTAATTAATGAAAGTATTTCACTTGCTTACAGATTGTTAAAATAACTACTTTAAAATATACTTATTAAAAACTATTACACCTTAAAGAATACATTTCTAGAATGGAAACAGTTATGAGCAATCATTGCTGTATCGTCTTCCGGTTTAAACGGCGCGTAAGCTGTTCAAAACTTAACTTTTAAATATACTTCAAGTTCCGCGAAGTGGGTATCGCTTACAATCACAAGAATGTCTTTTTCGCCGTGTAATTTTGTTTAAAACAACCAAAAAATGTATTGCGCCATACCAGGGAAGCATACCTCGATATAATGCAACAGGTAATTAGTCATCCCGTGTAATTAGTCACCCGTACCCGCTTTTTACTATAATTTCGCATCGAAACCTTCCAAGTTGTAAACCAGTTACCGGTTTTATCTCTTATTCGGATTGTTTTTACCGGATGCCTTGAATTACTCCGATCCAAGGATTTCAGTATAAATCATCACTTGGGCTTGTTAAAAGTAATACAACGGCCAAGCCTTATGGTAGGATCGCGTTAATTTGAGTTGTGGTCAATTATGGTGACGTGTACAGGATTTGTTTTGTTCCGAATCAACGTTCCGATGAATTTCTTTTGTTTTTATAAGATTTTATTGACCGTTTTATCTACTCTTCATCTTCATCATCATCAGCCTTCGATAGTCTACTGCTGGACGTAGGCCTCCTCTAATACACCCTATCCATTAGGGGCTTTGGACCGTATCCCACCACGCTGGTCCAATGCGGGTTGGTGGGAGGACCTGCCTTTTACATGCCCATCCGACGCATGGATCATGATCATCTTACTTTTCAGACAATTGGGAGATCGCCCAATTGCCCTAACCAACCAGGAAACAACAATGAAAATTTGTTGAGTCCCGCAGGATTCGAACCACGACCTCCGGATTCTTAAGCACACGCCTATACCACTAGGCTACGTAGGCAGTTCTTCTTAATATATATAAATCACGTGTCACGATGTTTGTCCGCGATGAACTCCTAAGATACTTAACCGATTTTTAAATATATTCGCCCACCTTGTGTAGTTTAATCCAACTTAAAAGATAGAATAGCTTTTTAAAATATTATAATATAATGAATAATATTAATTTTATTTTTTTCTTGATATATGTTGTATCATAATTTTATTTCAGAGTATATATGAGTAGATGGTTTTGGTTATTTAAACGCGATATACCCCTGGTAAGAAAAACGATATACAAAGCAAGTTGGGTAATTACAGACAAGTATATGAATTTTTAGTCCGTTTAAAGAAAATTTTATATGCATTCTTCCACGTATAATTAGCTTAACCACCTTAGAGTAAGTTACACTTTAGTGACCCTTAGTCTTAGTATACCTATATTGCTCAGACCGTGGATGGCCTAAAACCAAGGTAAACAAAACTTACTACGATGACTCACCCAAGTAATCTGCCATACAGTTCCGTAAGATATAGTTCTCGGAACAGGTTCCGACATTCCCCGAGAATCGTACCTGAATGGACTGCGTCACGGCTGACTCATCTTTGGCTTAGCTTTTTTTCGGCAAACAAATTTTACTACGCCTTGAAGCGTGGATTGTGCTCGATTTGAAGTATAGCGAGTCATTGTTGTTGTACGTGGTTCAATTAATAGGTGCTCCTGACGTCACAGCCTAGATCGATCTAGTCTAGTCGTTTTAGATACTTTAAAAGCGAAAATGGCTCTTTGTTACTTGTTCACATGTATAAAGAATCCAAGTAATATCTGTAGCTGTGGTGGATGAAAGCACTTAGTGATTTACCAATTAGCGTGATATGGTTGCGCATTTTTCTTTAGTCGTAGGCGCTATTTGTATGATATATAAATTACTAGGCATTTTTCAAGAGATGTAGAATGATGTCTAAGATTAATTCCAAACGTATAAACAAAGCGTAAAGGATTTTTTGCAGGAGCCGTTCCCGTAAATTTAGTCCATTTAAGTCTTTCAAAACAGATAGATCTAACATTATGGGTCGTTTCTAGGGTACCCGCTAGGAAAGATCTACCCTTGCCCTTTTTCCCGCAAAAAGCGTAAAAGCACAACAGTTTTCCCATTTTAAGGACACCCTAGATGTTGTCATAACGAAGTAAATGCATTATTGCGTCGTTTTATATGGGTAGGATCAACGGTTTTAAACTAATAATGATCCTTCTTTATTAATAACAGTTAATTAATTTCACTTATTTATTCTTAAAAAAACGGATCAATGGATATTTAGACGCTAAAATCAAAATCAGTGAATGTTTTTAAAGACTCATTCTTTTTAATTGCTCATTCGAACAATTTCTATTCAATAATCTGATAGTGTGTCGAGTAATAAAATGTACAGTTGTTTTTGTATGTATGTTTATAGTTCGCTGGATAATTTAACAGCTCGGCCGCAATAGCTTTCTTTATGCACCGCTTGAATGGACGTTTAGCCTACATTTTTAAAGCTAACATGGATAGCTAACTGAATACCTGTTGACGTGCACGTTGCGGTCGTCTGCAATCATTATTTCCGATACGCACTTTAAGTGCACATATTGATATAACTTTTACCTGATGACTGATACGTATAGTTCGTGAAAATAAATCTGTCTGCTTGTTTTGGTTTTAATAGTTACCTTTGAAGGGACGTTATAAATATCAATGTAATAAGTGCACTTAATTTTACAAAATGCAGTCGAATCAGAAATAAAAAAAACTTATAATAAGGTAGTGCATGCCATAGATTATAAATATAGTATGTCACATAAAATTTACAATACCTGTCTAATTAACATCATTATCATCATCATCGGCCTGTGTTAGACATAGGCACGCCATCTCCATTAGGGCGTTTTTGGACCATATCTTACCACGATGGTCCAACGCGGGTTAGTGGATGAACCGACTTTATACATGTCCATCTGAAGCATGGATCTTCCTATATATCAGAGAATTGGGTGATCGGTCCAAATTGTCCTAACCAACCGTAAAACAACGATAACAATTATTAAATAATTTAAACACCTTTTTATTGTATATAAATACGTGGCAACTCCAAGACCTCATATGTCATTGTAAATACTCCTATTAATTATATTAAATAATAATATTTACTTAAAAATATAAGTGAAATTTGTAATGTTTTTAGCCTGCTCGAAACATAATTGTAAGAATTAAATATAATTATCTACATTGTGTACCCTGGTTATAGCGTTATCGTGTTTATACGGTGTACGAAGTCTAGCTGTCACTGCGCAGGTAACGACTTTTAGTTTAAAATAAGTTTATTGTCCCTACATCCTCGTCAAGAGCTCACATTATAATTTAATCTTATAATTTTCATATCAATTATTACATAAAATGATGACCCTGCAATACCAAGGCCCGTCAGGTCGAGGAACAACTCCATTTGACTCTGAAAGAGCTAAAGGGAGCCAAAATGCAGTGTGAGCAATTGCTGAGGGAAAGGGACGATAACGAACATGAAACTTTGCACATTATTAACAAAAATACAAAACTAAAACAAGAATTATCTCAGTTAAATTTAAATTATTTAAACTTACAAGAACAAAATAATAATTTGCAAAGTATAGTTGATGGTTTGACCAGTGTAGGGGTGAATATGAGGAAGCTCTCGTCCTCACCTCTAAACTGAGGTCTGAATTATATGAGGCTCATAAAACAATTAAATTACTTGAACTTAAGAATCAGAACTTAAGGACCAGTCAAACCCAAAGCCTTTATAGTGAATTAGTTGAGGAAGTACAAGATATGGTATCCCCAGTAACAAATATTAGTAACAATATTAGCACAATAGATTTGACTGGTGATGACTGTGGAGCCTGCCGTCCAGTAATCAGCAAAAATAAACAAAAGAAATTTAAAAATATTAATAAACACATAAGGAAGACAGAGAAATTGTTGAAATGTAGGCATAGTATTTGTAAAAACTATGGCAAAATATGTAAAGATAGGAATAAACTAAAAGCAAAATTAAATGTATGCTACAATGAGGCTAAGATAACTCATTTGTCTCATGAGGCTAGTGTCAGTTCACTGCAGGCTGAGATTGCATCACTATTGCAATCCTTAAATGTCCTAACAAAGAAATATGAGGCATCTCAAAAAGAAATATCTGAACACATTTCGGCTATGAATGACATATTAGATTTATGTAAAAATAACTCAGACCGTTTTGACTCCTTGACCAGAAATTGTGTATGCAATTGTCAAAGCATACAGGTTCATTCAGAACTGGAATGTGATTCTAAGACTCTGTCTCAGAGTGTGGTGCCTCACGGTAGCCTTCTAGATAATAGTAAAGAAAAACATATTTCTTCCCATAATTATATTAAAATATACAGCGATGAACTGGGAAGAAGTATGGGTTCATTAATTCTAGATAAGTGTATGGGGGAATCAGTATCTAATTATTGTATGCCAGGAGCAACCTACTTACATATTATGAAAAAAATATTGACTGATACTCATTGCCCCAACACTATCTTGATTATCTTGATTGGGAGTAGGGGAAATGTTAATAGACAACACCTACAACAATTTCATGAAAGACTTAATAAACTAGATGTAAAAAAGGTAATTTTGTTCACATTTCCCTACATTAAGGAGTTGCCACAGGAAAACCAACATAGATATAAGTTAAATAACTATTTGTATATGTTATACAATAATAATTGTAAACATTTAACCCACAAATATCATAACAAAATTGATATTATTGACATTAATAATATAATTAATTGTAACAATTTTCATTTGACATATGGTAGGTTGCACCTATCAAATTTTTTTAGAAAAAAATTAGCTTGTATGCTATATTATTGTATTTTAAATAATTCAGCAAATGTTTGCTAACTTGACTCCTGCTTCTATTGAACAGGAACAAATTGTGACATCTAATAATTTGGAATCCGTTCCAAGCAATAATTTAAATTAAATATTGAGACAACGGAGAAAATCTCTTGCATATTAAACAATACCTTATTATTATCAAACAATAATGTTATTAAAAATAAATTTTCTAATAAAAGCACACAGTGTATGAACCTGGTACATCAAAATATTCAGGGAATAGCCAGTAAAGAACTTGAAATTGAACTCTTCTTGAATAGTTGTAAAATTGATATATTATGTATTACTGAGCACTGGCTACAACAATATCAGTTAATGTTAAATCTTGGATGTCACCAGGTTGCTAGCCTGTTCAGTAGAGATAAAGCTATACGCGGTGGCTCTTTAATAATTATTAATAGTACTTTAAAATTTAAAAATCGTAAAGATATTGTGAGCCTCTCTGTTGAACGGACTATTGAGATAGCCTGTGCAGAGCTTGAGCACTTCATTGTTGTATGTGTGTACAGACCTCCCACAGCGTTATATGAACCTTTTGAAGTTGTTCTAGAAGAAATATTGGTAAAACTATCTGAATCTAATAAGTATATTATAATTTGTGGTGACTTTAACATTAATTTATTAGATAATTGCAACACCACACTTAGATTCAGATCATTGTTAAGTTCATATAACCTTTTAAATTTATTTATTGAACCAACAAGAATTACTGAGACTTCTGCAACATGTATAGATAATATATATACTAATTGTCAACCATTAAATAAGTCAATTATTAAAATGTTAACTTCTGACCATTGTGGTCAATTTGCCTCCTTTAAAATAGATAAAATGATATATAACAAAAGTTCGCAAGAAACAAGAATGTTTGTTCCTATGTATAAAAGCGTATTGAGAAGTTCAGAAGTAATATTTTACAAAAGTTAATTATTTACATTATGATGAAAATCCATGTACTTTTAGCATTATTCACTTTAATAAGAAAAGAATTTAATACTATATTTACTTCTAAAACGGTTAAATCTAAAGGTTCTGCAGCGTATAGTGAATTGGCAACAGTCGGAATCCATAAAAGCAGGCGGAGATTATATGAGCTTTATAGTCAAAGAACATATAACCATAACAATAACTTTGTTGCACATGTTAGCGCCTATTCTTAAATATTTAAAAAAGTCTGTTATCTGGCTAAATGTTTATACTTTAAAATAAAATTAAAAATTCATCAGATAAAGTGAAAATGACTTGGAATATTATTAATAGCGAAACCGGAAGGCCGCTAGGAGCAACTCTAAAATAACTTTAAATGTTGATAACCATACAATTCAAGCTGACATAGATGTTGCTACCTATTTCGAGAGATTTTTTCGGACATTCCGGTTTCGACTACCAAGTCACTTTTGTCTTCTCCAACAGTTGCCGAATCACTATTAAAAGATAATGTTATTGAATGTACAAAATGTTTAATTTTACTGATGTATGTAGCAAGGACATTATAAGTGCATGTAGACAATTAGATATTAAAAAACCGCAGACCTTTGGGAATCTCTGTTAAGGTGATAAATTCGATTATTGATGTAATATCACCTCATCTAGCAACAATATTTAATGTAAGCATCCAGAAGGCGAGTTTCCTGACCTAATGAAGCACAGTAGAGTTATACCGGTTTTTAAAGCAGGGTGTAATATGGACCCAAATAATTTTAGACCTATATCTATTTTGCCTACTTTTTAGTAAAATATTTGAAAACTATTATTAAACCAATTAATGAAACATTTTAACAGTAACTGTCTCATTAATAACAAACAGTACAGGCTTCACTAGGGGTAGCTCCACGATTGATGCTGGCGTTATGCTCATTAAGAGCATCTTTGAGGCTTGGGAAGCGTCGCAGGATGCCTTAGGCATTTTTTGCGATCTCAAAAAAGCTTTTGATTGCGTACAGCATGAAACTCTGGTCAGGAAATTACGTCACTATGGTGTAAGAAACGCCGCACTCAATCTTCTGTCTTCGTACTTGAGCCACCGAACTCAGAGGGTTGATTTAAATGGTAAAAGATCTCCGGGGCCCCGGTAAATATGGGTGTCCCACAAGGGTCTATTCTTGGGCCTTTTCTCTTTCTCATCTATATAAATGATTTACCTTATGTTATTAATAAAAACGACGAGATAGTATTATTTGCTGATGATACTTCCTTAATTTTTAAAGTTAAACGACACACATCAATAAATGACGATGTAAATAATACTCTCTCTAGAGTGGCGCACTGGTTTAGTGTCAATAATTTGCTACTGAACCAGAAGAAGACAAAATGTATTAAATTTATGACTCCAAATGTAAGACCGAGTAAATGTGAAGTGTTTATAGATGAGGAAGAGATAGACGTTGTTGAGTCAACCGTGTTTCTGGGAATAACAATAGATACCAGATTGCAGTGGGGCCCTCATATTAATAGACTGTCGAATAAACTCAGCTCTGCAGTATATGCTATCAAGAAAATCAGACAATTAACTGACGTGGAGACGGCCCGTTTAGTATACTTTAGCTATTTCCACAGTGTAATGTCTTATGGCATTCTATTGTGGGAAGTGCAGCGGATACTAATACGATCTTTGTCCTCCAAAACGAGCTATTCGAGCGGTTTATAACCTGGCCCAAGGAATCCCTGAGAAAATTGTTCCAGAGATTAAAATACTAACCGTTACTTCTCAATACATTTTCGAAAACCTAATGTATGTGCAAAAAATAGAAATGATTTTCTTAGACATTGTGATGCACATAACATAAATACTAGAAACAAACATAATTTAATTCTTCCAGCAACTAGACTGCGAAGAATAAGTAAATCTTTATGGGACAATGTATCGCTTTTAAACAAAATCCCAGTAAACGTTCAGAATTTAACTGTTAATAAATTTAAAAGAGTAGTAAAGGAACGTTTATGTGTTAAAGGTTACTATAACATAAATGAATTTATAAATGGTAATGGAATGCTCGCTCCAGGCTTTTTCAAGTATAATATACGTATTATAGAACTGTACGTAGCTCATAAGAAAATTTATATGTATATATTTGATTATTTTAAAAGATGACAAAATAGGCCCGCTGAGTTTTTTTCGCTGGTTCTTCTCAGGTCGGAGGCGTCCTATTCCGAACCGGTGGTAGCGTCCTTGACAATCAATAAGCGAGTGTTACACTTCTATATTGAATAAAGATATTTGAATTTGAATTTGAATTTGAATTTGAATTTAACGTTAGTTCCCTGCGGAATCGAGCCCAATAATAAACATTGTAAATACAACAAGCATATCTTGTATCATCATCATCAGCCTGTCGCAGTCCACTGCTGGACATAGACCTATCCTAATATCCATCATCATCAGCCTTTGATAGTCCACTGATGATGATGATGCTGACATAGGCTCCCTAATACACCTATCCATTAGGGGTTTGTTCCGGTTTAAAGTGCGCACTAACTGTACCGTATAATAATGAGTGTACACTGCGACATGGTCACTTAGTACGCGAACGTCGTGACTCGTCGCTAATACACGACAAATACCGCTAACTGTACACCGGACACAATAGCTCATACACTAACGACATGTCATTGTGACGGTCTTGCAAGTTTAAATTAACTTTCTGATGTATTTAATTGAATTATACTTAGCATATAGGCATTCTGTTACTTTGTTTGTTTGTGCGACATACTACTTATTATGGTTCTCCTTTAATTATGATGCTTCCATTCAAAATACTTAATTAGAGAGTTTTAAATCAGTCACACTGATGACCTTTTAGCCTTAGTTTTTGCTTATACTCAATTTGCTTCAATTTTAATATCAGCTTTTGATTATCATTCAACTAAATATCGAAAAGAACCCGTTACGCCGGTGGTACATGCAAAGGGGGTTCCGTAAAGAAGCCGTGTGCAAAGGGTAGCCTTGTCCAGCAGTGGACTAACGTGATGATGATGATATTCGAAGAATAAATGTTAAAGAAAATCGACAAACGATATTAATAACAAAAACTACTAACTTTTATTAAATAAAGCTAATTTATATGTTTTTATAGTGCCTTTCTTAAATTTAAATCTGTTGTGTGACCAAAATCATTCTAAACTGCTCCAAACGTCAGGTATATTTATAGAAATTATATATATTTATACAAATAAGTATTATAAAGTCCGTTAAATTCGCCCTATTCAACAACGGTCAGTAGTTTACCGATGTCATTATCGTACTTCGATTTTCTCTAATATTCAACCCTCAAATGACGTTAATGTCGTTTTGATCACAAGGTGTCGGTCGATTATTATAAGGAAGTTACCCCATCAATTCCATGAACGTGTGAAATTCCTTACGTTGTAAAAATGTCGTTGCCTTAAAAATGACTGTCATTTTACGGAAAATAAACTATTTATTCAGTTTCCACAGACAGTATTTTTATTCAGTTGTTGCACAATCAAACCGCCATATTGAAATAATAACATGTATAATTAATATATGTAATTTTTACTTTCGGACAATGTGATTTTATAAGCGAATTGGCTTTGTAAAAGGCTGGGGTGCCTATTTGCACCGCAAAACAATAGTGTGAAAACACTACTTTGTTCCGGCTTGAAAGGCACCGTAGCCATTCTATTTTCTGGGTAAACAAGACCTAAAATCTTATGCCTCAAGGTAGGCAGCGGTAGTTTAGTCATACCAGACCGATTTCCATGTAAAAAATGACGTTGTTCAGAATGGGGTCATTATTAACAACGCGCAGTGATTACTAATTTAACATATACTACTTACATAGATTTCACATAATTTTTGACCTCAATATAAGCAGAAACTAAATGACACCAATCGCATTAACAAGATTCAAGTAAATTTACTGATAGGCACCTATAGTCAAATTGTCTTAGCGCACATAATATGTTAGGTATCTACTACGGTTTAAAACATTCATCATGGCTTCTACACAAAAAGTTAAATAGAATAAATATTTTAAAAATATTTTTAGTCTTGCCAACTGGCTGTAATAGAATGATGAGATTAACCTAGAATCTAATTATTATCCGTCCCTTACTGCGTCACTACAATCAGCAGCCAATTAACTTGATCGTTTAATTGGAATTCATTTAATGCCTTTATTACATAAACTGGTAAAGTCCCAACACGCAACAAAGTTTACATGTTCAAGTAAATTGTCGTTAAAAGATAAATATAAAGTTTGTATCAACACTACGGGTTCGAATCATGCGGGGGGACCACCCAATTTTATAAGAAGTAAAATGATCCATTCGTCGGATGGGCATGTAAAAAGTCGGTATACCCACTAATCCGCATTGGACCAGAGAGGTGTATTAGGGAAGGCTTATGTCCAGCAGTGGACTATCACAGGCTGATGATGATGATTATGATGATGAAGGAAGACATCTTTAGCTTTACTAGTCCTAGGTTATAAAAAAGTTTCATTAACAATTAAAATTTTCCCACAAACTTGACTTTACGAATTTCTACTAACAAATGGTGTTTAAAATCAATCAAAACTACTGAAGTAGAATACTTCAAATCTATAATTTTCACCTACATATTGAATAATAACCTCTAATTGTACAAATGTTACAGACATCTTGAATTAAACTTTGTCACGTAATGAAAAAACACGAACCCAATAATTAAATCAGATTATCGTAATTAAATACACAGCAACATAACGATTACATTACCTTAAGTTATTCTCTGATTTATGGTCAAGTTTACGCCTTCTACACACGTTTTAGATGTCGCTTGTACTTGTTACAATGAATTATTTATCATCCATTAATAATCACATAATGTTACAAATTGTTAAAAATAATTTAATGCTATATTTATTATATTTTACCAAAAAAGAATTATTCGTATTCCGTAAAATAAACATGGTTAAAGTACATACATGTTTTGATTTCTCTAAATTTAAGCCAACTTAATATTTTTAAGTAAATATCATAATAGTTTGCTTTAATATAGCAAACTATTATAATACCATTTTCAAAGTAAACTTTAAAGTTACGAATGAAACATTGATCATACCTGATAATAAAAAAAATGGTGACGTCCAAGACGACTTCTGTACGTAACGCGGTTGCGAGTCGGTCGACCGCCACCGATACGTGTTCGGAATTCAAACTGATTCATCGGGACCAGGAAGATGGCCGACCTTTTCCCGCGGTTATTGAATATAACGTTTCTGGAATGTTCACTTAATACGTTAATTTATTTAATAAACTATTTTTTGTGACTGGAATGAGTTTTAGTTAATATTACTGGTGTATACATCACATACATACATCATCAGCCTGTGTCAGTCCACTGCTGGACGTAGGCCTCCCTAACGCACGCTTCCTCCATTAGGTGTTTTTGGAACGTACGCTGGTCCAATGCAGGTTGGAGGGTGGACCGTCCGACTTTTTACATGCCCATCCGACGCATAGATCGTCTTATATTCAGATAATTGGGTGATCGCCCAAAATTCCCTAACCATCTAGGAAATAACAATGAAAATTTGTTGAGTCCCCGCAGGATTCGAACCCACGACCTCCGTTCTAAAGCACACGTCTTTACCACTAGGCTACGGAGGCAGTTTATTACTTTTATTACTGCTATATTCTTTATAAGAAAGATGAAGACGACGTTTAGTAATTGTTTTCAACCTAAAAGTAAACCTTAATTTAGGTTAGTTTGTAAGAAAAGCTCAAAGATCCCTTAATAATAACAAGACACGTATAACGCCTTGGAATTACTATTAATTATTTTTTTAGTACGGGATTTTGTTTCTGTACCGTATGTAGTTTTAATATTTGATTTCAATTAAGTTATATGCATGTAACTTGACCATAAATTAAGGGATTAAAAATTTCGAGCTTGGCACTAGATATTTGTGAATAGCATAGGAATTTTGATTGGGCATTAAAACGGGACAGATCCATAAGGCATCGCTGAGTCATCTTGTGGTCATGTAAGGATAATTTCTATGCATAACATCGTTTGTTTGGTTTTCCTTTTAAGTACTGTATGTACGTGCGCATCGGTTGAAACAATAAAGAAGCCAGGTTTTGCTTTGCCAAATCGAAAAAGATCAGTTTTCAAGTCGGATATATATTAAAAATTACATATCATGATACAAGTGTAGTAATTAAATTGACTAAAAGATGTTGGAGAAAGCTGTTACACAACTTGTAAATAGTTTAAATTCTAATAAAGAAGATTTGGTCTTATCGATCAGTCATATCTTTTCTAACTTGAAAAAAATAATACTAGTTGAGAGTAACTAAGGTACAGCAAAATCAACTTTATTACAATTAATATAAAAACAAAGTCGATTGACAATATTAGACCTATAATACATTTTTATTTCTACATAAAAGGAAATCGGTATTCGTGGTAAACGGAGTGGTAAATACAGGCGGTATTTAACAGTCCGGTTGACGGGAATTCTTTTGGCTATAAATTACCAATATTTCTTGAATCAGCACAAAATTCCAAGGGGGTCAGTATATATTAGACACCATTGTTAGTAAAGCTTAATGTTGTATTAACTGCGCATTCCATTAATCATAATATTGCATCTTTAGGATTCACTAGGAGTTAATGCACATTTTAAACGCTAATAAAAATCATGTTAAATTAACGCATAATTAGTTTAACTGTCTCCGTAGCCTAGTGGTATGGTCGTGTGATTTAGAAACCAGAGGTTTTGAGGGTTCGAATCCTGCTGGGACTCAAAAATTCTTCATTGTTGTTTCCTAGTTGGTTAGGGCAATCAGGGCCGATCACCCAATTGCCTGATCCATGAGACTAATAAGCATGTGAAATGTCGGTCCATCCAGCAACCTGTATTGGACCAGCGTGGTGAGATACGGTCCAAAAACCCCCGATAACGAACCAAAAGGCCTATGTCCAACAGTGGACTTACACAGGCTGATGATAATGATGATGATACTTTTTAATGACGACAACTAACATCCGCATATAAATTGCGTGTCTTAATAAAAAAAGACTTGCGCTGCGTGTAACTTAAATTTTTTGTCGTCAACTCGTCACGTACTTTTATTAGTTCCGCTATTCGGATTGTACCGACGTTCTACGCTAACTGGGGCACCACCCACTGAGCTGTTGTGGTCTTTTTAAACGGCGTTGTGAATTTTACTTTGTAAAACCCCTTCTTCTACATGGAAGAAAAAACTTCGATATGTTCACAGTTCAATAATTGAAATTTAAGTGATAATCTTAAATTGATGTGATAATATTTATTTAAAATTTATAACTTCAATAATTCATATAAATGCTTCATTTAAGTAGTTAACTTTAACTAGATTGCAGTAAGTAAAATAGTGCAATATTAATTATATTTCAAACTGTATATAAGCATTTAAACTTGTATGTAATGATCTTATTTTATTCATCTGATATCGTCATCATCATCATCATCATCATCAGCCAGTGTTAGTCACCGCTGGACATAGGCTACCCCTACTGCACACCTTCTCCATTAGGGGGAATCCCATCTGACATTGACCCAAATCAAATCCATGTGTTATATAACAAATAAATTTAAACTAGCATTCTACCGTTCACCATATCAGATACGCGCTGGCCTTTACAATCACCTGACATTAGTTTTCATTGATCTATTGCGTTATTGTCAATTGTAAAGGTTATCTGTACTAAAACTTGTTGTTCTCATCTCATTTTCCATGATTGATAAGGATTGACAGTGATAAGACCGAAATTTTTAAGATATGCCGATGTTAACGACATCTTACGAGTTGTTTTGTATACTCTATTGTATTTTCTATCCAAATAATCCCGATAAATTTTTGTTAACTATGAAGTTATGCATCCAGACTCTTGTCTATTGTAAGCTTCGTCTAAGACAGAGTTCCCTGGAGGCTACCGTTTCCAAGAAATAGGTGAATATTTATTATGTGAATAGTGTAATTAAACAAGATTTTTAAGTACAGATCGTAAATAGATTTATAATAGTTCAGTACTTATTTTAAAAAGACGTTATGTCGAATGTTACCTTTATATATGTATGAAATACGTATTCTTCTTTATTAAACAACACATTTTATGGTCATTTACGATACTTTTGCAAATATTAAAGCTAGACCTGAGATATAATCAATTGTTTTAGGCATAATTTAGATTTAAAGTAATCTTCATTCAACAGTTAGCAACGAGGTTGATTAAAATCGGCTAAGCATTTGAAACGTAAATTTTTTTTATGTTCTTTAAGCTTGTCACTTATATTCATTCTAACGGCAGTACCATTTTTATCTTGACAAACAAGTGCTTTTTTATAATAAAAACACAATATAAAGAAGGACGTTTATCTGTCGTAAAATAATACTTAAAAAGTTTTTCGCAGTTTAGGGGAGTCCTATGTCCAGCAGTGGACAATCACAGGCTGTTGATGTATGATGTAACCAGCGAATCAGCTATTTAAATCTGTGCCAAATCTTGATACGTCTAACATTTCACTGATTTTAAAATTAATAAAAAAATATAATATTATATACGTTAAATAATACCGTTTTTATGGGTTTAATTACGGTACAATTATTAAAAATGATTCTCCACGTTTCAATTTCTTCCCAGGGCCCATTTCACGGGATCGATCCTGTAACTCAAATAATCGGTCCAAGGGTAAAAACTTCATTTTCAAAATTATTTCGACTATGTTCAAAACACAAGCATTTCCATTAAAAAAAGTAAACTTAGGTAAATCATTAAGTGTTCATTTAATTGAGTAACATAATGGTATTCGGTTTACTTGAGGTCATGGTCATTTCGATTTCGTACGGAACGACTCCTCCTTAGAGGGTGCGATATACTTAAATTTGATTTCCGGAATTGAAGCGATGACCCATGACGCTGAACCTTACAGCGCAACGTCTGAGCCAGATGAACCGTACAAAGTCCTCCATAAATTATATCAAGAAAAGTTGTTTATATGTTTGTTGAACTTATGACAAATTTTCTTGTACTATAAAAGCGATTTTGTCTGGATTGTAGATGATTCTGCAAGAAGAATTATACGCCTAATAGCTAATGGGCTGCAATAAAGGAAATTTATAAGATTGTAACAAATAAACGCTCGTGAAGTCGGACGTAAAAACTTGTTACAATATAAAAAAGTAACGTATTTGTTTTTGTTATTGTTTTATTAATAATCTCAAATTTAGGTCTTAGGCTATGCTAGGTCTTACTAGATTGAACGTGTGTTATAATAAATACGTGTGTTATCGATGTTAAACATTCTATTTTTATATATAGCTATGTTTAATATTATATCGTTAAAGATTTCCATTTCACGATGATCGATTTTTATCACATATTGTTATCGAATAAGCATAGTTGCAATTTTCTTCTATAATATGTTTTACTACCTCCGTAGCCTAATGGTAAAAGCGTGTGCTTTAGAATCCGGAGGTCGTGGGTTCAAATATTGCGGAAGCTAAAATTTTCGTTGTTATTACCTAGTTCGTTAGGGCAATTTGTGTAGATCACCCAATTGTCTTGCATACGGTCCGAAAACCCCTAAAAAAGAAGGCGTGCAGTAGGGGAGGCCTATGTTCAGCAGTGGACTAATACTGGCTGATGACAAATATTTTTTTGTTTGTTATCCATTAATGTTCCTCTTTTATAATTAATAAGACACGGCGTTTAAGAACTAAACTAATAATCATAATTTTTTAGCGCTTTAAGTCTTCTTAAAGAAATCAATTATAGCAAAAATATTACATATCCCATTTTGCTTCTATAATATGCATTAACTATAATATACGATGATATTATAGTTCGGGAATTTTTACCGGCCTTATTCATGTAACACTGCTTTGTACAAGCATGTTTAGTAGAATAAGTAAAAAATAACGTATAAATTATTAATGTATGTAATAAATAATAGTATTCACCAACCCGCATTGGGCCAGCGTGGTGGGATACAGTCCAAAAACCCCCTTATGGAGAAGGCGTGCATTAGGGGAGGCCTATGTCCAACTGTGGACTAACACAGGCTGATGATGATGATTTATGTTGTTCAGCTTATAATATTATTAGAATCTAATATTATAAGCTGAATAACATAAATCATTTTCATCAAAATCAGTTCCATTAAAATCCGTTAAGCAGCTTTTGCGATATAACATAACAAACATTAGTACAAACGGACTTACACATAATCTTATAGCCCTCTATTTCTATTTATAACGAGTTCACATAATTCTTTCTTGTGTACTAGCACGTTTTTAAGAACTTTTTATTTATCTGTTTCATATCTGAGATTGAATTAATACTAATAAAAATGACAGTCTACGAATACGCTAATTACGAACAAAAATTTAATTTGTTAAACAACATTTCGTCTCTTAAGTATGGTACATATTACCTATGAACTAACATAAATGATTCATTGCTTTATACATTTCTCAATGCACACGTGCAGATGACGCCAGAATCGCACTCCATATTAAGAGAAGGGTGACAAAGAGCATTCCTGCGGTAGTCAATTGGATTAAAGATCTATAAATCTATCCGATATGGTTGTGTTATTACAGTGGGAACAACGTGATTACAATGTTATTACAATGGGTTACAGGCTAACTCTAATAATTCAAAGTCGCCTCAAAAATGCAAATGATGACTATGCTGCTTTAAGAAATAGTAAAATTAACTCTAACTTAACCAAATTGACTTAT
The DNA here is from genome assembly GCA_029286875.1 of Lamproptera curius. NCBI lineage: Eukaryota > Metazoa > Arthropoda > Insecta > Lepidoptera > Papilionidae > Lamproptera > Lamproptera curius. Next base: position 5,310,031 of record JAGSMT010000007.1, read on the forward strand.
ATGAGTTAAGTCTTGAAAACCCTTATCTTGATTAAATAATCGAACTGCTTTTAAAGCATTTTCTAAGATAAACTAAACATATTATTGTTTGTGCATGAAAATGTATTGCATTGTACCTTAAAAGATAAATATATTGGTTATCGCCGTATCTTACTCGATGGCAGGCAATACTCTATTCACTACAACAGTTACACTCATAGATTTTAGTTGAATTATGTTAACAACTGAAATAAAAAAGTGGACAAACTGTTATACACTACACCAATTGAAATACAATTAAATCTTATTCGTTACGTCTGTCTCAAAAAGCTTATTACTGTTCTCTTATAACGATTACTGCTGTAATTAATTCACTACATCCGACAAATGCGGTCCGTTTACAAACATGCCATATCTCATAACGATACAGCCTTACAACAGGAGTCACCTTATAAGTCAACACAAACCATAGAAACGGCAGCTGGCGAATTCCTACAAAGACGTTTAACTGCTGTACACAGAGAAAAATGTCAAACGACTCGCGAACTTTAACCAAACATCTGCCTAGGAAAGAAATGAGCTGAACGCAGCTGCATAGCCGTTAAGCTAAATGTCAGGTAGACGACTAATGAAAATATATATGAATAACTGCAATAATTCCAACCGTCTCTAATAAACACGATTATGCAGAACGTCACATATAAGTTTGCAATATCATATAGTAAGTGACGTTTCGTATAACCGTCTCCGTGGTCAAGCGTGGGTTCGAATTATGCAGGAAAACATCTTTGTGATATCATTGTTTTCTGGTTGGTTAGGACAATTTGGGCCGATCGCTGAATTGTCTGAAAAGTAAGATGAGCCATGCGTCGGATGGGCATGTAAAAACTCGGTTCACCCACCAACCCGCATGAGATCAACATGGTGGGATTCGGCATAAAATGGAGAAGTCGTGCATTAGGGGAGGCCTATGTCCACCGGTGGACTAACACAAGCTGATGATGACGAAGTAATAATTCGAATAACCGCCTCTGCGAAGTACCGTTATTAGCATTCTTTAGAAGTATTCGGTAGTGGGTTTAAATCCGGTGGATGAACAACTTTGTGTTATGGTTGTTTTCGGTTCGATAAAGCAATATTTATTTATTTATTTATTAGACACACCAACAGCATACATATTTATACATGATCATAAAAAAAGGTAAAAAAAGGTTCAGTAACTAATATGTACACCTATAATAGGTATGTACAGCATTTACAATAACAAAAAAACTAAAATTAAGAAGTATTATTACAAAAGAACAAAATGTACAAGAGTTTCAACAATTTTAAAGAGAAAGGCACATAAATAACTAGAACCAAAACGATTCACAAAATTAAGATTACTAATGAAAAGATTTTAATAATTTTGATTTGAAAACGTCCAAGGAATCGCAAAATAAGTCCAAATTGTCATATAGCGAGATATCAGTTTCGGGTGAGCATGTGAAATGTCGGTCTCGGTTGTCAAAGCGATCTTTCAAAGTCAAAGTCGAATGGTTTAATGGACAAAAATAATATAGTTAATATAGGTATCTAAATATTATAGACGCGAACTTCAGTAAGCATATATTTACTTTTCGTATAACCTACGAAACAGACAATTTTAATATACTTTACTGTTATAATGCATTTTGAACTGATGAAAATAATATGTTATTAACACTTAATATAACAAGTTCAGCGACAAATTCGCTATAGCAGCTCGTTATAAACAAAATACTCGTTAATTCTCAGCATTAATTTCGTAACCATAGTTTATTGTATAACGCGAATACTACGCACTTTATCGCGTCTAATTTAGTTCACAACCCGACATTTCGGATCCTTCGCAAGAAGATTCTAGAAGATTTTAGAATAGTATAGCAAATAAAGTTTACACACGTTTCTTTCTTTTTACACTTCCCTAATGCATGCCACGTGTTCTGTTCCGGTATGTTTCCTTTATCGCACAATATGGTCATATGCCAGTGGGGTACGCGTGCTGCGCAGCCGGCTGTGACATTGAACGTAGTCGACTGGATCCTTACCGTGCAACGTTTTAACAACACGATGTTTTGATGATTTGAAGACAGTTTTTGTAGCTATTTAATTTTGAATAACAATATAACAGTAACATTATTCGGACTGGGGATGATCGATATTAAAAAACATCGATGTTTATGACGAATCGAAAGTATCGATAATCGATACATATCACAACTACTGTGACATTGAACGTAGTCGACTGGATCCTTACCGTGCAACGACTTAACAACACGATGTTTCAATGAATTGGAGACAGTCAGTTGTAGCTATTTAATTTTAAATAACAATGTAGCAGTTCCATTATTCGGACTAGGGATGATCGATATTTAAAAAAACGATGCTTATGACGAACCGAAAGTATCGATATTCGATAACAACATCGATGATTATCGATAATCCCTAAATCGTACCCAAAGTACAGACTATAAAATCTAGCTAGGAGCTAATGATAACAACTGTAAAGCGTCGGAACAGCGTTTTATTATAACCGAAGGCCACAGCTAGAGTCTTATCTATAAAAAGATTTGGCCATTAGATAGTATTTTATAGCGTTTTGGTTTATAGACACACTTAAATATACCTAGCTTATTTGCCTTCAAATGGTTTGTAAATTCAACTAAGCTGAATTTAAATTTAAATTGTACTTATAAACTACACGAACCAGACCTCTTTAAATACTTTTTAAAAATTAAATACCTTTTTAAATAAACTCATACTCGACGTTAATATTATTCCTTCTAGATTTAAAGTGTCGGCTTTTCAAATGACTATCAGATATGGTTACGAGTCAATTAAAAAGATAAAATCTTAATTAGTATTCGAACCTAAGTCGCTTACAACGATACCGTGCATCAGCCACTGAGCTATCGGCCGAATGTAAACAAAGTGTACGTGAATCACGACTGATCGATGTTCGTTACATAATGTAACTTTCTCCTCTTTCCATAAAGGAAGTCCCATCGAGTGTAGTAAAACGAAACTCTAGTGTGGACAGATGTTAGAGAACCGGTAAGCATCGAGTGGGGACGTAACTTAAATTGTTCATACAGGATGTTTCAATACCCGTTTTAGTCGGTTTTTCTTTAAAAAAATGTCGCTTAATAAGAAAATTGTATTTAAATCATGTATTTGACGACCCACCATTATCTATCTCCTTATGATAATTATTGTATTATTTTCTTTTTCTCTTTTTTTTTTATTTGTTCTATAAAAGCTGTAAGGTTATGGTGAGAAATAAACGATTATTATTGTTATTATTATTATCAATTGTGTATCATATACTTGATAATGTCATATTGTTTTCATTAATACAATTCATTAATTTACAATCGAATAATTGATCTGATACTGGTAATATTCGTATATTAACTGCCTCCGTAGCTTGTGGTAAGGGCGTGTGCTTCAGAAACCGGCGGTCGTGGATTCGAATCCTGGGGGACTCAACATATTTTCATTGTTGTTTCATAGTCGGTTAGGGCAATTTGGGCCGATAACCCAATGGTCTGAAAAGTAAGATGATACATGTGTCGGATGGGCATGTAAAAAGTCGGTCCTTCCGCCAACCCGCATTGGACCAGCGTGGTGGGATACGGTCCAAAAACCCTAATGCGTTAAGGGAGGCCTATGTCCAGCAGTGGACTAACACAGGCTGATGATGTTTGATGATTATGTAGTCTTATATGGATGATGAATTCGCTTTTTACTAAATTATTATAATAATAAAAAAATTATAGTATCAAATTAGTTAACTTATATATCATCTGAATTATACCGACTTCACAAGAGAATCATAGACTGGAATATATGAGCTGTTGTTGTACATAACTCATAAAGCTTCCTCCTGTTTAAATATGTTTGGAAATTCCCGTTGACGTCTTTTAATTCAATAACCGCAATATTATTACGTTCACTGTAATGTATGTTATTGTAAAAACTACCGCTCGCCACGTTTAATACGTTAACTATTATAAATACATTAATTTAATTGCAAAGAATAACTAGTTAAATATGAATATGTTTTTCACATTCTGTCCGGATAACAATAAATAAAACTACTTTATATCATACAGCGCACATGTCTAATATAAGTTTTGTCTTATAAGTAAGGCAGAAAAAACATTGAACTATCCATTCGCAATATTTTCATCATCATCATCATCATCAGCCTTTGATAGTCCACTGTTGGACATAGGGCTCCCCTAATACACCCCTATCCATTAGGGGGTTTTTGGACCGTATCCACCACGCTGGTCCAATGCAGGTTGGTTGGTGGACCGCCTTTTTACGTGCCCATCCGACGCATGGATCATCTTACTTTTCAGACAATTGGGTGATCGGCCCAAATTGTCCTAACCAACTAGGAAACAACAATGAAAATTTGTTGAGTCCCCGCAGGATTCGAACCCACGACCTCCGGTTTCTAAAGCAAACGCTTATGCCGCTAGGCTACGGAGGCAGCTCGCAATATTTTAAAGCTAAAATATTATAATCTTGTCAACATACTTCTTAAGTAAAACGATATTAATTTTGAAACATATAATGAATATCATACGAAAAAGTAGCACTTTCAGTAACTTGTATTCGATACGGACATAAAATAACAAGAGCAATTCGCTACGCGAGAACAATAGACAATATGGCCTTGGTATTACACAAATATGTAGAGTCACATTAAAATGTATTGAAATCATGAAATTCAGTGTTAAAACATTTGGTCTAATATAAGATTATATTCTTTTTCCTAAATAATAATTGTACAGGTTAGAATCAGCTTAGATGTATGCATACTGTTACAAGGAAAACAATATATGAGCTATATTGGTTTTAATATAATAATTATTGCGCAATTCTGTCGTATTATTTTGTTTATTTACTCGGGCAACACAATTCATCATACCATAGCCAAAGTAGGTATGGAATGTTACTATGATTAAAAATATGACATTGTAATATGAGGACGAGTAAACATTAGTTTTTATAGTTATAATAACCGCCTAAACCGCCTCCATAGTCTAGTGGTAAGGGCGTGTGCTTTGGAAGCAGGAGATCGTGGGTTCGAATCCTGCGGGGACTCAACAAATTTTCATTTTTGTTTCCTAGTTGGTGAGGGCTATCAACCGTTCTATAAAGTAAGATTATATTTGCATTGGTTGGGCATGTAAAAAGTCGGTCCTGCGCCTGATCTCTCCGGTCTATGACAGTGACGACAGAGCCGAGTGCACCTGTGATTGCGCGTAAATTTGTGCACTATAGTATCTCCTGCTCAGTTGGCTGATCTCTAATATAGATCGGATCGTAGTCGTAATCAACTAGTAGGTCATAATTATTAAATACTTTATATTCTGTTCTAAAATCATAATCATCAGCCTAGTGTTAGTCCAGCTGGACATAGGCCTAATGCACGCCTTGTTCATTTTAGGGGCTTTTAGGCTGACCACCACGCTGGTCCAATGCGGGTCCGACGCATACTATTATGTTTTTTTTTTTATTTCAAGAAATCGTTCTGTGGATCTATAGAATATTTGAAAATATCCTGCCTTAATCCACAAATTCAATTCACAATTCAAAATCATTTTTTTATTTTTGACGATCTTTTTAACAACTTCTATACAAAATTTGTACAGCACGTACGTACTGGCGCCAAACCGGTGTACCCTAAGCGCGATCCGCGAGGGGACTTGTGACACCTGGCCGTAACCATGGCGATCCAATCACTACACGATGCGTCGTATACATTGTGGGAATCGCAACGGTTGTTCCGTTTTCGAAATTTGTATCGTATTTTTTTTTGTTGCTCGCCAGTTATTTTATAGACAAATGATTTTTTAATCATGTGCCAGTTAATTTAATTTTTTTTGTTGTGAATGGTAATTATTACAAAGTTCTTGTATTAAATTAATTTTATTTATTAGAAATATTTGTAAAATATTGAAAAAAAAATTTTTTCGTTTTTTTAAAACTTAGTGTAAATTTCGTGACCAAGTTTATTATGTTCATAGAATTGAACAGTAAAAATATTTTCGAATAAGCGGGGTTCCTTGAACTCAAATTCCATTTGAATGCTTTCTCCTTTAGACAGATAATTTTATTGCTTTCCACAGATTAAGCGTCATTCCTCTGGTGACTTAATATAGATTATTGTTCTTAAAGGAAATATTTTAAAAAATCTGTTACTTTATAGCTTTATTGCTTTTATAGCTCTGGAAGACATTTCTAGTTTACTGTTGTTTTAGCTTTTTCTTTTCAGAGTTATTTTGATTTACTGCCGTTATTATTGTAAAAACTCTTTGTTTGTTAAACTTGAGTAAACTTAACGATGACGTTTGACTTAATAAAGTGTGAAATGGAAAGTGTTGTCTTCAACGTCTAACTAAATTCCGATGATTCTTAAGGTAATTAATTCTTTACATTTAAATATGTTTATACAAGTGGCGTAAAATTGTTACGCAGGTTTAGAAGGTCCTGTTAAATATTTATTTTGTTACGTTATATCATTCGGTTGAATAATTACTATACCTAATATTATGTGGCGTAGATACGTGATAATAAATAAAAAATGGTGTATGCCATATTTTTTGTTTTATTCATAGCTATAGGATTTAAGATAAATATATTTGGAAACTAAGCATGCTTCTGATTCTATTATTAGATTTAGAAAAACTTGTATTCGTAACCTTATTACTATTTTATGAATAACAATGCATCAGATGGTATCAAAACGTTGATATCAAAACTTGCTCAGTTCGACGTTCCATTTTTAAAAATCATCCGAAAACTTTTTAACGCAAGGCGGGAATTCGACACCGATCGAAATGCATTAAGGATGACGTTCCAAGTTTAAATTTATTCGAAAAAAGGACGCACGAGGCGAGGGCGCGTGCCGTACTGCCAAGCCGAGCGTGGCCTATGGCAGAGGAGCAGATGACACGCGACCGTTATGCCAGGTGCACTTTTGCCGGCAATAACTGACACCCAACAAATGAACGATTCGTTTAGTTTTTTTTTATAAAATATATATATTTTTTTAAAGAATATAAACACAATTGTGCAGATAATAAAATTTAACAAAATGTAAGTATATTAAAATCGGATATGTAAACAAAGTAGCATTGTTATTAGGTAACTGACAATCTCGGACGCATTGCTATGGTTTACAATATTTACATCTATTCGTAATTAGGTTAAATTATATTAAATCCACTAATTTACGAATTTTTTGCGTTAGTTATTACCGACGTTTCGGTTTTTTTCTATTATCAAAGTCAGGCTAAGTTGGTATATGTCTGTATCTCTAGTATAATTATAGTTCAGATATATGAATAATAATTGTACTACAATTATTATTGATATATCAAAATTATAAGTGTAGAATAAATTGTACCATTAAATGCTGCAAACCAGGGAGACATAATTTTATTTATTCTTTGTGGATATGCTGCAATACGCCTTTGACGTGATTTTTTTCACGCCTATTACGGTCATTATGGTGTGGTCACGTTCATGAATTAGATGGTTTAGACTCCGGTCATACCGTTAATAAATTTAGTTTACTTTTTTCAAAATAACCAAAATTTTTTCATTCTAGTTATCGGTCGTTAATTATATGAGTCTCATATACATTTTGATATAGTTAGGGCATAAATCGATGACAGAAACACGCTAAAAAATATAATATAATTATCTTTCGCATTATAATATCATATAAATATATTATTCGTTATTTAAATAAATATATTTAAAAACTGAAAATCAAATAATGGATTTGATAAATATTAATATTTAATTAATAACAATTCATAATAGAAAAATCTGAAAAAACAAAATGGTTACGTCACTTATACGGCTAACATAAAAATGAGGAGTTTCCTCTCACAAAACCATGCTTCCGGAGAGTAATTTTAATGGTGATATAATGCCGTAAATATTTTAAAACGCTATAAATAGAGGATGTCCTCGAAGAAACAGCAACGATTGTTACTAATGAACCATATCGGAGTACCAGGCGCGCAGAAATTTCAAGGAAGTACGCAAGGGCTCACCTATCATGTGAAGGTCAAAGTCATTTACCGATAAAAATTCTAGGCCGCTGTTCGTTAGATATCTTTATAGTAGTCTTTTGCGTTTATGTTGTCCTGTTATTTCGTTTTCTTTCAAAGTCCAACTTGTGTTTTTCTAAATGTTCCTATATAACATTAGCATAGATTTATTTTATATTTTCAATAAATTAAGCAGATTTTACTAAATTAATTAATTGTCTATGAATAATGCAATAGGTACGTCTAGTTTTTCGTTAGCCCGCATCCCCCATACACTATTTCTGTGTAACCATTATTTTGACCTTTTATGAAGGCAAGGTGCTAAATTGTAACCGTTGTTAATACATGAAACAATGCATAGTATATATTATGCACATGTGGAAATGAAAGATTTTAGTGTACTATCAATAAGTTTTACCCATCAATGTAAAGCTTATTTAAAAATAATTCAATTAATCTTAATCTTTATCACTAATTATGTAAAAGATTAAAAAACGGAATATAAATAGAAAATTATTTGTTGCGTGCTCTTATTAGAATTTCAAATTGATAAAATTTTTCAATAATTCGTCTTCTTTTTAATACTAACTGCGTAATATCTTAGTAATACTAAAAATATGTAGAAAAACTAAACGGATGTAGGTGCATTACCAAGTTCTTATATCAGATTATGACATTACCTGAGTAATTTAATGGCATGTATGTAATTTAATTACATTCCTCCGATACAGGAAACTTGTTTATTTAACATAAAATTTTTTCACTCAAACTGAAATCCTATACATTGTCACTTTTAATTAGCACTGTTTTAATTTACTGCTAAATGTAACAACTCTTTCATAACTTCTTAATACAGGTCATGGTATGTTAATTATTTAAATAAAAGTGTTACAAGGATTGTAGCAGACAAAATACAACGTCTCAAGCATAATATAATTTGAATCATTAAAAATAACTAAAAAATCTTACACGATAGTGCGACGAGGATGATACACGCATACGCAGTAGTAAATAATACTAGATACATTGCTCTACTGCAAACTATACTTTTCTGCATTGTTACTGCTTCAAAATCTTCGGAAATTGACTTTAAAATGGTCTTACGTAGGTTCTTATTGGCGATAAATATATAGCCCTTTGGTTGGTCAAATGTCGCGCGGCGATTAACTATGGACGCAGAGGCCAATTAAAGCCCTCCCTATACGTTTCGGTTACAATAGATTTTTTCTTAATCGGCAATAAACAGCTTTTATATGACATAGTATATATATTTGAGCAGCGTATCAATTAGTTCTGTTGTCTCAAAACATATATTATGATGTTGGAAAATTTAAAACATAAGATATGAAAGATTAATTGATGAATGAACTATAAACAATAACACTTTCGATATGTATCAAATCCACTAATTTGATTCTTTCCAGCATCCATGATCACGGGCAGACTAAGTTGGAATATGTCTGTATCTCTTAGTCTTCCAAATTAGTCTGCCCGTGATCATGGATGCTGGAAAGAATCCGAAACGTCGGGAATAAATATATTTTAGTAACGCGAAAAATCCGTAAATTAGTGGATTTGATATGTATAATAATCGCGTAAATAAAACATTCAACTTCATTTTTGTATGCAGAATCAGATGATTGTTTAAATGAAAACATCGTAATATACACATTATTTAGATAAAGGACGATGTCCGGTACAATAATAACACAGTAAAATATAAATTACCAACAATGTACAAATGACTAAGATCTGCGGCAGTCAGCAAGTGCTAAATGCGTGATTCAGATACATTCATTGAGTCATAGACAACTAGTCTAGAGCTTTAAAGAGTGTCATAGACTGGAGCATTAATTACACATCACAGAAAAATGCCTATTTTCGTTTTTAATAAGTATTATACTAAACAGGCTTAGGTAAATATTAATTGGAAAAGTATAGTAAAATTTATGTAGTCACAGATAGATAATCGATAGAATGCAAATTTTAGATTAAAATTCGAAATATGTCTTAAGCGTCGGGATGTGTTTAATTGCCGCGGATGAAGTTAATTTATGGTATTGATAACTATTTTATCTTAGTAATCTGTAAGCTAGAATTTTATAAAATAATTATAACGGTTGGCATCTTAGGAGAAATAATGCCTTTAATAAATCATACCTTGGTCCTTAATTGTAACTTGGCGCCTAACTGCTCAATTACTTACGCCGTGCTAAAAATTTAGCTACTTATTATCTGTTATAAACTGTGGCTTTAAACCACGAGATCTCGATTTCGAGTGAAATATTTTAACATATGTTCCTAAGCTGGCCCCATTTAACGTAGATAATCCTATCCCATCATCAAATAGTTTAATAAATATCCTATAAGTCAGCATATAAGTAAAAGTCACTTAATGATTTTAAGAATGTTTAACAATATTTTTAGTCCTCTGAACACTTATTAGTAATACATTTTAAATACATTCTTGCCCCGAAAGTAAATCATAGCTTTAAAGCTTTTCACACAATCTGCCGACACCAAATTACGGTTTCCTTTCATATTCAAAGACTCACAAAGTCAAGCAAAGTGAGGGGAGATGAAATCACTGCCCTTGTAGTGTGCACACCCCTGGTGCGCTTGCACTAGCACAATAGATTCTGCAACGGTTTTTAACATCTGCTCACGGTTGTAAAGTATTGACAATAATATTGTTATTTGGTGTATCGTATAGAAACTTTTTCGCTCCGTTTAGAAGAAGATAATAATAACATCCTGCAAGAAACTAAAGATGTAATATCAAAAGCGATTCATTTGCTTATATTATACATTTTGCAAAAAATTTTCTGTTTTGACAAATTAATGTTCTATTGTCATCTATTTATCTATAGTGTTTAAACCGAGATGTGCATTCCCACGGGCGTCACACAAAATACAAACACACAGATCCAAATAATTTGACCTCAAGGCAAAGACAACGGTCACGCTCCGCCGACCGCACCTCCGTACCTAGAGTTACTAATGACCCCAATGTTACGTCACTCGGATTCCGATCATTAACACCGAAACATGTTCCCACACAATTGACCTTACGTATTGTTCGCAGGATGTCGAATTTTCAACGAACGCGGAGCAAGGTCTGGTGGGGAGATTCCCCGCCAGGCATCAGCAGTCCGGTCGCATCACCTGCCATCGACCAGGGATACAGGAGGGAGGAACAAGACTGGGAACCTCAGCTACCACATTGGATAGCCAATCAGCCTGAGCAGAGGAACAACAGCGTGGACAACATAGCCGAGCCGAATGTACCCATCAACCAATGGCCCCTCCGTCACGGCAGCCCCGGTAGTCACAAAAGCCAAGATTCCGGCTTTTCAGATTCTGATAGCTCTCAACCAACGGTGCAATATAACGCAACCAGTGATAAATCCAATAACAGCGACTCGAATAACAATGAGAATGTAACAGTCAAACAGGCGGTTGATTTTCAAAACACAACGCACGGCGCTGATGTTGTTGATAGTTCAAGACAATCAAATGCTGTCAATAATGAAGCCCCGACGCCTAAACCGCGATTACGAAGTAGCAGCGTTATACAAACACCGTATGATTTACAAAAGTATTACGAAGTACATCATGACGAGGAACACATGGAGTTATTAAAAGATAACGACAAAGAAAACTCCGTGGACGGTAAATATCCTTCACCGATAAATGTAAATAACAATACATATGAAAATGAGGGTTCCAGTAAAGTGATGGATAAATCGATAGGTCCAAAGTTAAATAAAGTAGATAATAAGCAAGCTAACAACACAAGCATAACTCCTACCAAACGAACAATCCAAAATGATACCAAAGAGATACCAGTTAATAATATTAATATTATAAGCCCCTCTAAAAAATATCCAACAAAAAAATCTTTCATATCTAGCGCAGACAGTGACAACGCAAAAGTAATAAAAGTCGCCAAAGTAAAAGATCTTGAAACAAGCAAGAACAAATCCGACGAAAGTTTAGAGTATATTAACTGTCTCACGATAATGAAATTGCTGTCAACAACCAACCGAGAGTTCGTACACCAATATCGAACGTTTCATACGTACCAACGGAGAGAATTTCATCATCAAAACCAGAGTACAAAAGAAGCGTATCAAATGACGATCCCAACCCAATAACTACGACGCCTAAATTCCAAAGAAATAGACTTAACCAATCATTAAACTTCGAGGCACAGAGACTTGACCAACAAATATTAGACATCCAAGAAGGCTATCATTCTCTAGGCTATATAGACGAAGACGATTCACCGAAAGACGTATACCCAAAGGAAAATTTCCACAAACCAGTCAAAGCGTTACTCGGCAAAAACATAATGGACAGTCTCCACTTGAAACCAACAAAAAAGGCAGGTCCCAAAGCTAAACAGAGAATGATCAAAGTAGACAAAGCTCTCTTTAAATTATTCCCAGCAAAGAAAGAGAAACCGGGTGTAGTCGACACTCACGCAGGTGGTATTTTAAACGGAAGCAGAGTCCCTTCGCTTGGTCTTCCTCGTGCTGCGGAAGAAAACTCCTGGGTGATTGTGGGACACCCCGAACAGGAGGTGCTGATACCAACTTACAACGAAAGGCTAGTCGATTCAGACGGCGATTTCAACCTAAAATCAAAGGACATCGAAGACAACACAATAAAAACAAGAAGACTAACACCTCCATTGCAGTTCAGAGACAAACAGCCGTATGATACCGATGCAAAATCTGATAAAGATCTAACCAACGACTCGAAGAGAGAGAAGTTAAAGGATGACATAAACTTTAATGATGTTCAGTTGAACCTGGCGTGCACTTCAACACCGAAAATGCTAGCGCCGCATGAATTCATGTTCGGCTCGAAACATCCAAAGAATGTCAAAACAAACCGTAGGATTAATCTTATAAGCGACTTCAATGGCGGGTAAGAATTTCTATTTATACTTACTGCATTAGCTTTGAGTTTTTTTTGTCAAAATACTAGCCATATTTGTAGACATAGTGTCGTATATTCTTGCAATTTCACGTTGTACGGTGACTGTTAAATTTGAATATATTTGTGTTAAAACTAAACTGCGTTTAACAAAAATTAATCAGTTTAGAAAATAGCTATTTAGAAGATCTAATATTTGTCATTTTAATGAACGCCAGAACTCAAAAACGAAAAAAAACCTTTGTTTTACTACTATTTGAGTTATCTAGTAACATTTTGCACGACCGGTCCAATTTATTTTACTGCTAAATTAGTCCTAATCGACCTATTCCTTCCAGGTTAGTGCTAAACAATCAGGACGAAATATTATACAGGGAGCGGAGCATAGACCAAACCACATTAGAAAGGTTATGCGATAGGAAACCGGAGCCAGTTCAATACTGGCTTTGCGATTTAATAAGCTCCAATGAGAACGAGTGTATGACGACGCTTCAGAGCAAACCTCTAGGTACTGAAATGAAGGCTTTGGTATCGGCCAGTTCTGCAACTATAACTGGGAATATAAAGAAAGTTCAGACACACGGACAGATTATTGTTCATCAATACAGCGATGTGTTAAGGTGAGTGAAATATTAGAAATTTTTTTTGAAGCTTATTATGTTTAGTAACCGATGGAGGTTTTAATTATGATACTGGTAAAATTAATGAAATTAAGAAAAATCTACATATTTATAGTCGTAAACCTATATCGGATTAACAAAAGTGTATTTTTGTTTTGTACTTTACTTTAGAATTTCCTAAGTTCCTCCAATTTCATTATAAATTTTTGCATGTGCAATAAAAAAAGTATTTGAAAAATATAAATAGTAAAAAAATAGATAAAATTTTTCCATATTATAATATTCATACTATATTTTCATATTTCAAACTATATATATATATAATATATATATATATATTTATATATATATATATATATATTATATATATATAGAAGATATATATTTAAATCATAGTTTTGACAGTATACTTTATAGTTAAATATAACTTTACTAACGATTTGAATCCGTGACCACAAAATGACCTTGACGTTCGGAGAGAGACAAAAGACGGTTTTAATAAAAAAAAATCTAACAAAATCTAACTTAATTACAGGCAAATGGAAACAAATTCAACGAGCGAAGAGCAAATATGTCTGCTGGTAGCGAACATAAACGAATTCGTCCTAGCTCACAGCATTACTCTTAACACCAAACCACCCGGGGAGTCACCAGAGAGATGGGACAAGATAAAAGTTTCATTACAACTTTACCTACAGAAATTGATAGATATCGGTGAAGATGTTAAGTTGGAACTTAATGAAAGCAACCCACAATGGGATTTGGTGGAGAAACATTTGGACACATTAGTCGAGATCTTCCTCGAGACTACGAAAGCGGTCCTGGTACAACAAATGAAGGTTGGCTTCTTTTATTCTGTCCCATCATCAGCATCATTATCAGCCTGTGACAGTCCACTGCTGGACATAGGCCTCCCCTAATACAACTCTACCCATTAGCGGGTTTTGGACCGTATCCCACCACCCTGGTCCAATGCGGGTTGGTGGGTGGACCGACTTTTTACATGCTCATCCAACGCATGGATCACCTTACTGTTCAGACAATTGGGTGATCGACCCACATTGCCTGACCAACTAGGAAACAACATTGAAAATTTGTCGAGTCCCCGCAGGATTCGAATCCACTACCTCTGGTTTCTAAAGCACGCGCCCATACCACCAGGCTACGGAGGCAGATGATGGCCATTGCCCCTGTGACACTGTAAATGATAGCATCGACCTAATAATTTATTGCAGATAGGGATTTATGTTATCAAAATGTTAATTCTTATGTCAATTAATACTTTATTTTAAATACATCGCGATACATCACTGAACTTTAATTTTCCGTACCCAATAACCGTAACCGTAACAATAGCAATTGCTCATATTTTATGAATGCTTGAAATAACTCACCAACTAATAGAAATAGCATATCGTTGGCGTATGACGTAAAATTTCCACTTTCTAAATGCAGTTCATGTATGCAAGTTTACGCGTGTCAGCGAAATTTTTCAATTTCACATTCGTCTAAATTTGTGCACAGATAAAAAATGTGTACCTAAAATTAACACGATATTTTATGATTATGTGTACTTTTTTAGTTTGTTTTGAAATCTCAATGTATATAAATGATATTTTTATTTTTGATGTTGAAGCTTCCCTATTATCGAACAAACAAACCTTTTACTAATAAAATCTAACCATTTAAAGTAGATTGTCGTGTCTTCTGGTTTGTCTGATTAACTATCAACTGAAAGTTCTCTGTCGTCTCTGTTCTAACTGGAATAGCTTGTCCAATTTTGACGAAACTTTCATTAGAAGACAGCTGATGTAATTGGCAATGACTTAGGTTATTATTTTTGTTAATGTAACAGCAAATAAACCTTTCTCTCGACAGACACTGGTGTCGATAATCGAGGAACCACCGTCCGACGTAATCTTGAAGAGTACACTCACTTCGATCGGTCACTTGGCCATGCTTAGCGAGGTTTCCTCCTCAAGTTTACACCGCAAATGCTCTGAAGTGATAAAAGCGGTGGCGGAGCCCCCCTTCGTGGAGTGCGGAGTCCCCAGGGCTCTTCTGGCCGCCGTCATAGAGACCTCCAAGGGGTCGGTTAAGGCTTTGGCGTTGAGGGCATTGGCGGCTGTGTGCGTCACTGCGGACGCTGTCAAGCAGTTTGATGAGGTGAGTGGATTTGGTATATTAAATGTAATTGAATTTTGTTTGTTCATTGTAACGGACAAAAATAATTAAGACCGATATATAGTAATATCGAAAATATATGGTGTTTATAGAAAGTAAACGAATTTTTAATATCGAAAGCACCAGGAATTAATTTACAGATTTAATTTATTCAGAACTATTCATTGATTTGTTGATTTGTTTGATATACATTACGTAATATTTTCAATGAAGGAAAATAATTTATTAATTTTTAATTTTTTTATTCAGAAGACTAACGCTTAAAAGATATTTTATCAGACTGAATTGATATACTTATTTTATCTAATTCTGGAAACTTTATATTGCATATTCACTGTTAGATTTTGTTGTTTAATAAATTTATAATTAAATTTTTCTGTTTTATGTATCTGTTATACTACTAATGGAGGCAGACTTTTATACACCATATTCCGTGTGACTTTATCGTAAAATCGTTTAACCCTTTTCTTTGATTACTCCAGGAGATGCGGTAAAGCATGCGTATATCGGAGAAATCGAACCCTGAAACCGCAATGCGCTGAAGCATGAACAGGTTTAACCAATACTGCACCTGAGTGGGTCTAGACCTGTGCAGTTACACGTATCTTAACACAATCGTCGAAAATATAACTGGTGAGATAAAATTACATTATTCACTTTTTTATTAGTAACAAGTTTCGTTAGATACGTCATAAGCTATGGATAAGGTATTTAATAAGTTGCGAAATGTGCGGTTTTTAGGTATCTAGCGATATAAAGGTGTTTGAAACGTTCAGGCTTGTTAAATCTTGTTTAGCGACATCTTGTGATAGTTTGCTACAATTTTGTGATTTAACGCCCTCTGTATTTTACGACGGTAAAGTAGGGTAAAAATGTGTTATTGTCTCGCATCCAAATAGTTTTTTCAAGCTTCGAATTAATAATGTTTATAAAAATAATCATTCTGCATAGTAACCATGTTGACCTTTCTTATATACTAAAATCCTAAACCCAAAATACCTAGATTTAATATTTTCGACGTTCATTTAATTTCCGTTGATGGTATATTGTTAATTTAGCATGATATCATACCTAAATCTCTTTTCAATAATATACTACCATGTAACGAGTAAAATATATAAAAATTATAGTTGAACGACCAAAAAGCCCTAAATTACATTTTTTCTCTTTTTTAGGTATTCTGTCGCGTACCAGTTGCTGCCAACTACTACTGCTATGCACGGCGTGTCTAGTAAACCTTGTACGAGAGTTGGAACTAGAGAAAGGGAAGCGAGCGAGAAGTCAGATTTAGTGGAAGTCATAACGAGGCATCGCACTGTAGAAAAGCTCCTAGAAGCAGTGAAACGTAGAGGACCAAACATATCAGTGTTTCTGCAGGTAAACTTAAATAAGATATATTTATATATATATACAAAATTACAAGTTATGCTGAAATTTTTATATATCAGATAATATTTATTAGAGAAACCAATATTTCTTCTAGATTGTTTTAAATTGTCCAGATGCTTAAGAAAAAAGTTAAAAAACAAGTTATGCTTTAAAAAAGTTCGAATCTTTATTAATAAAGTTACGTAACGACGTCTAAATTACTAAAAATTCATAATGTCAGTCATTACACGGTGTTGCATTCACTCCTTGTTCATATGCTTCCTTTTGATCACACACGTGTAATACACGAAGATACCATTGAAGTTGAAATTTATTATTTTTATACTATTATCGCACATACTTTAGACTATAAATTAACACGACAAATTCACGAAGCACAATTAAGATAAATAAAAAAGATACATTTTAAATTACGAATTTAAATAAAGCTGGCAGTTTCTTTAAATAAAAAAATGTGTAATACCCTGTTAAAACTGGCAGCTTTTTTTATAAATAAGAAATAAAAACTAAAAAGAGTTGTCTCCGCCCGCCGCAGGAGCAGAGCGCGGCGCTGTTGTCGTCGCTGAGCCGCGTCGCGCGCTGCGTGCTGCCGCTGAGCAGGGTGCACGCGGCCAGCGCGGCGCTAGTGTGCTTCGCGCGCTCGCCGCCGGCGCACGTGCAGCGCGGCGCCGAGCTGCGCGCGCACGCACGGCTGCGGTGCCATGCCGCGGAGGCGCTGTCTAGGTAACGGCTCTAATGTATTTAACAATTTTTAGAGGTCAATTAGACAACTCTGAGGAACTAGCGCCATCTACTTCTGCAATAAGCATAATAATTTAAACGAGATATGAAACTTTTGAAATCAAATCAATACAAAATCGCATAAATGTTAAAAAGTCATTGGCAGATTTCTCAAAACAGTCAGGATGCATCATAAGTGGAACATTTTACTCTTCTAATCGCTTCGTGCTATAATCAGGAACTGTATCTGAATAAATAGAAAATTATAAATACAAACCTTTTAACTTTATTAAGTAAAAACGAGAATAAAATTTCACACACTAACTAAACTATACAAACAGATTGACAGTCGTCCCGGAGGTCGCTACGCAGATAGTCCAACTGGAAGGAGTTCCACATCTTATCCGGCTGGTTAGGATGCAAAGGACACGCCCAACAGTCGAGGACAACCCAGACCAAACCCTGATACATTGTCTCAAAGCGCTGAGAACTATCTACAAACATCACCCGGAAGCCTTTGAAGACCAGAATGATGTTGATGAGATGATCAGACCGCACTTGATGGAGTCATTGATGAAATTCTCCGCTAAACAAGAGAGCTATGTGTAAATTTGTAAAAATCATGTAAAAACAGAATACAGGGTAGTTAGAATGCTGATTGAAATATTAAATTGGTATTAACACTATACACATGATATGTTTTAAAGTTATAGTAAAATGAGAAATTTACATATAAAATATTGTCTGGATATGAAAAACAAGTATTTTACACAATATCTATGCATACTTGATAGTATTATGAAGTATTATTTACTCATTTACACAAATAATTAAATGAAATAAGGTTACATCGACCTTTATATATACATTATTGGACAAATGAAAATTATTCAAGCTACTTTTTTATATAAGTTGTAAATAATAAATTAGACACTTCAGAGGTATTTATTATAATACCTAGGTTAGAGGAATGTGTAGAGACTAGTTTTTTCTGCTAAAGCAAATACTACATATTATATAATACAATCAGTCTATAGGTTTAATCGCTTTATTGGTTTATAACATTTCCAATATTTGAGACTCCACTTACAACAGGTCTAGCGATATTTTTTTACAATTGTAATCATTTAGGCTACTTTTGCAATTACAGTTTACGGTAGTTTGAGACCTTTTTAATTTTCTAATGGATTTTGAAGCGAAAGTATTGTATACTCATAACGTGAATAAACTTGTAAAGTATAATTTACAAATTTATTCATTTTTACATGGTAACCAAACTTATTTGACTTACATTAGATTAATTGTATGCTTTATGGATACATTGTAATGAGTTTAAATAGTTTATTTAGAAATATTACTCATTTTAGGTGGTTGTACAACACCTTAGATATAAAGATAACAGAGGCCATATGCAGATATTATTACTAGTCTTGGTAAGTTACTTCAATCTAGATGTACGTTACAAACTTGATTGTATATGTCTAAAATTGTATTATTAATAAAATTATTAATATATTCTTACCTTTTCTATATCATAGCTAAAGGGCATATGGAACTGATGTAAACAAAATCTAATGGGAAATAGAAAAAGCCTTTTTATTAGTGAACCGTGGCCTTATGCAATCCATACACAATATTTAACTGAGTGTCGAAATTTTTCGGCATGAGTATAAAAAATAACACGAAAAAATGATTATACCTAATTTAAAAATGTTTTGCAGTGTTATAATGGAACCACCTCTACTTAACTTTATTTTTAGTTTTAGACAATGTATACGTAATACAGATAAAACGTGTAAAGATTATAAACGTGCATTATAATTCCATGTATATAAAATAAAGAAGATATATCTCTTATAAAAATATTTATTTATTTTCCAATACAATTTATACTTCTTTTCTTTTTGTCACATTTCACAATAGTCATATTTTCATTTTACGAACACAAAAAACAAAGTTCATACATCCACACATATAACAAATGAAACATTATACATATATCAACCTAAATTAGACAGATTAAACAATAAAAAAAGTCTAATGGCGCCATAACTGAACTATTATTTTTTAGTGAAACGCCGACGTAATAAAATCCTATACAATAAATATACTAACTTTTAGTTTCAGTGCTATAGCTTATTTGGTAATATTATATATATATTAAATAAATTATATATATATATAATAACATACATAAGGCCACAGTAGAAAACAATGTATTACAATTTTTTATTACTATAATATAGGTAATGATGTCTTTTTTATTACTGATGAATATCAGCTGTAACGAGAGAGATTTATTTGAACAAATTAAATGTTAGCTAAACATATAACAGCATCCATGTTACGCTTCCAGACTCTAATCTTTGCTAAGCTTCATCTAACACAGAGTTCGCGGGAAGCTCATGTACCCACAAACTAGGCGGCCAACATTTTCTGCTAAAAATAAAAGGCAAACATACAGGGATAGGCATTTGTTTGTCTCCTAAGAAGTTTTACATAGTAGAAAATTAGTACGCTGTTTATACCCACTGCTTTAAAAGCTAACAAAATATAAAGATATTGTAGATACAAACATATTTTATCACATTTTTTGCATATTAAATAATATACAACACCTGAAATTTCAAACATTTACCAGTCATTGTGACGAGACAAACATAAAGTAAAATTCGTCAGAACAATTAAATCAATTTCATGCAGTATTCACATAATTATAAGAACTAATTAATTTAAGATTTCTGCCTCAATACTTCAATCACCAATATAAATGACATGGTTTTGCACCATTAGTCATTGATATTATAATTTTTTAACATTAGTTAACAGTTTATTATTATTTGTGCTAAGATTATGTAGTGATGTACAAGTATCTGAGCAATTTTTTTAAATCTTAATAAAATGTTTTAAATATTGTTTTACATTAGTAAAAAAACTTTAGAACAAACTGTCTCTTTGAAATATTTTAAATACATTATATAATAACAGTAAAATGATTTGAATACTATCAACAGTATAATTCCATTGTAATTCACTTAATAGTAATTTAAAATTATATTTAAGGTATAAATCCGCTGTTATCCATACGATTGCTTAACATTCTTCGAATGTACAATATCTACTGTTGTTTCATGACACTGTCTCAAGTCCAAATCATAAACACCCAGACAGAATTTGTTTTCAGGAGGCTTGAAATAATCCAGTCCTCTGCCAATTTTAATTATCCAGCCGGAGCTTAAGCTGTAGTTGAAAATAAACTTAAATTATTAAATGCAATGCATATGGAAGGATGGATAAATGATTCTTATCCTTTGCACAGTAATGTTTTACAGCAATAAAGTTTGCACATCAATGAAGGCTGCAGGATAAAAAAAGGACCAGTAAATTAATTCAGAAATTATGTAATGCATAAAAAAACTCCTATCCAATACCAATAAAAAAATTATTTAAATTTAACTAATATTTGAAATTAGGCAATGGTCACCTAATTTGTGTGTTTAATAAATATAATTTTAATTATATTACCTCAATTAACCCTAATTATGGGTAATTGTATTAGATTAGCAAACAAACCATAGTTCATTTTTGTTTTCAGCATATTAATGAAAAATGTAGCTTCACTGAGTTAACAATTTATATTGACAATTTATAATATTTGAGCATGAAAGTAGTCTAAGATATATATGACATTTTTTTATATAGTTAACAAAAGGGTTTTTTTTTAAATTTTGAAATGCATGTCATTTAAAATATCAATGTTCACATTAATAAAACAAATAAATAATACATATAAGGAAGGGAAAGTTTGGACCTGCAGTTAAGTATGCATTTGGCAATTATTACATGATTCAAATGCTCTGACATTTATAAATCTATCAAATTACTATGCAGTATAAAATAAAGTCGCTTTCTCTGGCCCTTTTTAAAACGGTTTTTTTAATAGATAGAGTGATTGAAGAGGAAGGTTTACATACTGGAATACATGTATATTATTGTATAGAAACGCTGACAAATTTAATTATTTTTCATAAATTGTAAGGTGTTGGCTCACAAGTATAGTATATACCTATTGTATATTTTAAGTGCAATACCTCAAAAAAGTTTCAACTCTTAAATTTATCTTCAGTTTCAATTCTTTCTAACTGGTACATTTAATTGTGACTTAACATTATCTTTACAAGTAGGTACTTACACAATTTGTCTATCATGTAATGTTTCCGAGTACTTAACAACCAACTGGACTTTGTACCTAATCAAATCATTCTTGAGATCATTAAACCATTTCCTTTGGTCACTCTCTGACTTGTTATCTTTGGATGTAAGGAGTTCTATGTGTGTCAAATTACTGCAGGACTTCACCAGGAGCTCACACAGTCTTAATAAGTTCTGGCACTGCAAAAAGAATTGTTGAAAACACAAGAATACATATAAAGAATGGTAATATGCTTGAGATATTCTTTTCAATACACAAACATAATTACATTATTTAAAAATCAGATATAACAACATATGTATGGGCCTTATTAAAAATTAAATCTTTGAAAAATACATCCACCATCATACAATGACAGATTCAAAAATCATTGTTTTTATTGGTCAATCATATACTACTGAATGACAGCTTAGTTCTTAATCAGTAAAAATGTGGATGTTACAATAGTACTGTAAACATACTGGGACTAATTACTATTTAAGTTGTGTCTGTGTTTTAAAGAGTAACTAGTAATTGCAGTAGTAATTGATAACAAACCTGATGAAAACTCCTTATATAAGGGTCCTCTACAGCAACATACTGTACATCATCATCAAGGAATCGACCAAATAAAGTTTTATAACTGTGTCCCGTAGAGTTATTCTCTATGCTGACTTGCTCGTGAAATTGTCCATTTTCCTTCTGTTGTAATACCATCTTTTTTATAGTTTCTGCCCTTCGCATGTACTCTTCTATTTTCATTCTCAAATAACTTTTAACGTTATCGTCACATTCTCCTGTTAATTGATGAATTTTAAATATTTGAAGTACATCAAATGAATATAAATATAATATAGTGAATTTTTAACAAACCTTTCATTTTGTCGACCAGGATTTGCAAACCTTCTTGGTAACATACCAGTGCTTCCGTGTATCGCTTTTTAGAATCCAGATCCACTCCTCTTTTCAGGATATTCACAGCAGCGCTCTCAATATTCATTGTTGAAAAGTTGGGTTCGTTTTAAGTTATCATGAA
Organism: Lamproptera curius; assembly: GCA_029286875.1. Lineage (NCBI taxonomy): Eukaryota > Metazoa > Arthropoda > Insecta > Lepidoptera > Papilionidae > Lamproptera > Lamproptera curius. Next base: position 5,333,197 of record JAGSMT010000007.1, read on the forward strand.
TAAATCAAAGTTTTTTGTAATATATAGTAAGCTTTGTTTATGTTTTCTAAATACGACAATGACGTCGATGCACACTTGCCAGTTAAAAATAACTTTTATTGTTATTAGATAATAAATCGGATACCTACAAATGCTCAAATACTCATGCAATGTTATAGTATTCAAAACAATAAAGCGCAGGAGATATTTGATCAAATTAGGCAAGAAATAAATTTGAAAGAAATGCTACTAATGATTTTAATATCAATTCTTATAGTTTACACAAGCTTATCGTTATGCTGTCTACTGGCAATATCTTGCTAAAGTTCCCCAAATAAAAAGTTTCTATAATAAGGCTTGAGCGATAAAAATAATAATGAATTAAGGGTAGAAATTTATCAACCTGAAATATATGTATATTTTTGATGGTTTTATCTACCGTAATACAAATTTGAGAATATCTCACAAATGTCAGCCAGTCAGGAAATTCTAACTTATTGGTGCAAATAAAGTTTACCGTTAGATTTTGTTCATGTAAATTCTATCTTTTAATTGGCTTAGTTATAATTATAACTCATGATTAGCTTGAATATTTGATTTTTCCCATAAATCCAAAAGCATACTAATACTGTAAAATAGTTATTAAATCTGTAGAGTCAAAAAAATCGTTATAAAGATTAATCTTGTAAAACTTTTAATATGATAAATAAATTAATTAAATAAAAAGTTAAGAGCTAATATAGCTTACCTACTTATGTTTTGAGCCGTGGTAAGTATTTTGGTAGCTTGTAACACAATATTATTTGTCAAATATTGTAAACATCAACATGTGATTAATTAATTAGCAAATTATTTTACAGTATTTTAAGGGCGATATTTTAAAAGCCGAAACTAGCTCGAGAATTGCTTTATCAATTATGAAATAATTGTGAGTTTTTATGTAAAGATGTCCCATCAGCTGGGGCGGTTGGTTTCAGTGATACTTCATCGATACTTTGGTGAAATTGTTCAACGAGTAGGAAATGACTTGTTTACTTACGGCAGTAAGCCAATAAGTTTAATTATTAAAACTACAGGACTTCCACGGAAAGAGGTCTATAAGATACATATATTTTTTATTTTTGTTATTTAAATATAATCATAAACTGATACCTAATTTGCATTTCAGGTTATCGATAGTTTGCGAACATTATTGAAGTTTGATTTAGCATCCTTTGAGCCGTCAGTCAACGAAATCGTTGCCGATTACAAGTTACTGCCCAGTAATGTACTGCTTCTTATAAGATATCCAAGGTAAAAAGAAAAAAACATTAAGAATTATAATATATAATTAATAATACACATGTATACCAATATTCTAGCATAGGGATGTGACGACCCCATCGCCCACTTGATGGTGGATCTGCCTTACAGCGGGAGTACGACAAATCCGCAGTACAAGTGCAATTAGTCAATCAATAATCTGCCTGCTCAGAGTGACTAATTATGAGCACCTCTTTTTAATGGATGCCACCAAGATCGGCAGTCTTGGCGTTCATTAAAAGGCCTATGGCCAGCAGTGGACTCCTAAAGGCTGTTAATGGGGATGATGTTGGTGATGTAAACCAAAAATTGGGAGCAAATTTTAGTTTCACATACAATAAATAAATTTGGGTTATCTATCTCTAGTTGTAGGACAGAATGTGCTATGATGATAAATTTTGACCCAACTTATGAAATACTTAAGCATGTCATTATAATAATAGAAAATTCATTTAAAAAATCTGTATGTGTTTAAAGTTATAAACAGCAATGACAAAATAATCAAATCCACTAATTTACGGATGTTTCGCATTACTTAAATTTATTTATCTCCGACGTTTCGGATTCTTTTCAGCATCCATGATCACGGGCAGACTAAGTTGGTATATGTCTGTATCTCTATGTTTTCAAATAACCCAATATTATTCGAATAAATATATTTAAGTAACTCGAAAAATCCGTAAATTAGTGGATTTGATATGTATAATAATCACGTAAATAAAAGAAATAATAATGACAAAATTGTTCATTCATTAATTTGTGGTGGTAATATTTTATGACTTATATAATGAGTTTGGAAAAAATAATATTCTTGAAAGAGTTAAGGGACAAGTTTTGCTTTGCATGTGTATTATACACATCCATTTGAAGAAGACTATTATATTATATAATAAACATTTCATACTTCAATATCATAAAATTTTTCATTAAACTAATAATATATGTTATATTTGTTCTTTACTTTAACTAAAATATTTATGTTATTGCCTAGGTATCTGCTCCAGATAAAGAGTAGATATGGTTCCGAAGCAGAGTTATTAATTGAAGAATTATTGCAACAAGCTTCATGTACTGCTACTGCATTACTTGTAATGGTCGCAACCAAAAACAAAGACGACAAGGTATTTTATATCAAACTATATGTGCTTTGTAAAGTTGTAATTAAAGTCTGAATTTATTTTTCTGCTATTTAAATGTTTCCTCTTTTATACTATATAAGTGTTTACAACTTGACAGTAAGCTGTTGAGGTAAAATTGTGAGAAATAGTTTTATTTATCTTGTTAAAGAACTTTGTATAAAGTAAATTAAAATTCAATAAATTTATTATTTACTCATTTTATTTGTAAACACTCTTTTGGGACTTGTCCCATAATCTGAGTCCAAATATCTTTATTGAATATAATATTTTATCTATCAAGTAATTTGGGAAAAGTGTATTTGTTCTATTCCTCTATTTATATAAATGTAATATTGTATTTTATATAAATGTAATAATATAAATGAATATTACACAATGTTTATTTTTAGAATAAGTGTCTGAAACACATTGTAAAACTGCAATAACTTTTGTTTATCTTTAGGAGAAGAACATAACAATTATAAAACTCAGAGACACCTTCACTAGTCTTGCTACTGCTGGATATATTCAACAAGCTCCAGTTGCAGATACTAGAGACTGGGGAAGTTCCGTTATTAGTTCCAGTAGCCACAATAGTTCCGGATTTGGATATAAGGCAGTTGAATGCTATGACCACTGGCAGTTTAGCTGATGTTAAAGATAGTTAGTAAATATATCACCATTGTTATTAAGTTTTGTGCAAGAAAATTGCATATAAGTAATATATCTGGATGAATAGCGAAGATCAAGATGGTGGCGTGATTAGAGCCTATTCAGCAGTGGACTAACAGGTGCTGATGATGATGATGAATATATTCTATTTAATAAAGCATAACAAATGTTAGATTTGTTATATAAATAATTTAGAACCAAATCTAATAAGTATAAATGTTTGGAACATTGAGAATTATTGAGACTGTGGATTATAAGTTAATATTGTCAGAAAGAAATATACTGTATGAATAATAATTCATCTCTGCTCTTCAAATACTTGAATAAAAGAACATAATATCTTTGCATATCTATAGGAATGTCTTGTTTTTATCAATGAACTCACAAATGTCTCAGTAGTGATACTGCATTAGTTTTTATGTAAATTGATTATTTTTGTAGCCTAGAAATATAAGATTTATTTATCTGAAGTTAATGTGATTGTTCTATGATGCCAGAACTTCTTATTAGGTTCAAGGGGTAGTGCTACTACGTAAAAGAGTGAATAAAAAAATATCTTTATATTATCTTATTCCAGATATTTATTGGAAGGTTAACTTTGACAGATTTCATCAGGACTTCAGAGATGATATCATGGTCAAAGCTATTACGCGACGCATAGATGACAGTGGTATGTCTTAATTTGACTTAATTGTATGGTTATTAACACTATGGCAGGATCAAATGTATATATTTTTAAAAGGACCTTTCTTGTGAGTCCCACCTGGTCCCCGCCTGGGGGTATTATCTTGATACTTAAAAATAGAAAAACAATCAAGATTTCAAAAGTGACAAGTTCAGTAAGGATTTTAACAATCTCTGAAATAAATTTATTATTTATATAAGATATAGCATGTATACAAAGTGCATTCAAGAAAAGGCAAACTCTTTCAGTACCAAAATGTAAGACACTTCTATTGGTTCTACATTACACTGTGATAAAAGTTGGTAAACCAATAAAAACATTTAGTATCCCCGATTACACTTTTCAAATATTATTACCATTGCTAACGACTTAACTAATCTCAATCTAACTTCTCTACTATAATCCTTTAATAAATATATGATTGTTATTAGTACTCTGTTTCTACTTGCAAGTAAATTTGTTATATTTTTTTCACACTGTGATATCACTTTTACAGCGGGAGAACTGATGAAAATTTTGCTGCAGCAAATGTACCTCTCCTCGTCCGAATGGGCGGCGGAATCGAACCCCACGCCTGTTTTAGACATACGCGACGCAGTCCGTCGGCTCACGGATAGGACTCTACTGAACCAGAATGTGGACCACTATTTAAAAGTGCTTGGTATGTTGCATTGAGGATTCTATATATATAAGTATCTACTTTCGGCTAATAAGATAGTTAGTGTATCTAATTAATTATTGGAACATTAGTTGTTGGAACATTGTGTAGTGATAGTCAATAGAAGAGACTGCATATTCTTTTAGACTGTGAAAGCTCTTTAAACTGCAAACTTTAAATTATATAAGGACTGCAGATGTTATCTTTTAAACCCCTGTTATTTACTTTATTAACGTTGGAACCCATATAGGGATAGCTTCCTTAAACAATTAGTAAAATGTCTTTCTAGTTAAAAAAGCCCTTTTTCACCTGTAAAACAAAAGCAAAAATGTAAGGACTGTAGTTTTTTCTGTTGGCACCCTATAAATATCAAAAATTAAAACTATATTGAGATAATTTCATAAAATACTTCATATATCATTTCTGCTTAGAGGAGAACGGCGCTGGTTTTGTGAAGCGTTGTGGTGACTCCGGAGGTGGTCAGTATGCAGTAAGAGGAAGGGCGGCTGCAACTCAACTGTTGAATGCTGTGCTTGATCATTTAGTCACAGAGCGTCTTGGCTCTAAAGCAGCTAGAATATTCAGGTGTTTATTTTATCCTTACATTTTTGAGTGTGTGAAAAAATAATAATCAACACTACACTAAGTTCGGTCAAATAAGATTCTAATTTGATAAAAACAGCAATATCATACATCTAGTGTTCTTGTCGATGATGACTGAATTATCAATCATTCGGCAATAGTCGCCTAATAATAACACCATAACACACTGCTTCTTTGTAATCGGCTACTTTGTTAACATCGGTTTGAGTCTCTTAAACTAAACTACTTTCATTATAATGAGAGTTTGACGGCTGGGTGTCAAACTCTCATTATTATGAGGTGTATCTAAATTAAATTGATTTTGCAGTGTGCTGCTGCTCTTAATTTTTGAAGGTGTCACTTGAACAGCTTTTTTCATTGTCATATACTTTTGATATCAGATTGAAGTATTTGCTTTAATATAACTGTTATGTGCCGACTTGCTAAAGCAAGAAATAGCTTCTTATTCAAAGTCTATTCACTCTTACCGGTGGTAGGTCTCCTTTTTACAGGAGACCGTCTGGGTGGGTACCACCGCGGTGCCTATTTCTTATTAGTGTGAATACACTGCTGTGTTCCAGTTTGAGGGGCACCTTAGCCAGCGTATTTACTGGGTAAACGAGACTTAACACCCTATTTCTCACGGTAGGCAGCGCGTTGGCGGTACCACTGGTATTGCCAATGTCAATGGGCGACGGTGACCACTTCCCATCCGGTGGCCCGACTACTCGTCTGCCTGCGTATACCTTAAAAAAAAGGCACCTAAAGACAGTTTTATGGAAAGCATTCTTAAGTTTTATGGCAAAATCCAAATAAGAACTGGCATTTAGCATTTATAATCCAAAAATATAAACTGTGTTGAATTAATTAATTGTATGGCTTGTTATTTAGAGACGGATTTGATATTCTTCAATTGACTGGCAAATATGTTTTTGACATCTGTAATATATTAGTGAATATATTCAATGTTATTGAATTATGGTTATATAACTGTTTAATGTTATTGTTTTATATATTCAGGTTAATAAGGACAAGAAAGTATATAGAGGAGGATGATATACAGAAACATGCAATGTTGCCAAATAAAGAGTGCAAAGAGTTGACTTACAAACTGTTGGAAGAACATTTTATAAGCGTTCAGGTGTGTATTATTTATTTACACTTTATGTAGACATAATATAAAAAAATGTTGTGTTCAGTGTAACTACAGTTGGACTAACTTAGATATAGAATTAACGTAAACTAATTCTTATGTTTAATTAAATGGCCGCGGTGTTTAACATTAAATTTTGTTGACATTGTTTCCGGGCTTAATTTTCATCGTTGTTACTTTTTACCTTGTTGTTGATAAAATAAAATTTTAACTTTTAATAATATTGTTGTGCTGCAGCCGATGAGAAAAGCTGCCTCAGCAGGTGCTATGGCCAAGGCGATATATTTATATCATATAAAAGCTCACGATGTAAGTTCTTGAAAGATTCCAGTTTTTTTTTTAAATGTGTAAAAAAGGAGTGCTATATCAACACTAATTTATTAAATGAAAATATTTTGAATTATTGGTTCTGTAATTAATATTTTATTCAAAGAAAAAATCTACTCTATTAACTTGAAAAAGGCTAAAGAAGATGTATCAGAGCCATCTCATAATAAAAAAGTTATAGGTTGAACTATATAAAGTTATTTTTCAACTTAGTTTCTTGGAAGGGTCTAACACATATTCCAGCGATTATCAAATTTAATTTATCCCCTTCAAATAAGTTATTTTACTTCAGGGCTTATTAAGGGTTAGAAAATATAAATTTCTCGTTCTTATAAAAGGTCGCAGTGTTGCTATAGCAAAAACTCAACTTTCTTCCGCTCGTGGCACTGAAGCATATTATTAATAAATGTATATAGATAGTTTTTTTTATTATTAAAAAGACTTATCAATCAATTGTCTAATAATCAGTCGTATATTCCGTGCAACTCTATAGGTGGCGCAGTCGGCACAGGAGTTGTGCTACCGCGCGTTGCACAACTGTGCTTTAAGAGCGGCAGCAGCTCGTTCGAAGCACTCGCGTCTCTTGGACAAGCAAAGGAGGGTGCGAAGCATTGTACACGGGATGAGAGTGCGGGGGGAGCCACAACAGAATATCGACGATGTTAGTTATTTGAGTTTTATTTTTTATCTTCCTTTATATATTTTTTGAATTTACTTTTAAATCATGCCATTATCGGCGGTAACTCGATCTCTATTAACTTTTTAAAATTTAAGGATGGCTGTGCATCTTAAGATTATACAAGCCTGCAAAAATATTAAGTTTTTATGGTTATAATAGTCGCTGTCGGTCACTCGGTCTCTGGTTATCTCTGTTTAGATTTAACAGTAGCAGCGAATAAATCGTGAACAAAAGTGACTTAAACACCCAAGAGCCCCAAGAGGGTAACCTTATTTCACCGTATTTTAGTGTAAAAAAGCTTTTACGCGCTGCTATGCATACTTTACCGAGCGTAACAGAAATAGACGCTGATTTATTGAGAGAATAAGGCCAACAATGAATACTATTTAAACTAATGTTATACCTAGAAAATAAATAAAACACAAAAGCTCCGTCTGGTTTTGTGATATCACACAAAGAGCGACAAGTGCAGTTTTTTCGTTCAATAGTATGAGTGTGATAGATAATAGCTTGTCAAGTGGGAGTGAAATTCCGAAAACGTTTTTCTACAACGTTATGTATGTTGAAACAATAATTATAAATTTTTCGCACTCACATTTTATATGTTTCAACTGTTTAATAGTAAATCTCAATGTGTTTTGATTTTATAACACATTTTATTGGTTTCATTTACAGGTTGAAGAAACCTTAACACCACCTGAGCTCGCTGTCCTCAAGGATGTGGAGGTGCAACTGAAGCAGTTAAGTGCCGCAGAACTTGAGCTGGACAGGAATCTATTTATCCTCAATTGGTATTTCATATATCAGCAGTGATATAAGCCACGTGACACGTTTAATAACTCAAAGACAACTGATTTTGTATACAATAAAGTGTTTTAAGTCTGTTAAATTATTCATTTTTTTTTAAACATTTGATTTCAACCCAAGTGCTACTTTGATAAAGGTAATTAATAACTAAAAAATAAGTGTTGGTCGAAAGTTATGATATTAATCTATTTGATAATAAATGGGCATTCACAAATACATGTTCAGTTATTATTAGTGTATCTACGGTAGAAACAAATTAAAGAGAAAAAAATGTAATTAATTCCTTTGTGATTTTGTTATTGATTCAGCATTAAAATAATTAGGATTGTTATAAATGAAACGCATATCCATTCTTAAATTTTTATTTGACCCCATCGAAACTCAATATTCGTTCAAACAATTTACAACCTATTAGTGAGGATCTTACAAAAGAATCTCCATTAACTGTCAGCGTCTCGGCGTATAGGTACGTAACCAACAACGTGACCAACCCAAAGTGGCAATTAATCAACATCATTATAATTAATTTAATATTAACAATTATATAGATTATGTATGGTATGTAGATAAACGCCTGTTAGACAGTGACACCTAATCTTTATTAAATTACAAATACCGTTGTATGTAACTCCAACTAAATTCACAATATCTCTTTATTATTAAAATTTATCAAGATGGCTGATTCAAAATTCGTCAAAGTGTTAACATTAAAGCATTGATATTTAAAATGTACGTTATTAATTATAATAGTGACCGAAAGTAAAATCTACAGAGGCAAAGAAAGCATTTGGCATCCACAAATTTATTTCCTTGTGTACAATTTGTTATCGTTGATTACGCGACAGAAACTTTTGGAAAACGGTATTAAATTTGTTTATTTTTTTTAAATATCAAACAGTACGTCCTAAGCATACAACACGCACAAATTATTCAATTCCAATTCAACCATTCCTCTTTGTTAAACTCACTTAACTTATGCTTCAAATTTTCTCCTCATTCATTTATAACTAAATTTTATTAAGGTGCTTTAGTTACTGAAAATTGGTTCAAGAAAATTTTCTAATTTTCATTTCGGTTCTAATGATGCGTGTTTCTCGATTCAAAAATTTACCATTCGTCTTAAAAATATTATTATTCTAAGAAAGTATATTGAATTATTTCAATCACATCCATCGATACACATACAACGGTGTTACACTTACTCACTTCAAGCTAAATAGTTAAACGTTATAATTGCCTAAATGATTCTTGATATTTACACATCGTCGTAACCACTGGTAATGTCATACCTGTAATATACATGAGAATTAATCCAAAGAGAAATCTAAATACCTCTATTAATATTTTATTTATGTCAAAAAAATTGCCGCGGAATCTTATACGTCAAATACATTTTTTTAAAACAAATTGCGACCATGGAACCTTTGCAAAGGTCTACTACAAAATCTTAAAAAAAAACAGATTTCAAAATGTTCTTCATGAAAATATAAACTTGTTTTAGATACAGGTCACGGATTACTACAGATAATTTAAAGTTAAAACACTAGTATATTAAAAGGTACGACATTTGTATGGCAGTGCCACGTTAACCGACCAATTTAAGGAGCTAGCGCTATAGAAACATTAAATACGGTGAAGACATCGAACTAACCCGAGCTACATTATCACCTTATACAAACGAGCCGTCCTACGCATAATTCAGACTATACATACTTAGTACTCGGATAACAGGGAATCGAATATATATCGTTGTTAATCACAGTTTTGTCACATACACAAATACAACATTTAAATTTTATACAATGTAACCAAAAATAAAATAATTATACTAAAAATTATAAAGGCTTCTACGATATTACGACAACGTAACATTACCTCGAATTAAAAAAAACCATTGCTGTATGCAGAAGAAAGTATTGTATGTATATACTTATAGCTCATATAATATGCCCAAGGCAAATAATTCCCAAATCTAATAAACAAGGCAACTAACAATACGAAAGCATATTATGTCGTTCTCCTTAGTCTACTGTCCAATAATTATTTAAATAAAATGCAGCGTCTAGGCTGATATCGTTCAATAATTTAAAAAAATATGACATGAATCTAGTGTAATTTATACCAAAAAAATATTAAAACGTGATTTTTAAATAAAAAAATAATATAGAAAATTACAACAACTAAAGCCTAATTTATTATTGCAAAGTCCCTACTCTTCTTATAAAATATCGGACACAGTTCGCCTCGTTCAAATACTTACGTTCTCCTAGTGAATTTAATAGTCTTTCCCTCAGATCCGAGTACACAAAGCCCTTAAATTTAATAGAACATTATTCTCGAAGGTACTCGAAGCGACATCTATATATACAAAACTTGAACACGATGAGAAGCGAAAATAAAAACGGCATGCAAATAAAAGTTTAAATTTTATTTCTCAATTATAAACTAGATACTTTTTTTTACACAACTTAACAAAAGACATACATACAGCAACTAAACATAATGTAACCGAAAATATTCATAGAAAAGAAAAACACATTTATACGTACGATTAGGCGAGACGAAGCTATCATGATAGAACTTTAACATCGGTCGAAAATTCTTCGGCGTCACGAATTATTGGCAAGATTTGTTTGTTCCACAAAGCGTAGCTTCGTCTCGCCGTCACAAAATTTAGTGTCAGTTGGTATTGCCCTAATACTGTTAGAGGTGACCATAGATTGTTTCAGGACCCGATGGGAGCAAGTCGGCTTGAACATTATTTGTACTATATCACAAAATATCTCGCATCGCGTGTTGTAAGTGGTGAATCGGAAATCATTGTGAAACAAATGCTAACGCTAGATGGCGTTAAACATAAAATGTGTTATTGGAGAAATATGATGTATTTAAATTTTTGCAAGTGAAAATTTGGGAAATATCTTTTAAATTTCACAACTTTAAACGAAACGTTTTTATGTATATTCAAGCAGTGCGAAAACATGTCAGAGAGTATAGTTATTTTATCTATGCTTTCTCCCATTTGCTAGATGTGCGTAAGATCTAGTAGTGTTTAATGCTAACCTCTAAAAAAATAAATCAAGACTTAAGCCGAATTTTAAAAAAATATTTTGACGTTTATTAACTAAGTTTGCCCCGTTGTGATGTAAAAGTAATATATAAATGTAATGCCATTAATATTTACACCGATTTTCTGAACTGGTAAAGCGGAATAGAGGAATGTAGTGATGTGCTTGATTATGAAAATAAAAATAATATACAGTTAATAAATAATGGAAAAGTATCACCGTTATACTATATTCAGCTATGTGTGCAAATGAAATGTTAGTGGAATTTACAGTACCTTTACCATTTTGGTAAAATTGCGTCAAGCACATTACTATTTCCGACACAATTGGGAAGCGTTATACACAAAACGGAGGACATTGTCGTGATACTTTATCATTCAAAATAACATACATGAAAATACAATAAATCAATCATCTAAAAGAAAAATTTATACTGAAATTTAACTTCATCTACTCGATTTAATAAACAGCAGTCGCCATGTTAGTGTTTAATAGAAATTCATATTATATTTTTGCGCAAACATTTTAAATTTCATAAAGTGAAAAATGAATTCTAAATTAAACAATTTAAAAAATTACAAATTTGCTAAAATAAAAGAAATAAACAACTACCCATTAGCGTCTGATTTAATTTTCTAAATCATACAAAACGAACAACAAAAAATACAACGGTCACATGAAATTATTGCGTCAACCGTAAAACGGTAGAAATCTAATAAAAACCCTTACAATGAAATCCTCGAATATACTATGTACAATACAATGCAAATAAGATCAATTAATATACACACATCCATTTTTCATAATTCACTAAACAAGACGATGTATCGATTAACAAACCGGAATCGATTGAATTCGTGTGAACCTAAATTATAATACTAAACGTGTTATTTTGTATTTCAATATAATAAACGTATAGGGCCGTGCTAAAGGAGCGATGAAATAAGAAATTTAAATTTTAATCGAATCAAAATATGTTATTAATTAAAACACTATTGCTTTAAAGTGGCAACCCTAATTCGACAGATAAAATACATATATTTTTCAAAGTATACTCTCGCGTGCTAATAAATATAAAGACAGTTATTTCATGAGATCAAATGAAAAGGAAGAGTTAATAAATGTGATATTTTGAAATCTACTCGATAAAACACGGCCCTAAACGTCGCGGACATCGATATTCCTTATACTACATACGCCCGTAGTTGTTTCACACTGCCGGATATAATATAAAATATGATTATACATATTTTAAGATATTACTAAACTTTGGACAAACGGAAGTGTTGGTGAAAGCGAAATTATAGCTTCTTGTCAATACAAGCCACAATACTCTCCAAAAGATTCGTTTTATATAAGATTTTGCCAATTAATATAAACAATTTACGATAACAAATTCTAATGTCAAACTCGTTTGGCGCCAAAAAGTCTCTCTTATTGGTAAAACATCGCGTCAGGATTCAAAATGGTCATCGATAAGAAGGCGTTCGCTCCTGGCGCCATCTGTGTTTCACTTACATTCGTTTAGATTATGACTCTAAATTAAACAAACTATAGTATATTATATCCGACAGTGTAAAGTTCACAATAAACGGATGCATTACCACTAAATATGAAGGGGGCATATATTACGCGGTGAGATATGAACTGCTCAAAACATTCACGAATAAATTCAATACGAGTCCATTCAACCAGCCCGTTATTTCTGATCTGACAATCGTTTATACAATAAAAAAAACCGACTTCGAAATCTATCGATTGCTATGAAATGTACACATTCGACACTTGCCAATATTGCTCTATGCTACTACCAAATAATAAATGATATGGACAGTACATAAAAAGAGTCTAACCTCAAACTCAAAATGCCGCGTGCTGTCATTAGTTAAACGTCGCGTTTATATTAAACATAGCGAAAATCCACCGATAGGAACGCGTTAATTTTTCATTTTAGACTTGTTAACATAAATCTCATGTACATACGCTCCAGTACATTAACCGTGAAAATACACATCAACATACAATATCCCAATCATCTGACGAAATTTAAACAATATACCTGTCTGAAACCAAAGAAAAACGAAATGAATTTCACAAACACGTGCACGATTGCGAGAGAAAGCACAGCTTGACGCGTAACGAAGTCGGTCCTAAAATCGATTGTGCGTTGGTTGATATCGCCGTTCTCGTCATCGTTTGGGGCGTTTTAGAATCTGACTCTATAACTGAACACATCGCTAGACCCGTGGCCTCTCCCCTTGCTCCCCTAAACGACCCTAACAGACCCCATTAATCGTAGCGAAGTGGGGGGGCATTACAATATGCAGCAAGACGCGGAACAACAACTGCTGGAGCCGCCTTTGCTCTTCTGTCGTTGGTCTGAAAACACGAAAGAGAATAATAAAATACAAAATAAATTTATTAATATATATAGTATAAAATATATTCACCAAATATTATCAAGATCACACTTCATGGGAATAAATTATTATGAATAAGTAGAATGAATTAATACACTATATAATGGGTAGATAATAACAAACAAATCAACTAGTATTAAGAATATAAGTTAGCTAGCATCTATTATAGATAAGCAAAGCATTGTTATAAAAAAAATTAACATTACGAAAATAATTCAACAACGCCATCTGTTAGCGAGGATTACAACTTACACAAAATATAAACTCGTTAAAAAAGTTTAATAGATAAAAAGACGCCATTCCTTGCTAATCTTAAAGAACCAAACATAAAATTTCAGAATCTAAAAAGCAAATAAAATTGTTTGAATAAAAGTGAGCCAAAATATTATTATATAAACCTTCACAATGAAATATTTAAATACCGGGGGTTCATTGCCCCTAAATTCATAAAAATTTCAAGAAAAGCAAGGATCTATTGTTTACTTACGAAGGATTGAAAGGATTAAGGAAAGGACGACGGGAACGGGTTGGATTAAAGCCATCGGACCTCTGAAATTTTACGATGCCTCGCTTAAATAACAATAAATGTATTTTTTCAGTACCTAATTCGAAAAATACAGAAATAAAATGATGAATAATACAATTTTAGGGACTTTATTTTTTCGGTTTAGGACCTTGGATGCGACAAGTCTATAACGTCGGGTTGAACTTTAGAATAATTGTAAACTATTTTAATTACGAATCTAAATAATTCAATTATTTTGTAAAATGTTTTAAAGTCGTGAAGAGTTACAGAGGTCAATTTAAAAATTATTGGCTTTCAAGGGCAGATAGGAAGGATTTGTTTAAACACTACCGCCTTCCGGTTTATAGGACAACGCATCCAGCGTAATTACTGGGTAAACGAGCCGTAACATCCCAGGTCTCTGAGCAGCGACCGGGTATGTAGAGCCTACTATGCAATTCCCATTACTAGGCAGGAAGTATTAATACCCATCCTACCCCTGATGGGTATTAATACTTCCTCCTACTTGCCTTGTCACTTCATCGAGATAAAAAGATCACCGGAAATTTCTTAACAAAATTTTTATATTATAAATAAAATATTTATATATTATAACTATTCTAAATACTGTAGTAAGTCCCCTTTTTACAGGGGATTGGCACCACCGCGGTGCCTATTTCAGCCGCAAAGCAGTAGTGTGAAAACACCACTGTGTCCCGGTTTGAAGGGCACCGTGGCCAGCGTATTTACTGGGTAAACGAGACTTAACACCCTATGTCTCACGGTAGGCAGCGCGTTGGTGATACCACTAATATTGCCGATGCCCATAGGCGTCGGTGACCACTTCCCATCAGGTGGCCCGACTGCCCGTCTGCTGCGTAGGCAATAAAAATAAAAAATAATTTCAAGTTAAAATCACGTTCGCATTAAAGTGTTAGTAGGGGATAACTGCGTACAATTTGTAATAGAATATCATTATATTTATATGGATGTCATTACCGTGGGAGTTGGGTTCTGGCAGGTGTTCGCGTGGCACCAGGTGCATCACCGTGGTGCGGCCCAGGGGGAGCCCGAGGGCGCCCAGGGTCACCGAGCTGTGCAGGAAACGGCCCTGGTAGATCAGCCGTAGTATCTCGGCACGGGACACGCACTCCGACGCCCAGTCGGCTGGAACAAGGTTAATTATAATTAAAAATAAAAAAAAGCAATTACAATGGAGAATGCATTTAATAATTGTAAAATAATTTGATATAATTTTTGATTTCTTTGAAAGTGTGACAGCAGTCGAAGTTATTTTGGTTTGAGTAAAAATATCATGATTATTTTTAGTTAAAATATTATGAATACATAAACACCATTTCAGAATAAAAATTTAAGTTTTTTTTTAAAAAACCATTGCAAATATCTTAAGAGGGTTGTAAATTGGAAAATGTATATTAAAAGCTATCAAGAAATCCATTTTTAAAAAAGAAAAAAAATATTATCATTAAATTATTTTTTTAGTTTTGTGAAAAAAAACATTATAACAATGAGAAATATAAAAACAGTTCAGAAATAATTCAAAAAGTAAATGTTTGATAATGCCCCCAGAGAGATTTGAACTCTCGACCCCTGGTTTACAAGACCAGTGCTCTAACCCCTGAGCTATGGAGGCGGATGTCAGGATGGTTGTAAACGTTGACTAATATCCACATCGACGCAGCTCACACACACTACTACAATAACGGACGGTAACACGAGTTTTGTGATGTATCGTAACGCGAAATAGATGGCGCTGTTATAAAGAATTATCAAAAGTTACTTTTTGTTTATATTTAAGAAAAATATGCTTAAATATACGTAATATATTTCAGTTTACGTAAATATAAATTTTGTAAATAGCTACGCAATATTATAATTCACAAACGTCGGTCTTAATTCTAAACATATTTTCGTCAATTGTATATCTGCCGGCAGATGGCAGCCCAATACACAACAAAAAATAGAGCAAGACTTATTATTTAAAAATGTTTATATTTTGAACAAACGTACGCCTTTTTTATTGTAATGAGTTAAAAACACAATTGAAATATAATCACACAGGAAAAGAACTGCCTTGAGAGTAAATTAACATTTTGATGTTTGGTAAATTTTCGTGAAAAAAATATATTCAATAAATATAACAATAAATCCTATCAACTCCACTAGTATTTTTTAGTTTTATGTTGATTATAGTCTGCAATAAACTTTTATTGTATAGTTTTATCAAAACGAAATAGGTACTGAACAAAAGAATGAAATGGTTCTTTTAGTAAATGATTTTAAGATAAGTCTATGCCGTATTTTGTTTTTGCTTTCTCCTTCACTGGAATGATAATGTGAGTGTCAAGTTCTTTATTTAATTCAATTGTATGCTTTACGATTGTAATTGTTGCAGTAATTTTTGTCATCATCCATTTCAAATTATTTTTATACAAGATAGCGCAAAACTCAAAAGGTAAAACTCAGAATTATAATGAGACATAATAATTATAATTGTCATAATAACGATAACGTCTATCACTTATTTATTAAATTTAAAGTGTCATATTACGTGAAGATTATTTTTTTAGTTATTTTTAATAATCAAAGCTACGGACGGATGTTTGGCGGTGTGAAACGTAATGTGTACTGATTGGTTGAACATTGCATGATGATTGGCAGAAGACCAATAAGACGGTTTACGTTTTACACGAGCAGCAAAATTTCTCAGACAGACAGCAGACTTTTAACGTTATGGATACTGTAGACGGATCTAACACGAACCGATCTTGGAAACTTTGCGGCTAAGGTTCTGCAGCAAAGCCAAAAAGATAGGGATTTTAGATACAAAGTCTAATGTCAAACACTAATGCCACAGACGCAGGTCATAAGCTAACGTTATTATTTGTGGACTGCCGTCATACGCAATACAGATATTTAACCAATTAAAATTAAAAAGCCTAGTGGTATAGGCGTGTGCTTTAGAAACCGGAGGTCGTGGGTTCGAATCCTGCGGGGACTCAACAAATTTTCATTGTTGTTTCCTAGATGGTTAGGGCAATTTGGGCCGATCACCCAATTGTCTGAAAAGTAAGATGATCCATGCGTCGGATGGGCATGTAAAAAGTCGGTCCACCCACCAACCCGCATTGGACCAGCGTGGTGGGATACGGTCCAAAAACCGCCTAATGGATAGGGGTGTATTAGGGGAGGCCTATGTCCAGCAGTGGACTATCACAGGCTGATGATGAGATGAACCAGTTAAAGCGCGTTACGATTTCACGTAAAAAGAGTTTAACACCAACACGTTGCACGTTAATTCTATATTTTATTGCGCTATTCAAAACCATCTTTAGCAGTAGTTGTAGATTGTCAGTTATTTAAAATTTAATCAGGACTAATCCATCCATCTTCTGGTACGGAATGTCAGACGGCAGTCGTTGCGTTTATTTCTGTTATTCAGGTAAGTCTTGTAAACAAAGAACTTGGCAGATTAATAGGAAAAGAACTGTTTTTTTTAACTCGAACAAATAACAATAAGATGCATTCACTGTAGTGTAATAATTGGAGGCAAATCAACTGTAATTGGCCGCAAACGTGTTAATCGGTCTTAACTCCTTCGGCCTTCTGATAAACGGGAGCGTCGCTTCCAACATTTCGCTTAGTTTTGCCATTCTTTGTTATCACAGTTTTTATCTACGCAGATTTGTAAAGAAATTACCCAAAGCACCTTTCAGCCGACCAGTCAAATATGTAAAACGAGGTGTGTTAAATAAACTTTTCTTAATAGATATACATTTTTTTTAATTTAAACATAATTCGAACAGAAGAATGTCTAACCTTGAAAATAAAATTTAAGGTGATGTTGAGATTTTATAGTAAACTTTGGAGAAAAATTAACAATATAAAGATCAAACTTCTGAAGAATAAGAATCTACAAAAAAAAACTTAAGTTTTCATTCCTTTCCGTTAAATGTCAACCTCTAAGCGACAATCCATACAGCGACAAATCATAACAACGCCTATCATAATACGTAAAGCGCCGCTCCCCTCCTACATTAACTCCAACAAACTCCATGTCTTATTCAACTTTAGCATAGTTAATAATATCTCGGCAACACATCGGTTTTCCTCAACGCTCGCGCACGTAATGAACCGTCACATTATACAAGCGACTAGGGTGCATCCTTAGGGTCCCCATGTTTACGAAATAACCTCACCCCGCCACGGGTTTTATGACCAGCGGCGTCATTAAGCGACAATGGGCTAAACATGATTTCCATAATAATGCGACGCGACTTTGGCAAAGTTTTACGGGACGCGAGTCGCATACCTCCACCGAGTTCACCGCCACCCTTCTCGGTTACGTTGCTTAATGGTTATTATCAGTGGTGAGGCCTCTATGTGAACTTTCTTCGAAATAATATAGAAATCGTAGATTGTTTATACGCCTAGTGGCATTGAACCTTTACCTCTATGAACCGGAGGTTGAGGGTTCTAGTCGTGAAACGACTTTGTGTTATCGTCGTATCTTGGTTGGTTATGCAATATCGGCCAAACAACTAATTCCGTCTAAGTAAGATAATCCATGCGCTTCCGCTCCAAGTGCTTCCGGTTGTGAAGACCATGTTTGACAGACAGTGCCTGTATATAACCAAAAAGTTGGACGTCAGATGCTAATCGCTCTGCGCAAAACTGCAATTCTTGTAATTCGACTGACTGACGAATGATTCGACGAATGACCGACCGACCCGATATCACAAGGAGAATGGCACTGTTTAATATTGCAGACACTTTCAGTTTTTACATTACATTAGCCAAATAGTACTCTGAATTTATAAAATGGTAACAAATCACGTAAATCTTTCTTTATATCGGTTTATCGACGCCTAACGTCCTTTCTGACCACACCGATCCAAGGTCTCCCTGCTCAATGGCGACTATCGCTAAAACAAAACACGGGATGGCCCCGAATTTGCCCATAATTTATGGTATTAACATCGCTAGTACACTGCGAGCTTCGGTACATTGAACATTTGGCTCATCCGCGACGTACGTAAGTGATATTTATGGGCCACTACGGCTCACCTAAACGCGCGTTTCCATTATTCAAAGCCTTCTGCGACTTTTCGCGGTAAAACGTTAGCGACTTATGAAGTGATTCTATATTCACGAAGCACAGAGCTAAGAATAAAACGTGTTACAATTCTAGTTTTTTTTAAATGTATCGTGATTTCAATTGCCACAAAACAGAATAAGCTAATATTATTCTAAAATGACTATGAATTAGAATTATTAATAAGTTACGAAAGTTTATAACGTTTGGTTTACTCGGAAGCGACCTATTGCAACGTGTTCTATGATGTGTTTGCAAAATTAGTTTGCTTTTTATTCTACAATTACCTACGTCGTAAATATGTTATATCTATTTCAATCTCGTTTTAATGTTTGATACATTAAATTAACATCGTAATGTGTAGAAAAGTGAACTGACATGCAAAAATTTTATTAAAAATGTTTCGATACTTTGCATGTATACACTTAGCGTGTAGTATAAATTACTACACGCTAAGTCTTCCCACTTGACGATTATGCCGTTTATATACAAAACAAAAATCTTATACTAACTTCAGATTATTAATTCATTCAGTTTAAGTTTGGCAAAGTCAAATTTATCGTCGGTTTAAATAATTGTATTTATGACATAAAGTCAGCTTAGCTTTCGAAATGGCCTATGACCTTGAACGAAACGGCGCATTCAAGGACGGTATGATTAATTGTAAGCCGTTATACGTATAGCAAATATTCCATACATTTGTCGTTTCATTCCGAGCCTTAATAAAAATAACCGTTTATATTTATATGAGGATTAAAAACAGCGCCACCTACCGTTACAACCTGTCAACGAATTAAACATGCAAATTAGACATCTCAACTTCCTAATAGCCAAATCCATTAGTATTATGTTCAATAATTCATCGTTCATTTGTCAATATTAAACGACCTCGTGCATATTCATTATTTCGACTGCAAACTTTGCTCAAAGTAAAAGCAAATGGCGTAAGTGTTACACAACAATAATTATTTTTTTTCGTCAATAACGAAAACAAACTTCGTCCTGCTTCCATTGCGTTCGCGGAAACTTTGCGAGCGTTTCCAAAGTTACGATTGGAGATCAAGGTATTATCGCTTCGAGTTTAAGGATTGTAATCAAATCGAAAACAAATTTAATGCTCAAAGTTATTTCGAATAACGACACCTATTACGTTACATTTACTTATTTTCCTTAAATAATAATACGTAGGTAATGAAAACACATCTACACCTTTATACATCGTAATTAAGCAGTAAAATCTTAGCGTTTATAAAATATACTACATTATATGTAGATAAAAACATTTTCTAATCATGACTAATTAGTCGCATAAGCTAAATTTTTATATAAGGCTTCATATAAGCTTCGGATTTTAGCTCTACACGCTATTATGTGATTTTTATCCTTAAAGTGTAACAAGATTTTATAGCAGGTTTTATTCGAATATACGAATAACATTATTTTTGAACGATAATCGACAAACATGAACAAAAGACAAACATTCATGTTATCGATTTCGTAAAATCGGATATTTAGGTTGCCTAAGCTTTTAGTTTAGACAGAACGTTGCCAGTCTGATACAATGATAACATGTTTAATATTCTGCATTTATTACACTTTCTGTGTACGTACAAATAAAGGAATTATTGTCTTATTACTATTACTAATTATTACTTTACAATTGTGATGATGTACGTTGTCAAGAATTCGTAAAATGTCATCGCAAAGAAAAATCAAACGTGATAAAATTATTAGCTAAAGAGAGAATAAAAATGTTTCTGTATTTATTTTAAACTATAACATGTCATTACGTTAATCCACGGTATTAACGTCGTTAATTTTGGAGATTTCTATATATTTCATTTCGAAACTCCTGAAACTGAATTTTCAAATGAATCTCCGCATGCCTTTTGTTGATTTTCACCTGTCAATTTCTTTTAGCGAGCGTCCATTTTCAATTCGAGAATGCCGGGAAAATTAACAGTAGCCATCTCTTACTTTATTAAAAAAATAATAAACAAAACAAAAATTAAGTACCATATTCAGCATTTTTTAAGCCGATAAGTTTATCTCATAAAATCAACGTAATAGTTTTACTGTGCTGTAAAACGATGTATTAAACATATAATTGAAAATCTAGTATTTTAATGAAAATTTACAAAAACTTCATCTCACCTTCCGGCCAATTGTCGTAAACGTGGACCGCTATGTCCCCTGCTGAATCTACGGGATTGAAGATGAACTCCTTCGTTTTCCCCGACACCAGGATCAATCGCAGGTTTATCTGGAATCAACAAAGAAAAGTTCAGTATACACATTCACTAGGAAATAATAATATTAAACACTTTGCTTAGACATAATAAAAATTTTTCAAATTTTGAATCTACAGCCCTCATTGGACCAGTGTGGTGGGATACGGTCCGGAAACCCCTTAAAAGCACTAGAGCAGGCCTATTTCCAGCTTAGACTTAGACATAATAAAAATGTTGAAATTTTTATTATGTATAAGTAAAATGTACTAAACAAAAATCTTGATTTGAAGCTTATTAGCTTATTTAGATAGAGTTAGGTCTAGATTTAACAATTTCTATTTGAAAAGAACAGTACAGCGAATAGAGCTGTCATAATAACATAAGTAAAAAAGAAATAAAGAGAGAACTTCATCATACTTCATTTCTCAACTATAGTACAGAATTTAACCCAAGACAATTGCGACCCAAGTACCATACTAAAGTTTTTAAGAAATTAATAAGTTTATTAATAATTACTATAAAACTTGTTTTAGAATTAGATAAGAAGAAAAGTGATATGATCAAATGTTCGCACTACTTATAGATGGCGCTTTTACCGTAAACATTATTCACCGCCAGAGGTCAGCATAAGAAAAACGTTTCCATTTTCTATTAAAACAGATAAAGCAATATCTTAATAACAAAACGCATCTAAATAATAACCTTATCTTGAATATTTAATTCTTTTTAAATATTTATTCATAATATAATGAGATTATAATATTTAAGTATAATTGCCTTCAGGAAACGAAAGTTCTGTCAAAATATTTTAATGCGAAAGGTACAGAATCAGTATGTAATATATTTATAAATTGCTTAAACTACAAAACTAATTAAAATACATTTTTTAAGTTATTTCAAGTAATGTCTCCTAAGAACCTTTATTTATGATATTATTTTAACTAAAATGTATTAGATTTGTTTTAGTATTCAAAATTATACATAATTTGTATAAACACATAGTATTTGTACCTAATGCCAATATTCACACCAAACAGTATAAGGCCCTGTGGCGCAACGGATAACGCGTCTGACTACGGATCAGAAGATTCCAGGTTCGAATCCTGGCAGGGTCGCGGTTTACATTTTGTTATTTTTAACGCACAAATATCAAATGCATTTCGATTCATATTGTACTCGCAGAACCAAATTGTTTGTTAACAGAAGCGTCTATGTCCTAGTATTATAACGTGTAATATGGGTTAATATATTTTTTTTTTTACTTTTAGTATATAGATACTTTAAATAAATATGACTTATCTCTTTTTGGTTTGCTTAATAGATATTATTTTTTAAGGTTTATTTATTGAGATAAAATTAAATAAAAAAACTAATATTGTTACAAGTACATTAAAAATGTTACCTACTTATGTTTTTCTACCTTTAAAAGCCAATATTTTATATTATAATATTCGACCTCTAATACTTTTAAGACAATATTTGACCTCTAATTCGAAGATATAGACAGTTTTTGTGCAAGGACACCGCGTTATATTAGCGTCAGTCAACTTGGCGCATACTTCTATCTACGTGAAACGAATTTTTGCAACGAACAATTAAAACAATATAAAAGATATTTTGCCCAAGTGTCATCTCTTAAATATACTTTGATCAAAAGTATTTATAAACTAGTTTCGTAGTAGTTAATACGTTACATTAAAAAATAGCCCGCTGATTTTATTTCGCCGGTTCTTCTCAGGTCTGAGGCGTCCTCTGCTGAATCGGTGGTAGTGTGTTTGACAATCAATAAGCAAGTGTAAACTGCTATGTTCAATAAAGATATTTAAATTTGAATTTCGATAGACGTAGTCACTTTCCGTCAAAAATTAAACAATATGTAAACAGTTTTTGACGCAATGCGTTTTGTTATATCGTCAAAGAAAAATTAAAAAGAAGAATCAAAATTATTCCGTAAATACGTGTGGCGTTAAAACTTGTATTCTGCACATACAGTTATCGTATATCAGTCCTCATTCTATAATTTAAATTATAAATAATTAGAAAAGCAATTGCAATAATAAACTGTAAGGCATTAAAATTGCATTTATGAAATAAAATAATTTAATGTATGAAATGAAGTGATTCCTTTATTAATCCTATTGATAAATCAATATCAGTTTATGTGTGATTGTTTAAGTTTCATTATTTTGTAGAAAATTCTTCAAATATTTATCTTTATAACTTTTTTTTAAGTAAAAAATTAATTTAACTGCTGACAGAGAAATGGAGGAAAAGTAAATTCCCCCAAATGTGTAAATTGCCATAATCTCGTACACATAGACAATATGCTGTAGCATAAAGCTCACAAATCTGTCGAGGAGGCTAATTATAGAATACATATAATCGTGATATAATTTTAATCACGATATATATTATACGGGAAGGGTATAATACTTCTGCTCATTTAATCATTCAAAAACATACGATCACAGGGCCCTAATCCATTCAGATTTACCTGATAACATTTTGTACGCAATGCGACTAGCATCTGATCTCAAAAACGTAAAGGGTAAATTGCATATAATAGATTGAATAATTGTCAGTAAATTTGAAGAAGTCCAACTACGATTTGCAAAAATTTTCTTGACAACCGGGAACGCATTTTGAATACACATACAAAATTATTGATCTCACCTCATATACGGTAATATAATGTTGAATCTATGGAATATTGAAGAGTTAAAATCAGTTGGGCCCCTATTCAGTGCGCGTTCGAAACGCTTCCAGGCGATATCTGCGCGCGATAAGAGATTTGTTTATGTGCTAAATACGGCAAGGGTCGACGACACCTCGCCCACTGGATGCGATAGCGTTGCGGATAATTAAAGGACAAACAAATTTTTTATCTTTATATGTGTATTATAATCTCTTTTAAATTTTCACCGGTGGTAGGTCCCCTTTTTAAATGGCATCGTCTGGGTGGGTACCACCGCGGTGCCTATTTCTACCACAAAGCAGTAGTGTGAAAACACTACTGTATTCCGGTACGAAGGGCACCGTAGCCAGCGTATTTACTGTGTAGACCTAACATCCATGTATCACGGTAGGCAGCGCGTTAGTGATACCAGTATTGCCAATGTCTTTGGGCGTCGTGACCACTTTCTATGAGGTGACCCGACTGCTCGTCAGACTTAGAAATAAAAAAAATTGTATTATACATTAAGGCTGTATTCGTAGCGAAATTATGTTGAATTTTATATTACATCATCTAAAATTACGCTACGTTACAGTTACGCTAATTACGCTAAAGTACATTAAATATATTAGCAAATCTAAGTCCAGCAAATAAAAGCCCAGATTAGTCCAAATACCTCTCCATCGTACGCGTGACGTCACTGAAAGCGTTCAATCGCTTATTAATTGACAGCTTTATTACATCGACTAATAAGGATATGACTAAACCTATTGTATCCGTTTATCTGATATAAATGCCAAATGCCATCAGGTTTTTATGTAAATAAGGTAACAACAAAACTTCGATTACATCAAAAGTCACGGCCGTCACATTGGTGGAATATCACGTGATGTTTAACGTTTGGTGAAGCGAACCAATCAGAGCGCCTTACACTAAAGCGCCATCAGACTTTGTTTATATAAAACCTCGGTCTTATTTGACTCTGATATATTCGGACTAACAACCAGAAACAAATAACGACATGTAAACAATAAATCGCACGCTGCGCAAAGTCCGACCGCGCAAAAGAGTGCATCCGTTTCGCTTCGTGAATGCGAAAAAGTAGAAAAAAAAAACAACTATACAAACATCGATTTGAACGTGTACAGGGATGGTGGCGCAATGCAGGCCAGTGCAGTACTGTGAGTAAACACTTGAGATGCGGTCACTCCAGCGAGCAACGCGAGGTTTGGCAATGGTTTAGGCTTCGGAGTTTTAAAACGAGGCGTTTCACATTTATTTCGGATGTCTCGCTTTACTGAAATAATTTTAAGTTCATATCAAGTGGCACATATTAGTGTTATAAGACTGGGGTCTAAACTTTGCGAACCGAAGGGTAAACTCGATCGATGGATAGATTATTACCAAGGATGGTCTTCACAACCAGAACCGAATTTTAGCGCCCATCAGACGCATGGATTATCTTACTTACAATATAGGCCATATTGTCGGAACCGAAAAGTTATTTTCTAGCAGGATTCGAATCCACGACCACTAGTTTATAAAGCATGGGCCAAGGAGTCGAGTGATATTTCTAATACTTAAAAACACAAAATTACGATGCTAAAATTAGACTAGAGTCAATTCTACCGTTGTAGGCACAGAATTAACAATTTGTGTGTAAACAAAAGAAGAAGAAAAATACGCGAATATCGCCTACCTCAGAGTGCTTCTTATAAAAATAGACGCGGCCGTCGTCTTAATTAATTTGCTTGGCGCAAATATTAATTAAAGTCGGGTTATTCATTGAAGTCGCCTCGGTTAGGGAGGTTTTCTATTTTAACCTGACGTTAAAATAGACGTTCAGACGAGCACCTGACAGAGTGTTATTTATGATATGCTAATAGTAGGTATCGTATCGTATCCACGTTTTAGTTAGTCATTAAAATGTCAAATACTTCTGTACTGAATAAAGATATTTGAAATTCATATACATATAGTACAACTAACTCCTTAAGCTATTAGCTCTTATTCTTCGCTTCAATAGGAAAGTTTAAGTTCACTTAGCCCAGTAAGATTTATACGTATCAAGTAATAAATTTCAAAATTTTATTAAACAAATGTACAAATATGGACCGATACGACCATTTGCGCGTTATAAATTGGTCCCAAATGCAAAGTCCCCTTGACAGTAGTTATAGTAACTGAACTTCAGTTGAGTTTCAGAGTTAGATTGATAAAATGAAATCCATTTTTTAAGTTAGGTAAGGTTCATCATCATTATGATGATCATCATCATAAACTGCCTTTAGCAGTCCACTATTGGACATAGGCCTTTATAATGAATGCCAAGACGGCGTTCTTTAAAAATAATTGTTTACAATTGCCAAGCTGAGCAGGCGGATTGGCATTTGACTGATTACAATTGTACTGCGGATCTGTTTTACTCCCGCTGTAAGGTAGGTCCGCCGTTAAGTAGGCGGTGGGGTCGTCACATCCCTACGCTGACATCCATCCGGCTGGACTAACGCACTTACTTCAAAATGTACTCAATCGATTTTAATGATTCATCCAGGAATAAATATAAAACCAGTGAAATATAAAGTTATATGATGCTGCGAGGGCTTTAACTTATCTACTAATTGGACTTGAAGACGTATGTAACTGCCTCCGTAGCCGTGGGTTAAAATACTGCGGGGAATCAACGAATTTTCATTGTTGTTTCCTAGTTGGTTAGGGCAATTTAAGCACATTACACAAATATATTGTCTGAAAAGTAAGGTGATCTTTGCGTCGGGTGGGCATGTAAAAAGTCGGTCCACCCACCAACCCGTATTGGACCAGCGTGGTGGTTTACGGTCCTAAACCACCTAATAAATAATTGTGTATTAGGGGAGGCCTGTGCCCAGCAGTGGACTTTCACAGGTTAATGATAATGATGATATATTTTATTGGCCTGTTACAAATTCAAATATAATAAGATATTTTCATTTGAATTTGTACTACGAAAGGCAATTCACACTGGCACTTGGCAGGTGTATATTACAAATAACTAGTGCTGCAGGTGGATCGTTTGTTTGGCAACTTGTTACGGGGGCCGCCTTTTAAAGACTTACTGCAGTTGCCCCGACGTTTATTAGCTGCGAGAACACTTTGCGAGACGAGAAAGATAAACTGCCTCGGGGGGGGGGGGGATATCCTTCGCTTTGTTTTGGGCAACGTTGTTCGGAATAGTTCGAGAATATTTTAAGGTAATTTTGATGATAAATATAAACTTGTTCAATTAGGA
Organism: Lamproptera curius; assembly: GCA_029286875.1. Lineage (NCBI taxonomy): Eukaryota > Metazoa > Arthropoda > Insecta > Lepidoptera > Papilionidae > Lamproptera > Lamproptera curius. The sequence goes on from JAGSMT010000007.1 coordinate 5,360,441, forward strand.
TCTGTGTTATCACTTGATATATGTTTGAGTAATCATTTATGGCAATTCAGATAGTTTTAGAAGTTGGTAGGTATTCGTTTACAGAGGACCGACCAAGAATGTAATTCCTTTCGAGTTTTGGCGTTATACCTGCAATTAATATAATTTAATAATTTACTATTATTATTGAGCTCATTGCATAGCTAAATAAGCACAGCACTGAAGTTCATATTTCAAAATGACCTTTTTGAGCAAAACATTTTTGATAAAACTTAATATTAATATCAAGAAATTTCTTAAAACTTATTGATCTCTTACCTAGAAAGATTCGGTTCGATTATCATAGTATTAATAAATAAATACGAATCAATACGTAATATACGTTATTTAATGATACACATCATCATCAGCCTATGATAGTCCACTGCTGGACATAGGCCTCCCCTAATACACCTCAATCTATTGGTTTTTGGACCGTATCCCACCACGCTGGCCCAATGCGGGTTGGTGGATGGGCCGACTTTTTTCATGCCCATCCGACGCATGGATCATCTTATATTTCAGACAATTGGGTGATCGGCCCAAATTGCCCTAACCAACTAGGAAACAATAATGAAAATTTGTTGAGTCCCCGCAGGATTCGTACCCACGACCTCCGGTTTCTAAAGCACACGCCCCTAGGCTACGGAGGTAGTCGGAATTTAATGATAATTATACTTAAAAAACACCTTAAACTTTTAGCATATTTAAGCGCCACCGTCGATTAAAGAGTACATCTTCCACATAATTAATACAGTCACTGATTCGATCGTTACGTTTCGAGTTCACGCAAACGAAAGCGTGAGGAGGCATGAAATTAACCTTGTTAAAACAGGAGCTCGCTTCGCGCGTTCACGAGCGAGCCACGAGCGCGATATAATTAAGTGCTTCCGTTAATTGGCTGCGTCTACATAACGGATACGCATACAAAATGCACAACAATCAGTTTACATTTTGATCGTCGCTATATACTACTGTCATCGATAACTAGTTATGTGGACCTGTGCTGAAGGGTGTGGGTTCGAATTTTAAGGAACGATAATTAATAATAAAATAACTATTTGGATAGAATAGTACAGCATTTAGCCCCAAACTAAGCGAAAATTATTGCAACTAAAGATATGTAAAATCGATATATTTACTTTTATAATCCCCTATTTACATCCACGATCATGAATGCTGGAAAAGTCAAATAATCGGAATGGAAAAAGGAAATAAAGATAAATAATTACGAAAAAAAACCGAAAAAAATACATCGATATTACGTTTCTTTTCTAAATAAATACATAAATTACTTATAAATAGATTGTCATAAAAATATTTTTATCAGTTAACTTGTTTGCATTCAGTCTTTATAAATTTCAAACACCTACTCTTCATAAGTTTGTCACTTAGATGTCAACCGCTAATTGACAATTCGCTAATAAAAATGACATACGTAACTCCGTTTCTACGGGTTACATTGTTTACAGTCATCAGACCCAATTATTATTTGGCTTTAATACAATGTTTAATCTAAAACAAGCCTTCGGTCACAATAATTGTAGTGAAGGGGTTCGAAACTCGTATGTAATTTAAAGCCCCGTTATTCTTCCGATATCACGGGCTCGCACCGAAAACTTTTCAGTACTGTTGAATTTTCAATACATTTACCATCCTAAAATATATCAATACAATAGACTGCCGAATAGGGCGAGATCAAACTTAGATATTTAAGAAAGCAGTGAGTTTACTATTTATTATCTATTGTTATGTAAGTAGCTGTGGAGACCGAGGATATTTTCTTACTTATACAATCATTTGGTAATAAATTATACTTATTTTAACATTGAACTTAATTTTTAACATTTTAATTATGTAAATTAACAAATTGCTAACTTTTGTCCATATTGTAAGCAATATGTTAATAATTTATAAACTAGTTATTCATGCAGCTATTCATATAAAAAAAAAGGAATTGGCAACCCTTAAGACAGAGATTTTTAAAAACACAACTTATTCGGCCGAATTTTATGAATTCCTAAAAACAACGCAGACTGTACATTTAAAAAAATCGATTAAGTAAATTAAACTAATTACAGTTCGCTAAACGTTATCAAACAAAAACTTGCAGAGACATCTAGCATGACCGACGTAGTATTACAATCGTTATACAAGATTAATTAATGTAATAAATTAATTAGCATTGTCAGCCCTCGAACTATTACAGCCTGAGTGAGAAACACAAGGACCAGTTAATTTAGGCGGTAAAATCAACGGCCGTTATCGCGGAGTGAAATATGCAAGGTTTTATTATTACTGAAAATGCCACGTGGCTGATAACGTTCATGGAGCGAATAATATGCGTGTTAAATTAAAACGCGACCTTAGAAAATAAATGATAACTAAATGTAATATACCTAAAGCTTAAACTTGACACATATTACAGTCGCCTATAAGTATGTATAACTGCCTCCGTAGCCTAGTTGTATAGGCGTGTGCTTCAGGAACCGGAGGTCGTGGGTTCGAATCCTGCGGGGACACAACAATTTTTCATTGTTGTTTTCTAGTTGGATAGGGCAATTTGGGCCGATGACCCAATTGTCTGAAAAGTAAGATGATCCATGCCGCATTGGACCAGCGTGGTGGGGTACGGTCCAAAGCCCCCTAATAAATAGGGGTGTGTTAGGGGAGGCCTATGCCCAGCAGAGAACTATCAAAAGCTGATGATGATGATGATAAGTATGTACCTATGATCAAGTTTATAAAATCAACAAATGTTCTACACATTAAACAACCTTCATAAACAATAATAGAGTATAATCAATAGAAACACTATTGATTATAGAATATTATTAAAGATTTTTTTAAGGCGGGGATTATCGCCAACCATCAAGTAAACTGCTTCGTCGGTGTGATTATACAGAGATGTACACATTTTTATTTGTACTCATAAAGTTTTGGTGTGCATATTATATAGCTGCTAAAGTCCAACATAAAAATGGATTTTTTGTCATCGTAATGTGCTGCTGGACCATAGAGAAGCCTTATTACTTTATTAATAGCAATTATTACTAGATAATTTTTATACAGCATATGATTACTACAATGCCGTCGCTATACATGATTATAAAGCACTAGAATAAAACTTTAATGCAAATTTCACATTTGCATTAAAGTTTTAGACAGAACTTTTTAATAGAATTTGTTCCGAATACTACCTCACCAAATGCTCATTCTGACAACGATTGCCATAACAATGTAGACTCCAAAACTGGAAATCTCGCAATAGATAACGTAAGAAATCTACATATGAATAGCAACATTGAACTTTTGGGAACGTAAATATTTCAAATGACTCATATCGTTGCATAAAAATTTATTCTGATCACCTAATAATGCTATGAATCAGTACGAACACCTAAAACGTTATATCTTCGTGGGCGTAACGTGCGATACCTAAATTATGATCTGGAACAAAACTACGGCCTTTTTAGCTGACTTCTCAAGGAAACCTATTTGCTTGACATTCGAGTCGTCACTGACGCGTTTTGAATTTAGTTACACTATTAGGTTTTTTGGGGCCATTATTATGCTTCCAGTCTTTTCTCTATGGTTAGGTTCATCTTACACAGAGTTCGAATGAACGAACTTAACATTATCTTGGTACCTAGACCAAACACTTCTTGCCCAAAGTGAAGGCCACACGTACAGAAGGTACGTGAGTTAGGTATTCGTGATGTCCCTCAGGATCATCGACAATCAGTTTGCGGATCGGGAGGCTGACGATCTGGTGACTGTTTTAATTGGTAGCTGGGAGCGGTGAGAACCGCCCTGGAACGCGCCTGTAGAGTGTGTACCGGTGTGTGTGTGTCACAACATTTAGGGTTGTTAATAGCCAAGTAATAGTATGATTTATAGCCTGATACAAATCGACAACAATATTACATCTGCGATAATAAAATATTCATTTATACAATGGAAATTTGTCGCATCGCCTGATAATTACCTAATTTTATGTCAGAGGCTCGAAATTTTACTCTCAGGTTTATTTTAATTAATTATGTAAAGTGTTCGCTGCCCACGAACGTAATAAACACCTAATTCAGTAGTAATTGAAACATTCTATATATTTTAAAGTTTTTATAGGCAAAGCCGATTGTCCGACTGTAATACCAAGCTGTTAATATAAAAATGAGCTCAGTTCGTTAACAGCACATTTACAAAAAAAAAACAATAACAATAGTTACACAGCGAGGTATATCATAGATATAGTCTTGACACTAGTAATTTACTGTTGACTTGAAATAATGTTTCATTGTACTATGTCTGGCATAGTTATCTTATACATAAACCCTATATGTCATAATCTATGAGAATTAGCGATCAATTTATGTACCATGCTTAAACAGATCTCCAGCTTAATTGGTGCAGATAATTGTATGTCAATTGCTAACACAAAAAAATATTATCCAACTGTATATCTGCCGTTCTGCAAGTTTGGACCAACAATTTTTCAAAGATGAGCCATACAATATAGATAATCGTTATAGATTCAGAAAGAAATGTAGAATAAATGAAAAAGTCCCAAGCGTTATAGCACCACGATGCTATAAGCTAAGAAATGTGAAAGGTGGCGTTTCAAATGTCTCTTCCTACACATGGGTCATCTCGCACTTCGGGTTCCTTTATCAGCCTATATTACTACTAATTTACAATAAAAAAACTTATACATAAAGTTGTTTCTCCCAGGAATGCAGGATCTAACAAGAGCGCGTTAATTTCGTGAAGATTCGCCCTTAGGGAAGAGTCGTTAGCACACGAACCACGATATCGATAAATAGGGGGCGTGTCGATGACCATTGACCCAGTTCACATTATAACATTCATCGAATGTAAGATCGCTTGGGGCTACAAGCTACGGAATATATGGTGGTAAATTATCATCGATGAAATCACGATTTACAAAGCGTTAATGTTCAAAGGTACATGGTAAGCTATTATTGTCGACTTTGAAATTAAGTGTAGCATTATTCAGATAAAGATCGCGTTCGATATTGAAGGGTTAATTACGAAATTGATGGCATCGTTTAAAACGAAGAAGCCTTTAGTGATAGACATTGAATTGTTTTAATGAAAAAAGGAAGTTTTTAAACGTAACTTCGATGTCATTATCTTCATCATCATTATCAGTCTGTGATAGTCTACGGTTGATGCTAGTCCACACCTCCGGTTTCTAAAGCACACGCTCATACCACTAGACTACGGAGGCACTTATCTTGGATGTAACTAGGACGTTATATATATTTTTTTAATATTTATTCTTGATGTATCAAATTACGTATAAACCGAAACACGTCTTGGTCTGCATATTAGTACTTATTGTTTTGCTACACTTCAAGACTGTTTGACATTAACGTTTTGCATAAGCATCGAATGCATAGATGTATTCTTAGATGTGCATTTAATGAAAAAGTTAGTATAAATTAGTGTCCGACCGAACTTTCGGTTTCGGTTTCGGTTTCACCGAGTTTCGGCCAAAAATCAAGTTTCGGCCGAGTTTCGGTTTCGGCCAAATTTGGCGAAACTTTGCCAAAACCGAAACTGGTTTCAAAGTGTTTTCAATTTCAAAATGTAGCGAAAGTAAATGTATCATTACTACAATCGAGCTCAGATCAGTCGATTTTAGTTCAGACAAACATTCCAAGGTTGACAAAAGAAATTTAGGAGGAACAAATAGTAGTAAGATCAAAATATATATTCAAATTCAAATATCTTTATTCAATATTGAAGTTTACACTTGCTTATTGATATGAACACACAACCACCGGTTCGGAAAGGACGCCTCAAACGTGAGAAGAACCGGCGAAAGAAACTCAGCGGCTATTTTTATGTCATCTTTTACAAATAACAAACAATTTGATAATTCGGTATTACATATTATGCAATTTTGAAAAAGACCTGAAGCGAGCATTCCATTACAGGCTGTGTTATCATTTAAAAATTCATTTATATCGTAATAACCTTTAACACATAAGCGTTCCTTGACTACCTTTTAAATTTATTAATAGTTAAATTCTGAACGTTTACTGGGATTTTGTTGTAAAACGTATACATTGTCCCATAAAAGACTTACTTTTCCTCGCAGTCTAGTTGCTGGAAGAATTACATTATAGTTATACTCTTGGTAACCAAAAATAAATACCAATAAAACTGGTAAGTGTAGCTCAGATATTTGTTGTGTTAATAAAAAAATCTTCTAGTCTCTTTACTTTTTTTCTGAATGTAGTCATTTGTTTGCTATGTGTGGCGAAATGTTCTCGAAAAAAGAGAAAACCCAAGTGCGGCCTTGTCATTAAAAATCACTGTTATAAAAAGTTAACAACGCAAGAGATTTATTGCGGCTCAAAGGCAACATGAGAAGAGACTGCTCTGTCATAATCAATTGTCGCAAAGTAGGGTTCTTAATTTCGAGTAGGTTGAACGTACACGGAAGACGAACATGGTTGCAGACGTCCATGGAAGCCAGTAATCAATAAGAAACAATAAGAGTATGCTGCCATATTCGAAAAACTGTTTTTAGCGATTAAAGAATTACCATCTGATACCTAATCCAAGAAACGAGAATTTCATATAGAGGTACTCAACGCATATTGACACAAATTTTGAATATGAGAAATGTCTTCGCAAGATGGGTGCCGAGAATCAGAAACAAAATCGACTTCGAAGATATCGTTGGACAAGTTTAAGAAGATTCTAAAACTTTAAATCTAGTTTAGTGGACGAAACACGGGTTTGATCCGAAGGATCTTCATGCCGTGGCCGTGATATATGGCCTGGCCGGGGTATGGCCTCAATATTTTGGGACTCAGAAGTGATATTGTTGTTTCATTCTGGAGCATGGAACCATCATTACAGATTATGCAGCTTTAATACCGGGGTTGAGAAATGCCGTCAATGATAAAAGAGAGGCAAATTTTGAACCGGCGAGCTGATTCATCTTGACAACGTACCGGCACATAGGTTGGCATTAGCGATGGCCACCGTTCAGCATGCTAGCGTACAATTAGTTGAGCATCCCCCTCTTCACTAGATCTGGCGCCTAGCTATTTTTCATCTTCTCTCCAAATTGATACAATACTTAAGAGGAAACATGTGTTAAAACTGTACATAACAAGTAAACGATGGCGTGGTGACCTTTTTGCAGGACCAAGACAATCCTTTTTTTAAAGGAATTGTAGCATTGGAAACTTGAAACACTGGACTTGGGTCGTAGGTGGACGTGGAGATTATGTAGAAAAATAAATAATTAAGCTATCATAGTCATTATATTCTATCTCATTTTTACTTTTTGATCCCCCCTCGGAACTACAAATACAAACCAAAGTATTAATTAGTAAGATTTCAAAATACCAATACTTAGTCTTTAATGCAACAGTCACAGTTATTAATCTATTTATTAATAACTCATATTGCTATAAGAAATTTATTTAAAAAGAAATTTATATATTTTTAATATTTTGTTACATAAAAATATTATTAGCAACTGAAAAAAAACGATTACCACACGTTTAATATATTGCCTCCATTCCATGACTAAATAAAGCAAATAATAGACATAAAAGCTCCATATTTTAGTTTTAAGATTTTTATACTTGATCACGTGAGTTTCGGTTTCGGTTTCGGTTTCGGCGAAACTGAAGCCACACCGAACTTTCGGTTTCGGTTTCGGTTTCGGCCGTAAAACAGTTTCGGTCGGACTCTAGTATAAATGCATGCATGTACCTTTAAAAGTAAAATAATCACACTCGTAGGTTCATCAAAACAAGGCTATATATATATATATATATATATATATATATATATGAATACGCATTGTACAAGAAAACATACTATAACGTCCGGTACGAAGGAAAACTTAAATTATGAAGGCGTAGAAATACTCGGAAGATTGGCGCGGCGCCAGACATAGCTGTGGGGAAAACTTAGTGAAAAGCGGTGATAGCTCATCCAACTTGACTGTGATAGCCAAGTACAGTATTAAGTGGTTGTACTTTAAGCAGTAGTTATTTTTTTTAATTTATTCTAGACTTAACAGCAATGAAATAAAATTTAATTGAACTAAACCATTGTATTCAACATCCGACTTCAGATTATCAATTATCTGAAAACACGGAAGAAGTTTTGTTAACAATAAATAGTTTTTGAATACTGTAATAAATACATGCTAAAAATGTAATGTACTTAAAGTGTCTTCTCGCATGCTATGCGTGTATGTGTATCCTTATACAAAGGCATACAAGCAGTAGATAAGTTGACATTCTACACTTAGCAACATGAGCTTACTTAATTGGAATTAAAATGCCTGGGGCTCGTACGGACATTAGAGCTACTAATAATATTATATTAAAGTCTATTTTTATTTAGGTAATATACTTTTTTCGTCGGATACTCTCCAGTCGGTAAGAAAAGGAAAATGTTGAACTTAAGAACAAAAATTTTTTTTCCAACACATTATTTAAAAACGACACCAAAAGTTACCATCCTTATAAATATTGAGTTCAAATTGACAGTGGTACTATACCAAATCCAAAAGGAATTGAAATGGATGCAAATAATGTTACTGATAACAACAAATATATGAATACATATGAATTGTTATTAGTAGATTGTCAATTGCACAATATAGACATCACTGGTCGCTCGATAACAACATACAACGCTAGATGTACGCTGTTTAGTTCCAAGCTTTTTTTGGCTTTGCTATAGACATAATCGCTTCTGTCATGATAAGAAAACATTTATCCACCTTCAACTACTTCCAATTCCGTGTTAGCAGCAAATATTTCACAAATTGGAACAGCATCGAAGATGGCGAGAACTTCGTAAACGTCACCTAGGTACTGCATAACGCCATTTTAGGGATGGGCGTGTACACGATATCGATAAATGGCAGCCCCATTTAGTCCGGAGGGGGGAAGGCCCGGTGACCCGGTTACCGCAATGATAGGCCAGGGTGTAATTCATCGGCGGCCCCGGGCGTAAGCCCCCGAAAACTAATGGGAAATGACCCGCGAAAATGTACGAACAGAAGCGTGTCGATAAGCGATTTATGCGATGTCGATAGACGCTTAGCTGGCTGGCACCTCTCCTTTTTTATTACTCTCTATTGGGTGTCTGAAATATGTCGAATGTATCGATCGGACAGCCTTAGCTTTAGCTATTCTTTATATCTTTATCATAAATCTATATTTGATAAATTGTAACTCGTTAAGTGTGCATGGAATCAATTTTAATCTTATATTTCCTCATAAACGTGCACATAGTTTAAAGGGTCGAACGAGGTGAATGGAATGGAAAAAAAAGTTAATTATCTAGTGGTTTCAAAAAACATAGGTAAGATATCCAATATAGCAAATGAGCGATAAAATTATTGAATTAAAATTTAAAAGAGGATTAACGACATAAAATATAATGAACATTATATGTATATATTTAATAATATCTGGATTAATTAAATTCAGAATGAATAGGAATATATCATGTTTTTATTAATAATATGATAATTAAGACCTTAAAAATAAGACTTTATACATTTGTCTTTTAAGTAACTAATAATGTAAATTACAGGTAACCTAAATATAATCCATTTAGTTTGTAGTTAAATACAGAAACGTAACATTTCTATATATATTACGTTAACGGTAAAGTGCAATGCCGATTACGTCGTAACGAACTTCAAAACGTTTTATTATAAATAATTAAAACAAAACCCTATATGTTACGGATATGCGATATGAAGAAAAGAACGTTGTTATTGATAAAAAAGAAGTATTTGGTTGATTGAAAGAACGACAACTTCTTCCGTTCCATCTGGTCAGATCCTATTTGATCGGTGATACGCCTAAATTGAACGAGTAAATTTTCACTTGACTTTTTCAAATTCAGTAGTGGCTACTTAGAGAACTTATTGAAGATGTTTAGCTATATTTGATTAGCCTATTGCAGCTGATATCACAAATAAGTTTTAATATGAGGTGTGAAAGAAGTGATAATTAATTACATTAACAAGTATGATTTTACTACACAAAGAGAAATTATTCATGTTAGAAAAAGAAAATAACAGAATTTGTCGTCTTAGTCATGTAATTAGCAGGTTCGAACTTAAATCGTCACTGTTTGAGCCTTGATTTTGTCAAGTTTTGCTTACAGAAAGCACTTTACATCTGTGGCGTTATTTTGTGCGTCAAACCCGTAGCGTAAAACCATTAGATTACAGCTCAATTTGTGCTATTACCTCAATACTCACTGGCTACACAAGATTCAAAGTTGTATGTAACAGAGCTCGCTTACCATCAGACAATGACTTCCAACCGTCAATGGAAATGACATCTACGATTAATGACAGTAAGAAAAAGAGCAAATCTCACCTAAAAACCCAAAAAAATACAACATCGATTGTTTACAGTAACGGTGAACGAGTCACGGTTACAATTTCACTGTCCGTATACATTTCACTTATCGTCTCTGTGCAAAATCGATAAGTTTCGACATCGCTCCGACCCACTTGCGAGCGTGGTCGCATTTAAACGTCACGGTAACGTGACGACTGGTTAAAGGTGACGACTTATTTTGCATCAATTATTTAATTATATTTTCCTATTGTTGTCCCAGATGTTGGGAAATAGGAAGTAATAATGTTTCTGTGTGTAATAAGAAGTCAATTGACCCTACTTGTTACATTCTTATAATTCGCATTGAATAACACTCTTTTTGATCACTTTATTTCCTAAGGTTGCGTAATTACATCATTGTCATTGTTTAATAGACTTTGAAGCTATATAATATACTATACAACTAAAATCCATCACAAAATAGTAATAACCTAGTCAATTCAGCCAATGACCATATACAATAAAGTATTTTCATTATTCTCAATTTGTTTTCTTTACGAATATCTTTGACGAAAAATTTCCGTCAAATATCGGTAAGCATAATACATTAAACTATCACAACGGAGTATACCGAGCTTGAATCTGATGAACAGTAAAAATATTACATAACTTTATGTGAATATAATAATCAAATAATATTAAGAATGAAGTAGTGTCGTCGTCTCTAAAGTCATCTCTCCGATTCGGCTCACCCTGACTCCGAAATAATGAAACGTGTCCCGTAACCTCGATTAGCAGTAATATTTTATAGTCATTCGTGTAAAATATCACCAAGGACGGCTGCGATATCGCGACCGTATTTCTAATAATACAGAATATTTCAAGGTAAAATTGATTAGTAGACGCGGAATGCCATTTTTTCTTTAAATTAATCAACTCTGAATAGTTTTTCAGGAGGTGTCATACGGAATAAACGTCAATAAATACATTTGAAACATGTAAAAGGTATGTCTTTTTATTAAAGTACTGGTGAAGTAGCTTTGTGCTTATGTAGCAAAGCGGTAGTTTGAAACCGCTGCACTACTGTGTTCCGGTTTGAATGGTTCCGAAGACAGCATAATAACTAGGCAAACGATAAACAAATCAAATAAAATTGTTAAAAGTAACTTTTCCAATTGTCAATAGAGTCATTATCATCATCATCATCAGCCTGTGATAGTTCACTGCTGGACATAGGCCTCCCCTATATACCCCACCACGCTTGGTTGGTACGCATGGATCAACTTAATTTTCAGACAATTGGGTGATCGGCCCAAATTGCCCTAACCAACTAATGCAGAATTAGAACGCCCGACCTCCGGTTTCTAAAGCACACACCCATCCCACTAGGCTACGGAGGCAGTTAACAGGGTACTCGTTGCAAATGGCAAATATAAATTCTCTGTGCATTGAAATGTACTACGATTGCATACTGTCAGATGCCCAAAATTTATAGTAATCGGCTTAGTATTTTTAGCTTTGGACTGCTACAGCTGTATAATTTAATACATGTCACGATACATTGCGGCCAAATTAGTTTGGTGGCATACCCTAGCAAAGTTTCCGTATCAAAATTAAAACACATTACTTGAACGCTAATTCACTCGGAGGGTTCATTATTAAGTCGTTGCTGTGATAAGGGTGCCGCGGGGGAAATGAATTCGGGGATTCCCTTCAGAGTGTGAAGTATCCACCCTTAAGGTAAAAAGCGAAAACCTTTTTCCCCCGTTTTCTATAATTAACGTTCACGTTTCGCGGCGCAATTGTTTATAATTAAAGGGCCTAATATCAGATGATTTATAATTATAATAAGCGGCATAATTGAAAAATCTAATACCACGCGTAAGCGTAGGGAGCTCTGCTGTACTAGGGTTGGTTCTTCTGTGACCGATTTATTTTTTCAAATATTAAGTAACAAGATAAAATATAAAATATATATAAATATTTAAAAAGATGATTATTAAATATAATAAATTAATATAGTTACATGCGATAAATATAACTTTAAAAATTAAACATAAGACAAAAATATAAGTTGCGTCGGAATAAACACTTTAGAGCATTGTTTTTTTAGATTTAATAATTTTTCATTAGAACTGACATGCTAATTTCAAACCTTGAACCCTAATTCGATACCTTCTCTTTAATAAATTTATCTCTATGACAAACCTATGTCCAATACCTTTCTATGGTCTATGGTCGCTGAAGCTAAATACGTCTTCATTGGTCGACTGCCGTCAAGTATCTATCTTCCCCCTTTAAAAAATGTTCCAGAATCACGAACCATAAGGCTTGCAATTTAACTAGATTTCATAGCTTACTTAGCTCATATTTAATACAATAAGATAGAAACTGCAAATACAAAGTTACCGCTCACAGTCAGACCACACCCCAAGCAAGCGTGGTCGGGGTGCAACACAATTAAATTTCAACAAGCGACCCACAATTACCCTATAACGGCAAACTAACGTTAATTAACGCGTTATCAGACACCGAAGCAATAACTGAAGTACAATTTGTAATAACTGTTATACGATACTGAGATCGTTGTTAGAAATAACATGGCTATTAACTATTCTATTGCATTTGCTTTCTACACACAGTACAAATTCAAAAGTGATTATAGTTGGTTAATGAGTGGGTTACACTAAGATATATTTTATTTCTTTGAAACTAATACTAAGTTAATGAAAACGTAGATTTTTAATTTTAAAACATCACAGCAAGATGTTATATTCTATTCTACTAGAAAAAATAATATTTTCACGACAACATCTATACAATGTCTTATATCACCATCATCAGCCTGTGTTAGTTTACTGCTGGACAAAGGCCTACCCTAATGCACCCCTTCTCCATTTAGGGAGTTTTTAGACCGTATCCCAGCACACTGTTCCAATGCGGTTTGGTGGGTGCACCGACTTTTTACATGCCCATTCGACGCATGGATCATCTCACTTTTCAGATCATTGGGTGATCGGCCCTAAGAAATAACAATAAAAAATTGTTGAGTCCCCGCAAGATTCAAACCCACGACCTCCGGTTTCTAAAGCACACGCCCTTAACATTAGGCTGACGGAGGCATAATGTCTCTATGGAAAGTAAAATTAGGCTTTTTACTAAAGGTATATAATTCTAATTATTTAGATTAAAGATATTATTTGTCTATTGTATACAATATAGACTTAGTTTGGTATCTGCATAGTCACCCCATCCGAAATTTCGACGAATCACCCGTGTACCTGAAACAAAGGGTGATTCAATTATAATCAACAAACAGAACAACCGTGCGAAACAATATATAACAATTATTATGAATTACACAAACTGACACAGTTTACTCGAGACGTTTGTGTTTTACAAGTTCCGTAGTGACAAATGGCAAACATTAACTTAATGCCGACGCAGTGAGCTTTGTTCTTGGTCCTTGTGTGTGTGTTCGCGCGTGTATGTGTGTGTATGTGATACTTGTGTGTTTGTGTGTGTGTGTGCACATATGACAAGTGACAGGTGACAAATTAATCGCACGTGTACACTTTACATGTATGTAAATAATATGACAGCGCATATATTCTTACCAAACAGCGACTAGCGATCCGTTGGTGTATGAGTTATTAATGATAATACTATATTAACCTAATTCACGCCTCGCCTTATATGTACACGGTATTACGACTAAATACAGATGTATAAATAAATATATACGCCGAATAATTTACATTTAATTCTCAATAAACGTAGAAATGTAAATTTTTAGAGTCTTCAGGGCTTTAATGTAAAAGTAGCAACTACTGAAAAAAGTAGGTCTCCTACATACAGAGACGGCTAGGAAAGTATCGCCTCGGACTTTTGCCAAATATCACAATATAAAAAAACAGTAACTAAATTACAGTAATTACTTGGTAAACGAGACGTGTCAACTCTTTCTCAAAGCCATCGGAAATATTTTGGTGCTTAACACCAGAGTGTCGGTCTACTCTTATCTAAAGAAATGATTTACTGGATTGAATAGATGATGATATTTCGTCATAAATCACACAGAAAACCTGAAAAGTATTCAGGAAGATCAAATACGCATCGAAAATTGCTCTTTCCGAAACCGATACACCACGACCAGCCCCTTACTTCCGAATATTCAGAGCCAATATTGACAATACTCTTCGGGCGGTCGGCGTTCGTGTCTGAAAGTGACGGGCACTGTCACGTTCCGCTTGTTATCGCCGTTCGGTTTTATAAGAGGCCGTGTTGCTTGCCATTACAAGTACCAAAACTATTCAGTATGAAGTTATTTCTGTTGCGTTTACTATATGAAGCGAAAAGACGATGGGGACCTGATGGGTATTACACCCTGCCACAATTGCGTCATTTCAAAATGAACGCAGAAGTCTGTTCACACTATTGGATTGAAATACCGCTATTGAAGTGAACCTGCGGTGCATATTACAATAGTAGTATTATCCACGCATTAGGAAAGTGTAATGAATTACTGCTGTACTTTACTATTATATTGAATAAACATATTCGACGTCGCCTTTAGCTTTGACTTTCTCAGTCTGCTCTTTGTAAAATGGGAACCCACTTTGCTTTTCTATTCGCGCTTTAGAGTTCCCGCTGAAAGTCCCGTCAAAATCCGACCAGCCATTCCATAAATGTCAATACAACCATTTAAAAACGGTTATTTTGATGTTACAAACAGACACTCCAATTTTATTTATTTGTATAGATTAAGGGTCATTAACAACTGCCTCCGTAGCCTAGTGGTATGGGCGTATGCTTTAGAAACCGGAGGTCGTGGGTTCGAATCCTGCGGGGATTCAACAATTTTTCATTGTTGTTTCCTAGTTGGTTAGGGCAATTTGGGCCGATCACCCAATTGTCTGAAAAGTAAGATGATCCATGCTTCGGATGGGCATGTAAAAAGTCGGTCCACCCACCAACCCGCATTGGACCAGCGTGGTGGGATACGGTCCAAAACCCCCTAATGGATAGGAGTTTATTAGGGGGAGGCCTATGTCCAGCAGTGGACTATTACAGGCTGATTATGATGATGATGATAGATAGATAGATTAAGGGTATAGGGACGTAAAGATAAATGAATCACATATAGTTACTTCGTACCAAAGACTTGGTAAAGCCTGACTGTCTTTCAGACAATATATATATCAAAACAATATCCGTGAACGATAAATTTACATGACCTTTTTCAATCATGGAAAATGACGCAAGCTTGTCAGTGGCAGGCAGGGATGTTTACGTCATCGGTGTTTTTATGAAACATTTATTAAAGTATTTCCAAAATATTATTATAAGACTCACAGCCAAGATCGCCTGTTAATTAGATTAAAAATATATAGACGATCAGATCATATGTTAATCCCAGATAATTACTAGCGATGCACTATTTCCCTTGTTATATAATTTATCCCAAACTCATGAAAGGTGCGGTAGTAAGTAATAATAACAAGGATATGCTTTAAATGACTTGTATATTGCAATATTTAAATAAGTACCTAAAATGTAATGTATATTTGCTATTTTATTTTTAATTAGTAACCGTAAAGGTTACGTAGTGTACTAAGTAGCCTTAATGAAAACAAAAAAAAATATAAATGTTACTGTATGTTTATATACAAACAATTACTGTATGATGTGAACAATTTAAAACTACCTAATAAGACGTAAAATTTATAGATCGTAAAATATCGTACTAGTTTAAGGCAAAATAAGTACAATTAAAGAAAATCTACGCAATATACAAAAATAATTAACTTAATAAATTTAAACTCGTGAAATAGCCTATATAACTAAAACAATACAGTAGCTTATTACGCATCAAGCACAAGTAAAGTACAGAAGCTATCAAAGTTGAATATAGCTTGATGTGAACCCAAAATATACTCCCTTAATCTATCCATCCATCTTTCAATTATTACGTTTTGTTAATATACAAATGTTTAGCGTGTCGTCTCTTTTAATGTTTCAACCAACGAGATTAGGGTTTTATCATCAGCTGACAGGCTACCTAGGCTTTGCAAAATTCCACTGCGACTTAGCTAATCCCCTTTGAGCAGCTGTTTGCACTCGCGTGATTCGACCAAAGGATTTAGCATTTAAGCGCTATTGGACCATTTTGCAGCTTAAAAGCTGAGATTAAATACTAAGCTTCAGTGTTGGTAATACTTTAAAAATGTATGTCGCAGACGAGTCGGGCGTTGGCTTTATTTTCGGAGCGAAAAAGCATTTTAGTTTATTATTCGAAAATTGTTTCTAAATAGTTTTGCTGCAACAATGACGCGTAATTAAAAGTATTAAAATATCACGATCGATTTAACACATTTAGTTATTGTAAGTTAAAAATAATTTAATAAAGGACTTATTACTTGGACTTTAACAAGAAGATATCAAGCACAAAAAATGCTTTTTTCTTAAATTAGATGAGCTAATAAACAGTCAGCCCTGGTTGTCAAGATCATCTTTGGCAATCATTACAAAACGTCAGTGCCTTTAAATTTGGTTGCATCGAATGCAGTATATTTTGCCTAAAAACTGTTATTCCTCTAAATCTAAACAGATTACAATCCGACACCAACGTGACAACGCCGGAAAATGGCTAGGAGTAACAACACCAAATAATTTGAATCACTAGAAAGGAAATTTTAAACCACGCTAAAAATCAACTAGATCGTTGTCATATTAAAAGTATCCATAAAAGCGCGGGCAACATATACATAAAAAAAAACATGGCCGCTGAACAATACACTTTCACGACGACCGATTTGGAAACGCTCCAAGTGGCCGCCTTAACAAATGAACCTATCGCGTGATGCATGCAAATATCCGAGTGGCCGAAATATTACCCGCTCGTTCCGGTAATGCCGCTATGTTGTTACCGACCGACGATTCCGGTGGCAGGTTGGAATAACTTTATCAGCATTATGGTATAATTAAAATATTAATTAATATAATCAAATTGAGACTTATACTCTTAACTATGCTTTTTAGTCAAAATTATTGTACAATAGCCTATTTGCAAAATGTTTGGGGACTGAGGAGGAAAAGGCTCAAGTATTCATTCCTTATTTTTGCTACAAGAAAGGACGGATAACCGACACGATCTGCGCATGAAAGTCGATTATACGGTTAGCATGAAACAAACCAGTATTGTACTGCACACATCAAATATTAAATTTCTTTCTACCATTTAGAACTAACTGACTGTCTTGTCTTGTTTAACCCGCAAAAGATCGAACCTACCAACCTCCGATTTCTAAACGACAATCCAATCTAGGCTGCGAAAGTAGTTGTATCACATATCATTCAACAAACCATCACTTCACCAGTTAAGTAATCTCAAACAAACAACTCAACACACAAACAAATGTTTGTCCAATAACTCGAGTAACGAAATCGTGTCGCGGGAGCGTTATGTAACCCGCTCTACTTGGTCCATTGGGTCCTAGGGCGTTTACAAAGAGCGTTGTCACGTGGCGAATGCGCCCCATCGGGCGGCCTTGACGTGTTTGAGTGTCTGCACTGCACTTCGAGACCTCGGCCGGAAGGCTCGTACGCGACGCTGTCTAAGTCATGAGCGATAGCGACAAAGCTTTTTGCCACCAAATATACATGACACACCATCACCCACCAACCCGCACCGGACCAGCGTGGTGGGATAAGGTCCAAAACGCTCCCGATGGATAGGGGTGTATTAGGGGAGGCCTATGTCCAGCAGTGGAATATCATAGGCGAATGATGTGTGATGATGTGATACATGACAGATGACATGCAAATAGGTCACATGACAGTTTCTTAAGGATACGTCTCCTTTACACAGGGGCGGTACGGATTTGTAAAAATACTTTTGTTTTCCCGGTTCAAGGGCACGAGAAGCTATTTATTAGGACAATTATGAAAGAGACATTATCCATCCACGCTGACTGGTCGTCAAGACCCCGATGGCAGGATATATTGGGTAAAGGCTACTTTCTTAAGAGCGGACATACGCATGATGTTGATATGATCAGACAGGTTTATTAACATGGAAATGGTCATTTCAGTTTCTTAAGAAGTTTAGCAAGAGAGCGTACGAAGTTTTGTAAAATGCTTTTATTTTCGTTCAAGGCACCTAGATTTGTCAATGCAGAACTGTGTTGAAAATTATTAATCATGTTCAGTGGCGAGCAATATGAGTGCATCTTCTTAAGACTTAGCTATGTTTCTATCAGCTTTATTACTATTGGAGAATTGTTCTGTTGCGAAAAAGTAAAAACCAATCATAGACAAGTTCAGTTAGTCAGTTATTTTTCAGTAAGCTCTCTGTCAAACCGACGGTAAATTCATGACTCATTGTAGTGTCAATCAGAGGGCATCCATGACTAAAGTTTGTTATATTGTATGGTTATTGCGCAATTCGTCGCATGGTAAATATTTAAAAACTTTTAAATTCTCAACTACAATTTTTTCAATTAATCGTATCTTTCATGCAAACTTAAATCGACCAGCGATTCTCTGAGATCTTTAACCAGTCAACGAACAAAACGTTTCGTTAAGCATCAGTATAATCACTGAAAATTTAAAATGTTTTTAAATTTTCAGACCTCCATTTTTCATATAACGTGAGCAAACGTCATGCATTCAGTTTCTGAATACTTAACATTGTGCCATCTGAACAAAAACTTCAATACATAAGCTTAACTGAAAACTAAATGTATCAATAATTTATGGACCAAACCGGAGCAAAGCAGTGATGACATGTACGGTTTATCGTATACTAGAATCGTTCACTGATACAAAACTATACATCAAACCAATGATAATATATATAACGACCATAAGTTACGATTTGCGATAGTAGATATTCAAAGTTTAATAAAATTTAGAGTTTAAATAGAATTTAGACATTCAAAGTTACATAAAGTCCCAACAAGCTGAATTTCTGTGAGTTTGTTCAAAACATTATTATAAACATTGCCTAAAATTTCCATCATTCCCCTGAAGAAAAAAATTTGTTGAAGTTCATAGGTCAAAAAATTAGTTTTTCGCGATTTTCGACAAAACGGTAAGTTTTATCATAAAAGTATTAATGACAAAAATTGCAGATCATAAAATTATCTATAAAAAATGTATCAATACTTTTTTCTTACGAGCCACCGTTTCTGAGATATAATGATTCGAAAAGTTATTAAAGTTGTTATCGTCATAATATGCATGAGTACGCCACGTATATACATCTTGAGTTGTAATATTTTATGTAATAAATATGTATGTATGTATATATATATATATAGTAATTTGCTAGACTATATTTGACGAAAGGAGAGTTTACATACTCAAAGTATATTTTATTAGTGCGGTGCTATGCAGTATTTGTGCGGTGCAAACGTCCTTCGGTGTTCCAATGCAATATTCAACACAACGGCAGTGTATGCATCGCTCCCGTGCACGGAGAGCTGTGGGGAATAGCGTACATATGTACGAAATTTACGACCAATTCGTGTGTACAGTAATGATTGTTGTTCTACGTATAATAATATTATAAATCCGAATGAAGGTTTGTAGGCTTTTGATAGGAAAATAGATGAATACATTCTTATAATTTTTAGTACGGAGGTAGATGATCTTGCAGTAGAAAATAAGAGTTTATTTCTTTGTCTTCCCATATTGTTTATTCGAATCCTGCGGGAACTCAACAAATTTTCATAGTTGTTACCAGGTTGGTTTGGGCAATCTGGGCCGATCACCCAATTGTCTGAAAAGTGAGATGATCCTTGCGTCGGATGGGCATGTAAAAAGTCGGTCCACCCACTAACCCGCATTGGACCAGCGTGATGGTATACGGTCCAAGAACCCCCTAAATGGAGTAGGCGTGCATTAGGGTAGGCCGATGTCCAGCTGTGAACTTACACAGGCTGATGATGATTGTTTGAGATATCTTTATGATATGTACTTATTTACAACTAGCTGTAGTCCACGACGTTATCCGCGTTTTAATATCTAGAAAATCTTGTTACAAAAACAAAGCAGCCTACATTACTCCCAGTTACATTAGCTATCTTTAAGTGAAAGTACCGACAAAATCGGATCAGCCATTCTAGAGAATAGCCAGAACAAACAGACAGACAAAATTTAAAAAAAGAAATGTGATGTTATATGTACCAGTATATATTATAATATACTCATTAAGAAACGGTTATTATAATGTTACAGGCACACCAACTTTATTATAAGTATGGAAAAGAAAAATAGAAAATATATCAAATCCATACATATCAAATCCACTAATTTACAGATTTTTCACGTTTTTTATATTTATTCCCGACGTTTTGGATTCTTTCCAGCATCCATGATTACGGGCAGACTAAATAACCATAAAGGCAGACATATACCAACTTAGTGGATTCGATATGTATAATAATCGTGTAAATAAAAGAAATAATTTTGATAAATTATATAAATAGCATAGAAAAAAATTAGTCTATGTATTTATTAGTCATCTACTCTTCATAACACAAGCTTTGCTTAGTTTGGGAGAAGATGACGTTGAGTTATTCGTCCAGAAGCATTATTTTATGTTATTAATATTATTACATATTATACCATACGATGGGAAAACTTATTATTTTTAACCTTTTCCCTGTATCGCACCGACATACACATTTTTAAAATTATATTAACGTATCCATCCATACATATAATCTTCCAGATTCTGCTGCAGCGAGATATATAAAGTCCATTCAGTTATATTCAATCCGACCTTGGGATACATTATGAGAACCTGCATATGAAGTTGGCACATCTCCAAGGGTCAAACGGTGCTCGGTCTTAATCTGAAATAACGATGAGATGGAGATTTGGCACGGAGTGAATCGTTTAGCATCTTTTCTCTTATGAAAAGTATTTATGAAATGACCCACATATGGCGCTTCTATCATTCATATTATATATCGAAATATATTTTTTTATGTTAAAAGAGAAGCTCAAGTTTATGTATGTGTGTAAATTTATAATCCGAAAGTACATGTGATAAAATCTGAATGTCGTACAGCGTTTTGCTTTTACACAATACTGAAAACGACACTAACGGTTAAATGTATCGTTAATAGTATAGATAATATCAAACATTGTTTCACCGAAACAATCTGTAACATGTTTGTAGTCTCTGAAATATAAAATAAAACGCTAAATGTGATGAACTTATAAACTAAGTTATGCAATGCAATATACAACATACGCGAACTTTAATTTTAATTTAATTGCATAAGTTCAGTTTTTATTAATTTTATCATTTAAAAATTTTGGCATTTATGCAAAAAACAATTGAGTTACAACGTACGTAACGGAACTTAACACACATTAGGAAAGTACATAAATCAGCTCAATAGAATGTTGGCTTTGAGCTTCGTATATTTCTTATCTTATATTGTATGGTACTTAAAATAAACCTATCGAAATCAGCAAACAGGCTGTAATTTATTGGTAATAAATCTCAACGATGCCTAACACCAAAAGAGATTGCGCTGGTGAAAAAAAAAGACCAACTTCCGGTCGACGCTGGCCGAATACCGGAAGCCGGATGTCCGAGAAACTGCCCGGGAAATGGCCGATCAGCGGCTCCAATGGAACCCAAAGGACTTGGCCGCTTTGCGAAATGAATATTAACACAAAGGGACAAAGGGAAAACAGATAACACTTCAACAAAAGCAATTCGGAATTTAGGTAAAACGATGGGCGTTTTTAAATTTTTCACGGGCGTTTACTTATTTAATACTTACATCTATTGAAAAAGAATAATAAATAATTGAACATGCATATGCACGTGCATATGTTTATATATAAATGCATAAGTTTTCCTTTCAGACGATAATTGATGGATCTTAAATGCCCAAGCTAAGATCAAATCGGTTCATATACCGGCAAAGAATAACCTTTTTCTAACATTATACCAAGTAAGCGGTTTTGAATGTCACCATTGTATTTGTTCGTTAACATGATTGAGTTTTCGTACCTCGTAGTTAACTTTATAGCGTGAAAATATACAATTATTGCTCATTATATCGTTTAGAGCCGTATGGATAAGCCATAAAAGAATAAAGTGCATTATTCAAAAGGATATTTCTTTGCTGAGAGGATGTATTTCTTTTGTCTTTGCATTTTGTTTTATTTTAAAACTTCAAAAATATTGTCACGAGTGGATCAAAAACAGAATATTTTAATTTTATGTAGAATTCTAAACTTCAATATACTTTTACTTTAATCAACCACATACAAACGTTTCAAAATAATAGAAAAAAAAAAACACTAAAGGATAAAAGTATTTAAACAACCGCATCGAAACACCGCATAGCCGCGCCATAAATCTATTTGCGAATTGCAATACTCACTAACAACTAATCTTGTTATACAAAAAAATGGAACAACATTAATCCTTGAGCGTTTAACCTGAAAACTCCAATTCGACCGTGACCCATATAACGGCCGGCTGGCCTTAATATTACTGAACACTTGCACAAGTAGATCGATCGGTCTGTCCATTTGCCAAGTGAAATGTTCGGTATAAAACAAAATCAATAAGTATGAAACACTCTCATGGGATTACGATGAAAAAATAGCAAGCATTTTTTACTTTTTTGTATTTTTCTTCAGATTTTTGTGTCCCACAGCTGGGCAGAGGCCTCCCTTAGCTTTGACCATTTATCGTATTTGCTAGCCATGGATAATCAGTCTTTCTCAAATTTGTCCAGTTTATTACGCCATATTTGCCTAGGCCTGCCGCGCCGTCTTTTACTTTTGATGGTCCAAAAGGTGTATGTTTTAGCCCAAAGAGAGTTAAGACATGCGGCAGATGTGGCCAACCCAGTCCAGTTTATTACGCATGCAGTTAAAATTTAATATTCGATAATATGAAATAAGGAAAAGAGGTAAAACACATAATAAGTATCATTAAAATACAAAAAAATTAACGAATTGTACCATTTAAACAAATGGGGATATTTGATGTATGTACAAACAGAAACGTGGATTTATCCATAATAATTTATTGACGATGCTAACCAAAGATAATTTCAACATGTAATGATATCGAAAGCTTTGCGAGCAATTTGTTTCCGAAAGTTAATCATTACGTGATATTTGACCAATATGCGGGCCACATATTTCCCAGGCCATAGATTTTTAATATGTTTACGTAATTTAAAACCTATATTTAATTTTTATAATACATGGCATTTTTTCGTTTTTAACACTATTCATTCATGATATTTACAAAATGACAAATGAGGGATTTTTTGGTCCGTATCCCACCACGCTGGTCCAATGCAGGTTGGTGAGTGGACCGACTTTTTACATGCCCAGCCGACGCATGGATCATCTTAATATTCAGACAACTGGTGATCGGTTCATATTGTACTAACCAACCAGACAACAACGATAACACAAAGTTGCTTCCACGCGCGACTTACACCCACGACCTCCAATTTATAAAGAAAGGCCCAAAACATCAGACCACGGAGGCGGTATCTTATCTCAGATCTAAATTGATATAACCCAACCAGCCTAATCCACACGATCTACCCCTGATCAGCTTCTCAGAAGTAAACAAAACATAATGAACAACACTCAGACGTCTTCAACATTTCATCATACATCAGCCGTTAAGTAGATAACCAAAATAAAAATAAAAAAACAAAAAGGCGAAACACCCAGACGGCATTGTTCCATCGATGGTGCTGACGAAGCTCGACACTAGTTGGGGGTCAGGGCATTCAATGCTGAGCCCCACTGGCCTACTTGGCTCGCGGGTTCGGCACTCGAACACGCCGCGTGACGTCACCACTCGGTGGAGACGTAACGACTGAGGAGTGTACGATACTTGTTAAAACGAGACCCCCATTCGTGTTTTGTTATTATTGTTTATTCGAAAAATATCAGAGGCTTTGCAACCTAAAGTTTAGTTTGTATTTTTCTGCATCCGACTCAAAATGAAGTCCGGGAAGAAAGTTATAAAATTAAAAGGTAGTTGTAGCATCTATATTGTACCAGATAAATAAAAAGACGAGCGATATTCAAATAATTACAATGATTAACAATGATCAGAAAGAAACTGAACGCCCAACAAATGTGCATTGGCTATTTTTGATAAGCATAAAAGTCTTTGTATTGTATTCTTTAAATTAATCATTTTATATTAGTTGCTAAACCCGCATATTACCATTAGCTGTTATATCTTTACAGAATCCAATTAACCAAACCTGCGTTCTGCAAATTGATGTATTTATCCCAACCGTCAAACAAAAACACCATAGCCACTAGCAAAAGGGAAAAATGGGTCGATCCCTGTGCGCGTGTCGCACAAGCCAGCTTCACTTCAGTTCACGTCGCCTCGATTTACCTTAGAAACGCGCTTAATGAATGCCAACCTCAACACGGTAACGCAAAAGTTTGCCTCGAGTGCTTTTTGACCTTATTATGGCGTAATGGTGTACTGAGGATATATATCAACGGAAACAGCGATGGGTTTCTGATTTTTTTTTATTATTTGCTACGCAGACAGACGAGCGGTCGGGCCACCTCATGGAAAGTGGTCACCGGTGCCCATGGATAAAGGCAATACCGGTGGTATCATTAATGCGCTGCCTACCATGAGACGGTGGGTGTTAAGTCTCGTTTACCCAGTAAATATGTTGGCTACGATGCCCTTTAAACCGGAACACATTACTGTTTTTACATTACTGCTTTGCGGCTGAAATAGGCACTGCGGTGGTAACGCCCCAGACGGTTCCTTGTAAAAAGGGGGCCTACCGCCTGTAAAGTGATTTTCTTTGTGTAATATTTAAATCGTAATTTAATTGAAATACATCATTATTCGAAGCTAAATAGCATATATACTTTCTTGAATTTACGCGAATACTATACATGATTTAATAAAAGACTACAGATATTTCCGATGTTTCAGATACTTTACAGGATCCATGGTCACGGGCTGAAACTATCTAAACGAGATGAAGTCCATAAAGACTTTTATCAAATCAAAATATAATAACTCTACTATTCTGGTATTTCGAGCCCAACAAGATCTAGAATTTACGTAAAGAATAGTGGTCAGATTATTTAAATGGCAAGGTGCGTCGTCATAAGTCTAAGAGTATTGTAACTGAGTGAATGACAGCTAGGTGACAAAACACAAATAAAACGCTAGGAGAGACTTAAAACTTAAAACGTCATAGCGTCATCATTACATCAAGCATATGTATTATTTGTCATTGATATGACACTCATTTTAAGGGGTAAACAAAAGTGTAAATGTACGTATAGACTTCCACTGAAGCTGAACCTGAAAACAAACCAAAGCTTAAAAGGTTTTAGTTACTTATCAATGAAAACGTCTAGAAAGGAGATATTGTATCTGAATAAAACTTTCTATATTGCCCGTTTATCACCTCATTATATTTTCTATTTACGCAATTCTACACTTTATTGAAATTGTTTTTTATAGATCTGATTGCGATTATCAAAAACTTAACCGTTTAGTTAAAACAACATACACGCCAGACTTGAAAGAAAACGATTCTAAACTTTGTAAGTTAATATAGAAATAAACGCAATTACATTGGGCGAAAAGGCTCCATACGATTATGTTTAAGACCGCCAACACCACAATCGGTCTTATATCATAAGAACATAACAAAGAACTATCAAAAAATCATTAAATTATATACTAACCTATATAACTAACAACTAAACAAACCATGTATAGAAATTACCACAAGTTATTTATTTATAAACAAACCGCTACAGCAACAAACCACAATAGAGTTCGTACAAAAACCGAGTGAACAACTAATTAATTTACCTGAAAACGTTTCGCGCGTTCATTGTTCGGTAACAGGAAAACATCACTCGCTTATTTGACTTTCTGTTATGTTGTGTTAAAGAAATATTCACGTTTCCCTTTGAGGCATCGACCAATTTTCCAAATCCAATTTAAAAAAAAAAAAGGAAAACAAAACGAGAGCATAAACAAACAATCGAACGAAAACAGAAATAACGAGGGGAGTGCTCGAGTCCTGTAAAATTGCCGAGTGTTTTAATTGCTACGCAAACGTGTCGGATATCCGTTGATTCAGAATAAAAATAGGAACCATCTATGTCTCTGTAACTTCTGTATTTACTGATTTTGAAGTAACTAAACTACTTCTTTATAACTCAGCTGCAGATGGTGATAAATGTAAAACTTTCTTAGAGGTTTATCAACGTCTAACGTTAATCATCACGCATCACGTTATGTGCCTTCAATGGAATGGTTATATTATTATTTTTATCGTATGGTCACCGACACCCAGGACATCGGCAATACAAGAGTATCACCAATGCGCCGCCTTCCGTGAGACCATGGATGTTACGTCTCGTTTACCAAGTAAATACGCTGGCTACGGTGCCCTTCAAACCAGAACACAGATTTTTTAACACACTACTTTGCAGCAGAAATAGAGATCGTGGTGGTACCCCAACGGCCCCTGCATAAAGGGTACCTGCCACATCTTATTTAAAATAAAGTGAAAAAATTTTATTTAAATTAGCTCCTCAAATGGTTTAGATGTTTTATAGTAATGTGGCTTTAATTTGCGGTCATTAACTTAGCTTTGTCATTTTATGTTCGAACTCACTTCTGAAAGTTTACCAATTTCAATACAAGTGATATCAGAAGACGATCAATAAAATTTTACATACTATTAAAGACATATATCATTAAAACGCGTCGCATCTTGCACACCAAGAAAATATTTTCTTACCTAATTTAGAAAAAAAAATACAGGAAAAAAGCGCAATCTGAAGCCCAAATAAGATTATCCACAGAGCATACTTAAACAGCAAATTGAATCATTATATCAAAAGCCTTATCCATATGTGAGATCCCATCTAGAAACGCGATAACATCGACCCCCATACACTTCATCATGGCACAAAGGCACAAATCACCCTGTAACAAGGGCTGTTATCGCGTACACGTTAGGCAGTTATCAGCAAAAGCTGGGTTACCAAGTATATGGGGTCGGAGCAAATTAAATTTCAACGAATTCGACGGCGTCAGACGTCGCCACCCTACGCCACCTTTGTACGCATCGTAAGGATATCAAAGCGTTTGATGTATAAAACATCCGATCGAATGATGCCAATAAAAGTGCGGAGGTCGGTAGAGGTGGTTTTAAAATTTTGCGAATCGTTATATCAATGTTGTTAGGAAATAAAATGGTAAATAATTTTAAAACAAATATTGTAACGGATATTTTTCCTTTACACATTATGAAAGATGATTTTTTTATGGCACAGCCATAATCATTTAGGAATTTATATAAACTAAATGAACCAAATTAATTTCGCTTATAATTTTAGACCAAACCACATAATTAAGAGAAAAAACCTGACGCCTTTCCATTGGTAAATTTCTTGTGGAATTGTTCTCGTCAACTGGGTCAGTTGTCAATCTTCTAGAAGCCTACTGTCCTTTGCCCCCAGGGAAGTTGCGTGCGGCACGGGCGATATAAGAAAATACCCGATACAAACGGAGGGACGGCGGAAATATATTTAAATGGATAAAGTTTTTGAAGTTATACTTCTTTAGGCGCGTTATGAAAAATGATGAGAGTGAAATTTTACGATTTGTAACACAAATTAACAGTTTATAATGAAAACGGTGAAAATGTAATAAGGTCCATATTACATAGTGATAAGGTTGATTTTTGTGTAGTGATAATTTGGTTCGGTTTTGGTATATATATATATATTATTATTAATAATATATTATTATATTATTTAAATTTAAATTAAATATATTATTATATAAATATATTAATATTTGTAATGATGTTTATTCAACTTGATATAATGGTAATATTTTTATTCATTTAATATATAAACATTGTGATTTATCTATGTAATACGTTTTAGATAAGCGCCATCTAGTCACACATAATCAAAGCTTCTGATTTATAGTACCGCTGTACAAGTAAGCCAACATCTCTTAGGAATTCTACATTTTGTAAGCAACAGATGGCCTGAACTACCAGTTATATGATATATCAAAGTACGTCTTGTGAATCCATAAATTCTTAATCGAATTATTTATGATTAGTTCTTGTAAATCTATCATCTTTAATTATCTTAATTATTTTTGATTGATATTACTTACTATTTGTGAATATTAGTGAAAAAAATTGTGCTTATATACTTTTTCAAGTGCTCCAATATAATTGAGGTTAACTATCCGTATGTATTTTTTATTGATATAAATTAAAATACTTTTATTTAATATAATTAACACTAAATATTATTAAATTATTAATGTTAAATACTTATTTTTGGTTATTTAATGAAATAAATTTAATAAAACATTTAATAAAAAGTTTGTGATAAAAATTAAAATTGAACATCAAATTATAATATTACTTTTTAATATTTGCTATTAAATTGAATAAATAATAAATATTTATAAAAATAACTAAATAAATTTAATGAAAACTTTTTGATAAAAATGATAACTGAAGTTCCGATTCAGACATTACGGGAAGATACCATGGAAGTGGACATAATTTAATTAAAAATACAATTCGAATAATAAGACAATTTATGTTAGACTTAATGTAAAATATATATTTATTTATTTAATTTTCAAATTTAAACTGAACTTTGTTGATTATCCTTTTCAATCCTTCTATTATTTTGTTGTAATTAATTTTGCATGCAATTAAAAACTATTTTTTAATGATGCCAAAAATATAACTTCTCACGCGCGTACATAGTACACGCATCCATTTTATCAACAAAATTTCTTGTTTATCAACAAACATATCTTTTTTTTTCAATTATTTACTATACGCGACCCCCTTGGTGTAGTGGTTAGTAACCCTAACTGTTGCGCCGAAGGGTGTGGGTTCGATTCCCACCACGGGAAATGCACATAGTGTTTTTCTCGTGTCTGGTATCTGTATCTATATAATATGTATTTTTATTTTGTATTTTTACCAAAAAAAAATAAAGTCTTTGTAGTTATCAGTCATCTTGTTTCCATAGTACAAGTTTGCTTAGTTTGGGACGAGGTGATGTTGTGTAATTCGTGCAGAAATATATAAATATATTATTATATATATATCATCTCACACATAAAATCATCTTAACCTACTTCGTTAAGTATCTAAGCATGTCTATTTAACCTACGCTATTTGAATCGATGACTTTATTATTCATCAACCATGAGTACTTACATTGATATTCTACTAGCAATAGATATTTAGTAACAACACAAAACTATACTACATATAAATCAACGTACCTCATCAGTGCCTAGAACTTTCCTGCTTCGAACAACCAAAAATAATTTACGCATTACCTAACTTACTGGGTAACGAAACGATTACCATATCAACATCGCAACTGACATGAGTTCTGTTAAAAACAGCATAATCAAGCGTCAATCGATATACGGGCGAATATTTAGCCAACGCAATATCCTGAACAGAAAACGCCAGAGGCAACTGGCGTTTCATAGCATTGCTACATGTACATAGGTGCGTGTATTGTGGGCTGCAGTGTAATATATTATAAAACAAAAGATTTTTGGCCCAAATTGTCCTGACCAACCAGAAAACAACGATAACAAAAAGTTGTTTTCTGGTAAACCCACGACCTCCGGTTTATAAAACAACGGCCAATACCGCTAGGCCACTGAGGCGGTATGTACCAATAAAATGTTTTACTTCCTTGTTTAGGGCACAGGATAATGAGCTGACATGTGGTCTGTTACGCCGCATTTCGTTTATCAGTCAAACGTTTGAACTTGTTGATCTATTCGTTTCATTCCATAAAAATATTGTACTTCGAATATATTAAAGACTCCGCTCACCTAATGTATACGCACTTAAACATTGGGCAACATCCTGTAAGTCAAATAAATATTTTTACGCATTTCGTGCGAACTTCTCCGTTTCGAAACGGATATCCGTGCATAATTCACGGCGACACGATGCGTACATGCAATTACAATATAGGACAGAGCAATGTTTGATTTTCGGTTTCCGATTGTGTGTTTGCGATTTGCATTAGTAAAGTACGAATAGTAACGCAATTGTAAAAAATGTGTTCGTGTATTAGCTTACACTCGTAAGAAGTGAAGTGAAACTTCTTCAAAACAATTTACTATATGCAACTTTACAGAAATTAGTTAAATAACGTTAAATTAGATAAAGTTTAATAAAAGGCTTTTATTATCATAGACATAAATAATTAACCACTTATTACTACAAAGATTATTGAATTTCATTAGTTGTAATAGAATTATTACTATCATTGATGTCGTTATTATATATTTGTGTTATTAATGGATTATTAATAACAATATCGACAACGATCTATAGTGACGTGATAAATATAAGATGTCGCGTAACGGAAAATGTGACGCGTAACGAAAAAAATGTTACACTAAATCTTTTTCAACCCCGATAAAGACGTTTCACTTCAAAAAGTACTATTTACTTTGTAGTCAAAGTAATTATATTTTCTGAATAGTATTAGCTCGTTAACCGACCTAAACTAGAAGTTATTTCTTTTATTTACCCGAATACCATACATTATTAAATAAAATTTCTTTTTATTTATTACAAATAAACGCAATAAAATCCGTAGACAGTAATTTTATTGAATAATCTAGAAGTTATTTTTGGCCTAAGTGCTACTTTTGTATTAGTAATTGCAGGAGGCATCATCAAATAAACGTGAACTATTTAACGATCACCTTACCTTAAATAAGTGATCGGCCGAATTGTCGTAACCAACCAGAAAACAACGGTAACACAAGTTGTTTTCCTAGAGAGATTCGAATCCACGCAATAGTAATAAGTACTATTTAATTTGTGGTCACAATATTATTAGCTCTTTAACCTCCCTAATCTAGAAGTTACTATTGTCCTAATGGATTTAATCCTAATTGGTTTATAAAGCAAGGGCCAATATCGCTATACCACGGAGGCGGTAAACGATAAATCTATAGCGAATTAGAGATCCGCTACTTCTCGAAAGCACTTACTGTACAACCAGTTACATCGTGTACTACATCTTTAATACTTTTTCTCTGGTGATACGAGACATATGACAGATGGAACACTAATTGCATCCATCTAGAAGTCATCGAACTCGTCTCGTTATAAAAAACCAAAGATATAGATGTCAGGATTATCCGCAACTAATAGTTAACTGTATTGACAAGAAAAAAGCAATAGATCCGAGTAGGAATGTGTTGGAATGTATTATATTTCTTTATGAACTGCGCACTGTTTTATTTTTATGATCACTGTTTTGTTTTTGTTAAAATACTGTAATTTTGTAACTCTGACATTTTTTACATCATTTTTACACAGTTATGCAAAGGCGAGCTCAAAGTACTAGGCATTATCTATCTCACGTAGATGGACCACAGATGATGATGATCATAATCATCATGCTGTGTTAGTCCACTGCTGAATATAGGCCATTCCCATAACGTGACGATATAAAAATATATATATTTATATATGTATAAAAAGAGAACGAAAACAAAATCTTACGAACGATATATGAAAATTACAAATCATCAAATAAATTCTAACAGTCCATTCGATACGCGTTTATACATTCGATTTCTGTTAAAAAAACAACTTCTCAAAACAAGAGAAAAAAGGTTCAAAGAGACAGAAACACAAACACAAGGAAAATGTTTAATTATTCCACGCGCGTCGCGATGTTATTTTTCGCGGAATCAAATCATATTGAATGCAAGAGACACGGCCAACTTGCCACTAACACTTTCAAAGTAATCTACAATTCGCCATTGTTCCGTGGTTTATAATATTCGTTTACGTGTACGTGTATTACAGAGTTCATTGTGTGTATTACAGTGTACGTACATTATTCGTTTTAATTTCGGATACAGCGAGCTGGTGTGCGTTCGGTGTATTAAACTATAAAATGGGATATGAAATACTCTTGTGACGTAAGTCTAACAACGACTAGAAGTACAAAAAGTTTTAAATCTCTTTTCTTCTCTTCTTTAAGATCTCTTCGT
Source organism: Lamproptera curius (assembly GCA_029286875.1). Classification (NCBI taxonomy): domain Eukaryota; kingdom Metazoa; phylum Arthropoda; class Insecta; order Lepidoptera; family Papilionidae; genus Lamproptera; species Lamproptera curius. The sequence continues at coordinate 5,392,955 of JAGSMT010000007.1, forward strand.
TTAAAGGATGTAAAGTTTATGCAAACGTCTTTAAATGGAATACTAAAATAAATGCCAAAGGCAAACTTAAGTTTTGCTATAAACGTTGCAATATTTTCATCATAATCATCCTCAGCCTATGTCAGTCCACTGCTGGACAAAGACCTCCCCTAATGCACACCTTCTCCATTAGGGGCTTTTTGGACCGTATCCACCACGCTGGTCTAATAGTGGGTGGACCGACTTTTTTATATAGTCTATTCTATTATATCGTAAGAAATCTGTCTAAAAATGCCTCTCCCTGTCTGTACAATGGCAAAGCTTAATCAGTATCATTGTTGGCGTCGGTGGAAATGGCATTAATTTCGTTTGATGATTTAGGTCGTTGACGTGTCAGAGTGCTCTATAATAGACTAAAACTTAACTATATAAAGGCCAAAAAAGAGTTGGAATGAACCAAAGCGAAATCTTAAGTCCAACTTTAATGGCACAAACGTGTCAAGGGTTCTAATTGCCTTCCGATGCAAAACGTCAACCACAAAGCGATATTTACCATTATGAACCTATATAAAGGGACATACAAAATTCAAATAAACGGTCTACAATCATTAAATAAAATGACTTTTTACTGGGGTAGACTGAGATGTCATGCGTCTTGTTGCCAGTGCTGAAGCGGGGTTTCCAGATCTTAATCGTAAGTCAGTCAACCCCGCGACCACCGCCGCTGGAAAGTGTTCGAAACGTCGGGAATTTAAATATGTAAAATAAACGCGATAAAATCCGTAAAAAGTCATTTTATTTAATAATGTATAGTATTCGCGTAAACAAAAGTAATAATTAGGTCTACAATTACTGCAACAACAAGCACATCGTTTAATAACCCAACCACGACGATTGACAGCCGACGGGATAAAACAAAAAGCGCAGCATCCGTTCTAATTGCAGACATTCAAATAAGGGACAAGGGACATCGATCAGGACGCGGGACGAGACAGGAGCCAGACGAGATAAAAACCCTAAACTCCCAAGACCGTCAACAGATTAAGGACTGTCCGTGAAACGCAAAGTGCGTATACATTGGACGAGCGGATTAAACCAGTTGAAATTCTATGGCTCATCTGATGGCAGACGACATATCTTGAAAGTAGCGTAGAAAATGTCTTGGTAATTTATCTTTATAGGTACTTATGTTGTTTTTTTAAAATAAACGTGCATTAGTAATAAGTTTAATTATTGGGAACTGATCGTTTTTGCCCTATTATTTTTTTAATTAGACTCCTACGTTCCTTTTTTTGAATTACTTTGGCCATTATATCTGACGTTTATGTGTATTTTGCTTAAAACTTAAAATGATTGAATAATACATGTATAATCAGATATCACAATTTAAAAGTAATTTGTTAATCCAAAATAATTTGTTGCTGTGTTTACAATAATATTTTTGTCCTTGGCAAAACAATTCCACTCTCTAACTCGAATTGTGTTTCTATCACAGAATAGATTATAGTAAATATTGAGTATTTTATAAGCTAATATATTTTTCTTTTTAATATTCTTATTTTAACTAAAACCGTTAACTGTCCATTATATCCGCACCTTTAAGGACTAGCCGGGTGACATTAAGAAATCTTAATTACCCGCAGAGATACTTGTCGTTAGAAACTGGAGACTGGTGCCGTCTGAGGGCGAACAATGTCCATCTAATTGGGGACATTTGGCCGAATAGAGGGCGCGGCGTCTCGTTAATTACTTCGTGTAATGATAATACGGTTCGAGTCGGCTCCCAGATAATTTCCTTAGCATCTGGGCCTGAATGGCTTAATCTATCTTAGTGATATTAATATGAATGTTTGTAAGAATGGATGACTGTTTTTTTAATCATTTACACAAAAAATACTTCATCGTCATCATTAGCAGCTTATTTTAGTCCACTGTAGGACACAGGCTTTTTTAATGAGCGCCCTTGCCTCGCCGCCAACTTGAACCGTTAACTATATTTTGATCATAATTTTAAAATTATTAAATAGATTATAAATTATGTACACAACTAAATAGCTTACACATCGGAGTGTAAAGTAATAGAGGACTGCGTTGCGTTTAAAGCTCTTAGACGGCTTAATCTATTTTCGGCATCTCTGAAAAATATCATAATAAATTACTCAAATGTACACAAATATTAAACAAATTGAACGCGTAAACCGGACGGAAGAATCGTTCTATCGATTAGAGATAACGCGTGACAATCTGTGCTGTGTATTTGAGTTTAACGCGAACAGACAGACATAAAAACTTGGCCGGGGACTTTGTTTTATAATATGTATAGATAATATAAATTTGAAAATACATGAAGTACTTCCATTAGCGTAATTATCGTTCACTAATATACGTAACGTACAAGCACAATACATCCAATGCCATGTCAATACTATTTGTAAATAAACATTGCTATACTATAGCGTTTTCTCGACTTGAAAGATAAATATAAATGAAATTTCTAAGAATGTTGACAGACGCGATCAGAACAACCATTATGATAGAAAAGAAACCAAATTAATAAGACAGTTGTTCCCAGAAGGGGTCGTATCAGAGCAGAGTTACTCGTAAGTTCATCGTCCCTGAATTGACTAAACTCTAGGAGGGAAAGTAATAAAATATTGATGCAAATAATAAACATAGTAACATTTTAAAATAAATAAAGTTTTTCTTCTTTTATCTAAGAAAAAATATCACTGTATTAAGTATTTGTTTATAATGCGATTATTTAAAAGAAACAACGCAAGTTTCTTGCGACGATAAATGCCATAAATAGTTGGAAGTGTGTTTCTATTGAAATGACTGCAAATTACACTGAAACAATAATTCAATTTGAAATTAAAATTTGTTTACTTACTGTGTGTTTGTATTTTTATGATAGAAAATCATTCTAAGCATGAAAACAATAAGTTTCAATTACTTTTATAATATGTAAATGTAAACAGCAGTTATCAGAAGAAAATATAAGCATGTATAGAAATACAAAGCGTTCATAGTTAAGACAAATTTTTTTATTCAATTAAGGCTCTGTGGAGGACTTATGAACGTCAATGTAACTAATTAGAAGGACATTTACATTATTTAAATCAAAACTTTAAATAAGCGAAAGTGTATTTTTAGTGAAATCCCTTGTCCTTCTGTTTTTGTCAACTGGATGAACATCTTCTGGTCATATAAGTTCGTAACTGGCAATAAATAATCTATGATATAGCTAGATGTATTCACAATGTATTTTTTGTTTGCAGTACCAAAAATTACGTAAAATTGATAAGAAGCTTCAACCTAACAGAACCTATACATAAATCGGCTATTTTTTTAAACTTGCTACTAAGTGTAATATTTTTATTTCACGAAATAATATTGCAATTTAAATTTTTCAAACACTATATTTGAATAACTATATAAACAAAACAAAAAGCCTTTCACAAACAAAAAGCCAAGTGATCGACTGCCTAACCCGCCACCCGTCTCCACAACACAGACCCACCCTAAAAGTCTAGACATGACAGACTTCTAAGACAAAAATTATATCCACAAAATAGAAGCAAACAGACTCATTTAATTACACCGTTCAAGAAAGATTTCCAATAATTTCTTTGCCTTTGATTACTCCCAATGTTAGTCACTCGTCGAAGTTCCTTCTGTGTGGTAGTTCGCAAATAATAAACCCTCGCACCATCCTATTGGACGAGCCCGATATCGAGAAAGTAATAAAAATGATAATTGCCGACGGGGAAGAACCGCAAACAAACAGTTACAAGGATAGGGGAGGACATTTCGAACTTTATGCTCTTGCTTATTTATAACGGCGGTTGTTTATTTGAATTCGTGTCGTGTTCATACATATCGGTATATTTATATGCTTGTAAATTTAACAAGTTGTATCTATAATACAGGACAGGACAAAAAAACTCACAATATGCCAATATGCATATGGAGAGAAGTATGGTATATATCAAAAGGTCTGACAAATGAAACAACTACAGCTAAAGAAACAAGACAAAAGTCCACGATATGACATACAAAATTAAAAAGCTTAAAAGAGATGGGCATGAGATATTGATGTGGGCACAAGACAAATGGAGCAAAATACTGACATGGTGGTACCCTACCCCACCAACACTATATGGAAAATAATTAAACTTTACAATACCTTTAAACAAGAAAAACCTCAAATCTCTGGAAGATTTGCCAACTGACATCTTTCAGTGAAAGTATAACCTAACAAAAAGCGTACATAGCAGCAAAATCGATACTCAATCTAAGTCAATACTTTCCCACAAAGCATTTTCAGCTTGATTTTTGACATATTAACACTGAATTAACCGAACCAGTAATTTTCAATGGTTTAATAGAAAATTTATGTTTGAAAAAAGTTCGTATATCTAGTGTTAATAAAAGTAATAACATTGGACGAAAACCATCTTTATACTGTACTAGTATACCAGTAACCGTGATAAGGTGCCAAAATGCGATGTCACTCCAGAGCAAGGGACGTCGCCATCCCGGTAATTGCTTCCCGCTTTCCATCAGTCACGACAGGGAAAAGAACTCACAGTATAAAGCGGACAATTTGCGAAACTACAATGCGTTGTATGGAACTTTATGGAGAAAAATATAAATGGAAAAAGTAGTATTTTTGCAAACACATTTCGAATGAAATAATAAATAACGTACTATGTTGAGTAGAATGGATTGGTATAATAGATTAAAACGAAGGTAGCTACGAAGCTCTCATTAAAAAAGGCTTTTTTGTTAAAGAGCCCACCCCAAGTCATTTATATTATAACTAGAAATAAGAGCAATGCGGTTATCAAATCGTATGTCTGTCGTCAGGGGATAATGGGTGAGACAATTTTTATTCAATGTCCATCTTACTGATTATATTTCTTAATAGATCCGGTGTATTACCGGATTTAGGTGTACCTGTAACAATAAAAAATATTAGTTAAAAAACTGTAACAGCATTAGCAATGTTGTAGGAACAATGTCCAATAAATACCATTTAATAAATACCAATATTGCTTGATGAGTTATTTTATTATTATTAAAACTTCTTGCATAAACAAAATCATGCAAATGCGACCTTAATGTCTTAGGCTTTATCTACCAACTAACCTTAGCCTAAGTAATGTTCCCTTAACTGCTGAATATCAAAAATAAATATAAATAATATATGTATTATTTTTTCACATATTGATGAACTGCTGAGCGTTTTCCCGATGCAAATGCTCAGCAGTTCTTAACAGGTCAGTTTCGATTTCCGAAACAGTGGTAAATTATTGTCTATCAATAAGAGAGTGTAATGCATCTATATAGAATAAACATATATGACTTTGAATTTAACAATGTCGATAAATATCATATATTTAGTTAAAAAATTCCACCTCAGCCATTGAAAGTCGCGGAACAGTTTAACGCTTCAATACCGGCCGTCGTTCATTCCACACTGGAATCTGAATCATTATAAAAGGAATCTCGCTAACCGATTCATCATCTGATTACGGGTGGAATATAAAAATCGGGTGCGATTTTAAAATATTTTATTAAACATTGCAGCCGTTCGTGATCTGGTTGTGAAGTGCGATTTATTGCGAGTTCAAGGGGAAAATAGTGAAAATTCGGTTGAAGTTATGCATTGAGGTATTGCATAATACATCTGCGATTTAAAGATTATATTAATAATATTTAGAATCACCGACGCGAAAAGAAAAGTGTATATGAGATTAATAAGAAGGTTTGAAGTGTCTGTTTGTGGAGTTGTTTGTGACATCATAGCTTCCGATCAGATGAAGTGTTAATGAACTGAATAAACTGTCTGGTACTGGAGCGGTCTTAAAACATTAGGGATACCGAAACGCCACCTAAAACTTAGTATTTAATTGACCACCAAACCGAAGAAGAGAACGACTAACGGTAAGAAACGTAACACACTAGTGTTCATACACAACCACTTTGCGGCAAAAGTAGACACCGCAGTGGCACCATTTGCTCAGTCGGTCCCCTGTAATACGAGACCCATCAATACCTTAATTAATGATTACAAGTCCTAATTAGAAATATCCAATAAGCTGTGCACATGCAATCAACAATAAGAGCCCGTTTACATCGCAAACAGTTTCAATCAAAGTTGAAAACAATGATATTTATCGACGTAACACGATTACACATGTGACTTATCAAAGCAATTAGAATTCCTGTACTGCGGTCGACGTGCGCACTGGCGATTGTTTTTATTAATGAATACCATACCCGAATGTCTGAATATCTTATACAACGTTTCATCGAATGCATATTCTATAAGGGAACAAACGATTGAAGCTTGTAACACTCAAACGATGACTGCTGTATCACTGCATAGTATAAAACAAAGTCGCTTTTTTTTTGGCCCTATAGCCCTATGTATGCTTAAATCTTTAACTACGCAACGGACTTTAATGCGGTTCTATTAATAGAGAGAGTTATTGAAGAGGAAGGTTTATATGTATAAATCATGCATAATATTGTAGAGAAACGCTGATAAATTTATATATTTTTCCATAGTTTTGCAGATATCAGTATTGCACCCGTGCGGAGCCGGGGCGGGTCGCTAGTTTTAAATAAGAAAGAACGCGTGAGTTTAAAATTATTTTTAATTAGAAATCTAAAATAACATTTTTTGGCGATTTTATAACGTCCATGAAAACTTCTTTCGAAACATTATTGAGACACGAAACTTTGACGATAACATAGATTGTTGCATAATTTTAATATAGATAGATATATTTAAAACATTAAAAAGTACAGTAAAACCGAGTCTAGTTAATAACTAAAACAGTAATAGTAACGTAGCTATCTAATCACGAAGTATCCTCATCAAAGGATCGTAACTTTGAAGGACTTTCACAAACTCCGACAAGCGTGGAAACCCTAAATACTCAATAGTTGTCCGAGTTAGTCGCCGTAGAGTCTAGCCTGCCAATAAATCTTGTTCGACAACCAAGATTCAATACCGACCACTTTTGTCCTGTTCCAAGTATTTATGGATTTGTTGTTTTAGTATAACGTTCCCTCTCGTCGATTATTGTTTTAGTGAATGAATCCCTGTATTACTGAAAGTGAAAACGTTTTCTTTGTGTCGGTTATTTTTTTTGTATAATGTTTCGTTTTCTTACTGATTGTTTGTATGAAACATATTTATACAAACATGTTTTTCTTCAACCAAATATGTAACAAATTCTAACTTGACTATCAGTATTACAAATTTCAGTCGTTACTGTTCTGAACGTATTATTAAAAAATCGACAAAATTATTTAATACAAAATGTACTTTAGTAGTAATCCGCCTCCGTAGCCTAGCGTTATTGGCCCTTGCTTTATAAACCGTAGGTCGTGGGTTCGAATCCTGCGGCGCAACGACTTTGTGCTATCGTTGTTTTCCGGCTCACCTCTGCATCTCCCAATGTACTGAAAAGAAATGATCCATGCGTCTCATGGGTATGTAAAAAGTTGCTCCACCCACCAACTCGCATTGACCAGCGTAGGGATATGGGAGAGATATAAGAGATACGGTCCAAAAACCCCCTAATAAAGAAGGCGTGCATTAAGGGGAGGCCTATGTCTAGCAGTGGGAAAACACAGGCCGGTGATGATAATGATGAGTTATTATGATAATAATAGCATACATTATCTAAGTGACGACTTGAAATATGTGGAGTTTTAATTTTTTAATTGATTAATTGACAAATGTATTTTTTTTTGTTATTTAAGCCAGCTCATAAGCGTACTTTTTAATGATATCTTCAGTAAAAATAAAATATTATTGAATAATAATCGGTTTTATTTATTAACCAAAAGTACACTTGCATTTGTTAAGTCGCCGAATATATTAAAACTGCAACTGACTGAAAAAAGGTTAGAAAATGTCAGATAGAAGTGACAATTACTTGAGGGTGCGAAATTTAAATCCAACATTGAACCTAGTGCTTGATAAAAAAATTAAGCTTTGGCAACCAAAACACCACTCGGATTCGATTAAAAGATCAATTCAAGCACATAAATATTATGAGTAGGTATCTCCAAAAAAAATAAGATTTAAAAAATCCATAAAAAAGAGCTAAAATCTAGGCCTAAACTTATGCCCTACCTGATTACTATAGGTAATATACACATACCACATCATAAAAGAGTCTAGTCAAGTCCGTTCATTCGGAATGACTCGCTCAAAGGCCAGGGGAAATGCAGACGTAAAAAAACCTACAAAATGGGGATTTATTGTCGGCGGGCAGATGTCTATGGGGCCGATAAATCGCTTACCGTTGTATGTACCACCATTGTTCTGCCACAGTTTGTATACCTAGCCCTAGTGTGCACAAGGGTAGCATATGGGTTTATGTTATAAGCCCCGCTTAAAGAATCTTTATTGCGTAATAAAATAGTAAATTTTTATTGACTTTGACAAAGTTATATTATTGTTTATTTGTGATTCTATACGTATATACGTATGTGTTTTTCTATTATTAATTTTAACAACCCAGTAGCGTTTCAAAACTTTGCAGAAGTGGTAGGCACGATAGCCTGAAAACATTTAAAAAAATACTCAATGCTATATAGCTGGTAAGTTGTTAAATAAAATGACTTTTTACGCATTTTATCGCTATATATATTATTTTATGGTCACGTCGTAGGAGTTAACCTTGATCATATAGAAAAAGCCTACTATTCTGTAATAAATTATATTGAGGACCAAGATGGTAACTTAAAAAAAAAAAATGTATTGGTCAAATTTTGTAAATACTAATATTAAAAAAAAAAAGCATGAAGTTTCTTGCCGGTTCTTCTCTGACAGGTCTGAGTTTGTGAACCGGTGGTAAATGGATAATTTTGACGTTCATAAGTAGCTCAGTAGAGCCTAAATTGAATAAATGATTTTGACTTTGACTTTGACTTTGACCACGGCCTCTGGAAAGTGTTCGAAACGTCTGGAATTTAAATATGTAAAATAAACGCCATAAAATCCGTAAAAAGTCATTTTATTTAATAATGCATAATATTCGCGTAAACAAAAGAAATAATTATGGTAAGTTGCTGTTCGTGGTAGGAGTACCTTAATGATGATAAACTCTTCTAAGCCAATAACTTCACATCAAAATCACCATACACAAATAAATATCGACACAGGAGCTTTCCAACTACACCCCGTGCTCTCGTATCCCAAACTCGATGGCAACGCCCTAACTCGAGGCTGTTGACACAGTCCCGTTTGGTGCCCGGTGTACCGTTACCTTTAGAGAGGCGATCCATTCGATACACCTTACCTCGGGCGATTCGCTACAACAATATTTGATTAAAGTTACTGCGTACTCATCCGTCCGGTGGTGTACACAAACTGATTAGGTAGAGTTGCGTTACAATATTGAAAAGCGATCGGTTCAAAACCTTAAGGACAATGTCTTTAATGGATCAATCGTTCACGAATTTATATTTTTTAACTTTCTAGTTTGGCATGAGAATGAAATATTGAAATTTTTATAAATTTATTAGAGTAATAAATTCGAGTATAAAGATTTCACCTTTCCTTTCAATCATTAATTAAACAATAACAATATGAATAACTGGGGTACGTCAACTAAATACCAAATCATAAATAAACACATACTGTAAACCTAGAAACACGAGCCAGATATTTGGATGATCATTGACTAGCTGCTAACAAGCTTGACAACTCAAATAATCCACGACTCGTTGACTACGTGTTTCATTATATAGTGTACGTACAGTTCACGTCGCCCCGTGAGCTTACAATCCTTTCCTCAGGTCCTTCAAATGTGAAATCATATCGTATTAACCGTATTTCTTTCTTATAATAATATAATATTTCCTGGACGGATAACACGACATCATCTAGCCCCAAACTAAGCAAAGCTTGTACTATGGAAACTAGATAACTGATAAATACATAAACTTACTTTTCTTTTGTAAATAAATTCATATTATACAGATAAACACACCCAGACACGAGAAAAACACTATGTTCATCACACAATATTATCCCCGGGTGGGAGTCGAACCCACACCCTTTGGCGAAACAGTCAGGGTCACTAACCACTGCGCAAAGCGGGTCGTCAAGTTGTAGGTCCCCTTCCTTACAGAAAAACAACTAGAAAACAACCACCGCGACGCCTTTAATCCACCTAGCATCAATTTGAAGGACATCGCAGCTTGTTTAATCAGAGAGTAACGGAACTTAACACCCCACGTCTAAAGTCGTCGATCGCAATCATGTTGTCTAACGCCACATTTGTTATATGCACGTGTGTAACTTATCATGTGTACTTTACTGTCGTATGTTCGCTTCATTAGATAAAATAATAAACAACCGAAATTCCTTTGCTTCATTCAGTTATCACATCATTTATTACGATACAAGGCGGATTTGCGGTGACGAGTTCAGCGTAATAAGAAACATTGTCGAGTAAGAAAATAATGAGGCGCCTATTTGGCTCGTCGACGTGAAAAAGTTCATCTCGAGGCGACTCCCAGGGGCTGAGGCGGAATCTGGTGCGCGGCTTATTAGGGTGTCGGTCTTGCGAGAATCGAAAATGAGCAACGAACGGCGACGACGACGACGGCGAATTGTTCAAAGGGAATTTCTGGAAGATTCCGTGGAATATATACTCTCAGTAAATAATGAAGAGTTTCGCAAATGTCTCTGTTGAATTACAATCGCGTTCTGTTTGAAGCTGACATTTGTGTCGGATAATGAATTGTTGTTGGTGTATGATTTCATAAAAATTACGATTGTACACCGCAAGTATAACATTGGCATTATACCTATATTTTTTGCTTTGCCACATGCAAGTTAAAAACCTGATTTTAGTGTAAGCACCAACGACTGGAAAATAGAATAAAGTTTCGTGAAGTGATTTATTGTTTAGACTGTATGAAATTTGTTTACCCCAGTTAATACCGGCGGTAGCATTTATGACAATCAATAAGCCAGTGCAGTTCTTATATTCTTGTAATATTAAGAAAAAGACGGTTCAGAATATTGGACATAAATTTTTGTACCAATAGACTATAAAATAGGTATTTTCTACATCTAATGCCAGACCCAGCCAAACGTTACTTTAAGGTGCCTCATTGAATCACGGCTTTTCCACGCTTTCATTGAAACCAATAAATCATCGCACGAAACAAAAATCCACATTGAGTCGTAGACAGGCCCTCGATGATTAGTGTCAGGAGCGGAGGCCAGATGTTCATGTATTATTCAGGAGTTCAGTGGATGGGCGAAGCCTCGTTTGTCAGCTCGCGTGTAACGGGATAACGTACAATTCCTGTGAGATTTCTGTATAAAATTTTACGAATAAACCTATACCTAAAGGCCTAAAGCGACAAAAAGGGCGACAAATACGAATAACTTAGTTAATACGAGAAAGATATTGCTATAGAATAAAGTTAATTTTATTACAGAAAATCTTTAGTATATAAACAATATAAGGATACATTTACACCAATATCTGCGTAGATTGCTCTTAAATTATACTTTAGATTAGTCTTCATCATCATCATCACATAACCACTGCTGCGTGTGTAATGCTGGACATAGGTCCTCCTGCTACACGCCACTGCTTCCGATCTTCGGCTATTCTCATCCAGCCACACCGGGCTTTTTGCGAATGTCGTCACTTCATTTTGCCGCTTTATCCCTTTATAATATCGTTAAATAATTAGGCAAATCATTTTTAACCGACTTTTATTCATTATATTTATAGTATTTAGTATATTTTTTACTTGTACTGTAATATTCCTCGAAATCAGACATCAGAATAGTTATATGGATATGATTTATAATTACAAGCTTAAAGGAAAACATTTTTAGGTATTATTTTTTACTTTTGATATCAAATTAAAACAATGTTGGACTAAAAATAGACTTGTTAACACTTAAAACATAAAATGTGAAACCCAAATTGTTGCGAGGCCGTCTTCCTCGACCTAATGAAATCACTCGAAAATATTAAACAAAAACTTTATCAAACATCTAGTCCATATTCATCATCAGCCTGTGATAGTCCACTGCTGGACATAGGCCTCCCCTAATACACCCCTATCCATTAGGCGGTTTTGGTCCAATGCGGGTTGGTGGTTGGACCGACTTTTACATGCCCATCCGACGCATGGATCATCTTACTTTTCAGACAATTGGGTGATCGGCCCAAATTGCCTAACCAACAAGGAAACAACAATGAAAATTTGTTGAGTCCCCGCAGGATTCGAACCCACGACCTCCGGTTTCTAAAGCACACGCCCATACCACTAGGCTACGGAGGCAGTTCATATTAATACTACTTAAAATATAAATACAAGTAAATGCACCATCGAAATCAGAGAGCTATACGAGCCTCGCAAAGTTGCTATCCCATCGCGAAACTTACAAATTTATTTGCAACGCTCGACTTTGCAGAAATATCGCGCGAAGTCTCCGAGGCTGTTTGCCGGCGGAGTGGAAAAGTTGGCAAACTAATATTGATGCCCCCGCATGAGATATGTTGATTTTCCATGCAATCACTTAACGTGGAAGACGTGGGAACATATCGTATGTACGCCCAAAGTATGTTTTTAATTGGTTTGCTTACGTTATATTTAATAGGTACAGAAATGAGTGAAATGCAGAAGCAATAACCTTTCTTAATAATTAAATTTATAATTGATATGATAAATAAGTAATAGTAAAAAAAACATTTCATCGTTTATTAAAAATTTAAATGGAAGGCTTGATTTCGTGTTTGATAATTTACTAACTGTAGCAGTAATATGCGTTGAAAATTATATTCAGACGTGTCAAACTTTTTTTTAAGCTGCAAATTAAAGAAAACCACAATTGTTAGGCTAGCCTAACTTTTAGATAAAAGAATAGTTATTTCTGTTTATAGGTAGATAATCCGAAAAAAGAAACTCTAAGAGAGACATACGACGGCAAACTAATGTAACAAAAGTATTTTAAGGTTACATAACATAAAAATACCTACGAATCAATATTTCCCTTTGGTTGCTATGTCAACATTTACTTATTTTAATTTCAATCAAATAAAATGCATATTTTGTATTTACTACCGATTAACCTCACCAACATTATAAATTCATCATTCATTATCAGACTGTGATAGTCCACTGCTGGACATAGGCCTCCCCTAATACACACCTATCCATTAGGCGGTTTTGGACGTATCACACGCTGGTCAATGCGGGTTAGAGGTGGACCGACTTTTACATGCCATCGACCATGGATCATCTTACTTTCAGACAATTGGGTGATCTGCCAATTGCCTAACTAAAACAACAATGAAAATTTTTGGTCCGCAGGATTCAGCCCGAACTCCATACCACTGGCTACGAGGCAGTAGGACATAATAAATGCCAGATGATAATAATAAAATTTCGGTATAGCAACACGTTAAGTTGCACAAGTAGTGGGTGCACGAGTGTTATTCGTATATAGTGTATCTCGTTCCACATGCGGGGGGCATTACGTAATCGGCGATATCATCCGATCGCACGCGAAATGAGCAGAGGGATATCATCAATATCTTCGGCCGACTCCGCTTGTTTTCCACCTCCGACGGAATACATGCACATGCATAATTAATGCGAGACACGGCTTCCGTTAGGGTGACCAAGCTTCGGATTAACTTTATCCTAGTGTATACTTTGATAATAATGGACGATGTTTTTGTGCTAAATCTAATTAAAACATCAAGTTGTTTATTTATTGGGAAACAACAGCATTTAAGTGGTTATTACATTGAGTTTTACAAAAAAATATTTAAGCTAATTACAGTTCACCAACGAAAGTATAAAAATATTAAGTATGCATTGAAATTTCTACTTAGGGAGAAATCAGGATAAATAAAAAAAACATGTAATTCTAATAATATATACATATATATATATTAAAAATAAATATTTAAAAATTATTTTTCGTTTAGTTTTATAATATGGTACTGACTTTAGAAAATATATCAAATGATAATTGAGCCCTACTAGAGGAGATAGGCAGTAATGACTTTAGACACTCTATGCAAGTACCTGTAAAATATTAAAAATACAATAGGTGGAAAAGATTAAAGTGGCAAATATTTTATAACACTACGAATCATGTTTCAATTTATTTGATCTAATGTACAGCCTATCGATCTTACCAATTAAAAAAAACAACGATAGCACAAAGCTCTTCTCAGACAAGATTCTAACCGAAACCCCTGTTTGTAAAGCAAGGGCGAATACCACAAACCAGTGTCAGAATTGTTCAACAACCGATCGGCTAAATCCTCAAATGCTTACACGAAATCGTGGTTAGCAGAAACGCGTCCCTGACAACGGTTAGTATGACCGGGTGCCTTATAAATATACATTGGCTTCAATTTTGCGCCGCGTCAGCATCTTGAGCGATTAGGGTCTGTGTGGGAGCGCTTTAGTTAGATTATGTGGTGCAAATGACCATGAGGGAGGATATACCGATAGCTATCTAAACGTTCTCGGAATGTTCTCAAGAAAAGTATTAGTGGTACATACAGTGTTGCTGTTAAGATTCGACTCTGTTGTCTCGATTGTGGAAACGGTTGAATATAAACTTGTATTTTTCTTGACAGTGAATTTTGTGTAAATATTATGGTAAGTGTATGACTGATATGACTGTGTATGTGATTAAACTTGTAGAACTTGGACTTGATTTATTCAGTATTTGTAAATTGATTGTTCAATGTAAAGAATCTATTATAGCTTTTCGTTGGTACAGATTGCATTTTATCTTAGTTTTTTACTACTGTTTTTACGTCTCCCTAGTATGGAAAGTTTAAATATATAAAAGTAACTAAAATCTACAGCACACGACGGTAAAAATTAATGTCACTACGCAAAAATGTAAAAATGTAGAGTTCTCTCGATTTAGTTAGTATTAACGGTGGCTTTTTGTTAACTGTGGGAGAATTTGTTTGTAAACTATACTGCGTTTCGCTTTATAATCAACGAAGCTAGTTAAATTACAAGTTCAACGGGATGTGTCATCCCGTGATTTACTGTAACCACAATTCCTGTGGTTTCTGAACCACACTACACATCTCGTAGGTCTTGCTGAATGTCGTTTAGTCATGCGTGTATCAATTTAAAAAGGAACATTATGAAGACAAAAACAATGTTTCGTTACTTATGAAAACTACTTATGAACTAATACTAAATACTTGTTTTAAATTATGTCTTGAGCCGAAAACTGTCGAAATTTACGTAAACAAATTGAAACTTAGATAATGTCGATAGGTATACCCCGAGAAACATCGAAAACATTTGATATCTGGCTTAAGCCAAAACAACAATTTAGATTCATCTGAGTTAAAAATAAAAGTTGGTTTATATGAATTCTAGATATGGTTTTTCTGATATACTATAGCTAATAGCTGTAATACTAAATAGAGATACAGATTAATTCACAGACTATCACTACATAAAACAACAGTAATTTATTGCTACGTAATTCTTCCTAATTTACACGAGCATTAATGATAATGCGTTCGGGTCCCCTCATTACGAATGGCGAACGAACACGCACATACAGCCATGTTTTCCGCCAAAGTTTATACCTGTCGTCCACCATAAGCATTGATAGTTAACAGCAGAAATACATTTTTTTTGTATTTATAGACATACATTGAATGTTATCGATACAACGGTACAAAGATAAGGAGCTGAGCCTAAATAAAGACTTATGTCAAACTTATATTTCGAAAAAAGCTTAAATATCGCGAGGCGATCGCTATGGGGGCGGTTGGCCAATTACAACGCTTTAAAATCTGACGTTAAAAGAGTTCGACAAAGGACTGTTTTGTATAACATATGTTTCATAATAGATGTTATACAGTAAAAATGAATTTGATGATAGTGAACTATCAATTGATGCGCACTGATATGCACAATACATTAATTAATAGAGGCCATAGAAAAACAAAAGAAACGGTCACACCATAGACCTATAGCATATACCATAGGTGATGAGAGAATTCACGGTAATTATCACTGGTGGTCGGTCCCCTTTTTACAGGAGACCGTCTGGGTTGGGCTGCTGTAGAGCTGTAAAGCTGTAATGGGAAAACATTACTTTGTTCCGGTTTGAACGGCACCGTAGCCAGCGTATTTACTGGGTAAACGAGATTTAACACCCTATGTGTCACTGTATGCAGCGCGTTCGTGATACCACTAATATTGCCGATGTCTATGGGCGTCGGTGATCCCTTCCCATCAGGTGGCCCGACTGCTCGTCTGCCTTCGTAGGCCATATATATATATATATATATATATATATATATATATATATATATATATATATATATATATATTCGTAATGAGGAACCGAACGCATTATCGTTAATGCTTGTTAAATTAGGAAGAATTACGTAGCAATAAATTACGTTCTTTTATGTAGTGACAGTTTGTGAATTAATCTGTATCACTGTTTAGTATTACAGCTATTTAGCTATAGTATATCAGAGCGAAACCATATCTAGAATTCATATAAACCAATTTTTATTTTCAACTCAGGTGAATCTAAATTGTTGTTTTGGCTTAAGCCAGTATAAATTATTATCATTAAAAAGATTTTCTTTGTCGCAATACCAAAACCATACTCACCTCCCGGTTGTTGGAGGCCAAAACATAATCTAAACTGATCTAAAACTAAACAATCTCCCTTCCTATCCTGTTCCCTTGTTCCCTCTATTTGTTTAACGTCATTATAAACTCCATCAACAAGATTAATAGATAAACAAAAGCCCACGGTTTGTGTTCCCCTCGACGGGAGAGAGGACTATCTCAAAGATTATCTTATCAAAGGCTTTAGTAAAGTCGGAAGCGACCGACGATACGATAATCTTCAATTCGACTCCTTTTGCTGTTATCATTTCCTATTCTCGTGTTCAGATGATTGATCCTTCTTGGATGGCCAGTCATGTTGTTTTGCTATAAATCAGAATTATTTAGTAGCTTGTGAAGGATAATGAGATATTGCATGAATTAAACATATTTCCTGGGAAGGGACGATAAAAACAGAAAAAATTGATCGAGTTTGACTGGTTTATTTGTAGTCATAATGTTATGAAATGTAATAGCAATTTTGCTAATGGATAGTTTTAGCTATTATACTTTGAAATTGGGTTAATTTAATTATACAACCGAGAGACTAATAAAATTATAAAAACCAGAAAAAAAGCATTGTTAAATAAAGATAGACAGGATGGTAATATCTTCCTAATACTTATTTGCATAAAAGCTAGCATATAATCTGACATAATCAAATCATAAAAGATGAAGAAGTGAGGAAACGTAACATACATAATTATTAAAAAAAAAAACAGTCGATTTCTTTCCACTTTCAGAGCCTCAAGTGCGATCAAAATAATCCCGCAAAATTGACAATCGGGAGATAAACAACAGAGGTAGAGAGGGGGGCTATTTATAAACCGTGCGATAAATTCTCACCGCCGCGTCTCCGATGGACCGCAACGTTAATTCTTTAATTAACCCCTCCTAGGAGACTGCGAATTAGTGGGGACAGCTAACCTCCCCCCTACCGGAGAGAAGTCGTTCGTTATTATTTCGCTGACTCGGCGACTACTCGTTAAACCCCCCGTTTGTATCGCTGCACCAATTATGAAACAACGTTTAGTCACTGGACACTTTTGTTTTTCGTATATGTACGTCATTTAGCACCATTTTAACACGAAACAATAGTTTTTAAAACTTTGGAGTTTTGGTTAAAACTATTTGAGATATTTACCATATACGATTTTCATATATGGAACAATTGTATCAATTACACAACACGTAACTTTAAGATTAAGGCTAAATAGACTGTATGAAACGGTAAAAGGTAAGCATTATTTTGGTAACTTACATAATTCAAAAGGGAACGTTCATGTAATGATAAGCGATATATTCTGCCCTTAGTAACCCATAAGTAACGCAGCAAAAGACGCGACAAACTTGCTTATAGCCCTGAGAAACATAATATTATTCGGTAATATCAATTTAACACAACTTATTTGCGGCAAAAATAGACATCGCGGTGATATTTCCTTGGTCGATGGTTTTTAATAAAGGCACCGATAGTTTAAAAATATAACCAACGTTATCAATTAACAATACCAATAAATAATTAATTCTTTTTTTATACGAGAAAGCTACACATTATGAAAAAAAACTACTTTTATAGGTTTTATTAAGACACACGGGTCTGTCCCGTGGCCACGGCGGCTGGAAAGTGTTCGACACGTCGTAAAGTAAAACATGTAAAATAACCTCGATAATAATCAATACCTACAAATAAAACCATAATACAATTACGTAACAATACTGTTAAACACAACCCGAACATCGATACCCAATCTAGCGTTCAAACATTGACACTACAGTAATCAACATGCAACACAACACCGCTTGGAGGGGGAAAGGGCGATCTACAGATTTGTAATTAGCTTAATAAGGGGTGAGCAAGGGTTGCCGGCTTATAAATTGACGGAACGTGACTCCTTCCGTGCGACGGATTGTAACAGGGATGTTTGCGCAGAGTATCATTACCGTTTATTGGTACGAAGACGTTGTTTGATGCTGTTAATACTTCAACGATGCTGTTAATTTTTAAATAACTGGAGTAAAAGAGTCGCAGTCTAATTGTAAGAATGTCAAATTAGTTCTTAATTCATCGACCTTGGTGGAAAGGTCAAGAAGAATGCGTGCTATAACACACGTAAAAGCAGAGCGAGTCCTAGATGGAGCTGGTTCCATGACCACCGGTTGTACCCCACAAGCAAACGCATAAGGCAGAAGAATGCGAGTATGTCTCTCGCCCTTTCTTTTGCCTTTTAGTCACAGTAAGCGATAACGTGCAAGTTTTAGTCAGTGCTGTTAACAATCCACTGTAGATCGTAAAACTATTGAAGTCGAAGCGACATTTGTTACGAAGCGCGGAATCCATGGCTTTACGATTATGATTAAACTCTGACAGATGTGAAATACTCAACAAAAGAAGATATTAGTACTTTGTGAACAGTGTTATATATTTCGGTATCATGAAAATTTTATAGTCTAATATTGTTATTGACGGATTTAACCAATCTGTGAACGAAAAGCGACAATTTACTCATAAGATGTGCTAATATACGCCATGTTTGCACTTTTTATCATAGCTATAATAAGTAATAAATATTATAATACGTTTTAAATTGTCAAAATTGATTGCATACACAGACCAGCTGTGTTTGCATAGATAGTAAACATAGCCCTCCGGCTGACTCGCGCTTAAAAACGGAGGCCGTGAGTTCGAATCCTGCGGTTAGACAAGCTTTCATTGTTGTTTCGTAGTAAGTTAGGGCAATGCGGGCTTATCCTTGATTGCCTCTAAAGTAATATGATATATGCGTTGGATAAGCATCTAAAATGTCGGTCTCTCCGATCGGGTCCGTTATCCGCCGCATTGGACTATAAGAGAATAAAGAATAGTAAGTTCAGATGTGTTTACACGTACACTTGTGCACTTTAGTATTCCCTGCGCAGTTGGCTGACCTCTACTATAGATCGGCCGCGGTAGTCAAAATCTATCAATTTTATTAGATGCATACAAATTCATTAGTGGCACTACACGATCAAGGCTTGGGTTTATTATTTGAGATAGAAATATAATGACGATTACGAAAATCTATGTATATAAAAGAGATTCCCACCTATAAATTGACTCATCACGATATCTCTGGAACCATAAGGCGTAGCGACTTGAAATTTGGGTTTGCCGAGTAGAGGTCAGTTAAGAACGGAAATTTCACCCACAAGGGGCTTCGGGGGTGGCTAGTTATCTATATTATTGTTTAATTGTTCCTATTACCCGTTTCTGAAAAATAATTCAAATAGACTTCAGAAATTTTACGTAAAAACTATTAATTATTCATTTCATATATCTATCACTTACTAATAATATTCGTGTGAGTGAGCAATATTTTTGCTGTGCTACAATTTTGATAGTAATTTTTATGTAACCTTAATGGCTTAACGATAGCTTCGACAGTGACTTTCACTTCTAATCAACGAAATGGTATCAATAAATCAGGCGTTGTCAGCGCACCGAAAATCGGCAATTACATTTAGCTTCACATCCAAGGAGATCAACTCGAGCGCTTAAAGCGCTTCAATTACGAGCGCAGACGGGCCCGGGGGATGGTTCATTAGTCTAATGACCGAGGCTGAATAGCTTAAGGGATCCATTTAATATCATACTTTCCGTGTTACTTCGGAATGGGAAAAGTTGCGTGCTAGGACGCCATTCGAGGCGGCGCCCAATCGCGAATACGTCTAATTAGGATTAGGCTAAAATACTGGCGTGATCAGTACGGAATCACATATATATGTAAAAAGGCTCCAAGGTCCACGGCTGGACATAGGCGTCCCCTAATGGACCGCCTTTTCCATAGGGGGTTTTTGGACCGTATCTCACCACGCTGGTCCATTAGTCCAGGTTATTGATCGAGTTATCAATAAAGTGTCGATCATTCAGCGACAATTGACTAATTTTCACATTCGAATTGACTGAAGTAAAAAATGGGCTTCTTCGAATGGTCTGACGGCCGCGGTACCACATTTTCGGTGACTAAGATTAATCATTATAACTCAGTAGATCTAAGGCCCGGATTACAATTTATACGATTGTGAAGCAAACAATGAATCCAAACTATTTCCCGTCACAAAAAATCGCCATGTACTTTCCTCCTACATGTACAAAAAAATCCAAATCTATGATCTATTCTAACAGATCTTACCTAAAAGTCCACCTAAATTTTATAAATTAACTAAATAACAATGTTAAGAAAATAACAAAAGTTATACCTAAATATTTGATGCTAGTACGTAATAAACTTGATGCAAGCCACTCTAGCAAGATCAAGATATAGGTATCTCATTCCCAGAGGGATGTTCGCTTCTCGTTTCAACCTTTATTGCATTACGACAGAAGCATATCAAATTGCTATACCACGGCCAAAAAACGTCATTTATTCAGTCTAGTATGTGTACCATGGCCCAAAATTATGTTAAATATTCTTGTTAGAAATTAATCAAAGCGCTTTTGCTATGACCGGATTTATATAATTCCATGTCGTTTTCGGTTTAAGTAATGTATGTGATAAGTATTGTGCCCTAACAAAACACTGAATCAATCACATAAATTTGTGCAACAAAAATATTGTTTAATGTACAAACGAATTGTATTCTGTCTAATTAATGATTTTTGTCTATCTAAAATCGGTGTCCAAGTTTTATTGCATACTATATAAAAAACCGTAATACTTGCAAGTTTTAGAACTCTTCATATATTTATGGCTCTCATAGCTTTAATGCATCTCTATTTCATTATACAATACGCCCTACTTACTTATAAAGTCGTCGTTAGTGCATTCACAGCAACCTTAAAATATAACACGTAACATGCCTCGCTTACCCTTTACGGCATTCAAATCCAAAATAGTTAACCTTTACATGTCTAACATAATGACTTCATTATAGAATCAATCCTAACGTCTATTTATACGTTAGGATAACAATCATAGAAGTCATGAAAATAGACCAACGGATTTATATTAAAATATCATAATGTTAATATAGGTTATAATCGAAATAATACATAGCTCACATTTGACCTTTAACTGTTGGTTCAGGTCAAAGGTTAACTGTGCCGTTTGATTGGTCGCATTGATGAGGGTAATGCTAAATTCGGAATAACTCGTTCATTTAGGACCTAAAATAAAACATTTCACTGAATAACCGTTTAATACAATGTATTACCTAAATATTAGGGATTTTTATTATATTATCAATTAAGCATAAAACCGCAACCTTTTTACACACTTTAAGTCATCGTGTGTAACATTTAGGCGAAACAATAGCTAATAACTATTTTTACTCACTAGTATCCTAAAAACAAATATACCTTCATTTCAACTTTAAAACAAACCTATATTTAAAAAAAAAGTGTACACTCTCCAAACTGGTGCACAAACAACGACCGATAGCGACCCGCATACAACAGGCGCGCTCGCAATTCTCATGCAAATCCCGTGCGCAAACTTTGACAAAGTTGCATGCATCACGTCCGCATCATGCATGCGTGCATCGGCACATGCGCGCATGCACGGATCAGCACATGCACGTGAGCATCGGCGCATGCATGCATGATGTGATTACGTGGACGCATGCACCATCAGTTTCGGGCGATCGACGAGCCCGCATCCGTTAACGAAAGGGCAACA
The DNA here is from genome assembly GCA_029286875.1 of Lamproptera curius. Classification (NCBI taxonomy): domain Eukaryota; kingdom Metazoa; phylum Arthropoda; class Insecta; order Lepidoptera; family Papilionidae; genus Lamproptera; species Lamproptera curius. The sequence continues at coordinate 5,415,286 of JAGSMT010000007.1, forward strand.
ACGGACAGCTGGACAAAGCCGGCGCATGTGCCGAATAGAAATTCGCATGTTCGATACGTAGACGAAGTTATTACATAGAACCAGCAGTTGGCTGGAATATGTGTTGGATTTATGTTGTAATTCGATTATACACCTGTAATTCAAGGCACAATCGTGTAATACACAAAGTAATTAATGCTTTATCTTATATCTATGACAGTCGTTTTATCAATTTTTTTGGGAAATGTAATTTCTTAAAGTAAAATCTGTTATTGCAAAAGTAGTAAGTTTAATAATTTTTTTTCTCAAGTAAAAATTTAATGTTTAATATATAATGTCTTAAACGTAAATACGTAGACAAGAACTACCTATTTAATGTAAGCCAGTTTGGTGATGACTTTCTACATGCATTCACATGAATCTTATCTTCTTTCAGTCAATTAGAGGAAGAATGCATCAAATTTGACAATAAAACAGAAAAAGTGTTTTTGATTACTCACAGTTATCAACGTCCTCGGAACGTAACACGCCTAGACTGGCAACAGGCCAATTAAATAATGATGTCTAAATTTTTTATCTGCAGAACGTTAACGTGACGCGTCCAAATTGCAATGAAGAATTCCGTTTTCATCGTCTCAAAATGAAACTGCAAGGAAGGAACGTTTTTACATCCAAAATATGAGTGCACAGCGCAGTTTTATGAGGCAATTTTCCGCTCTGCACCGACTGTACCGCTGTACAAGGATGCGAGATGTTACGCTAAAGTGCGGATATGAGACCGAACCGACATTGTAATGTTGCTGTTGTACGAGTAGTTGAATATTGTAAAGATCGATTCGCGAAAAGGGAATAGATTATTAAACTGAAGAGGGAGGAAGGAAGTCGAAAAGTGAAAAATGTAAAATCTATGTCTCGTATAGAGATTTGGTAATACCTTAGGAGCAGATCGTGTTGTGCAAAAAGTAATTTGAAAACACAGATTGAATTGAATGATTAAAGCCGTAGTAAAATAAAGTACATAAATGGAATTATTGTTATAGACACGAATGAGAAATAATGCATTTTTTCCTTTTTTAAATTAGCTCAATTAAAAGGGCTCTAAATAAAAAAATATTACATATCTATGGCTTTTTTTAATTTGTCTTGTTTACATTCTATTATTGTATGAAACATAGTAATAAAAGGGTAACAAAAAAGTATGCTTTGTAAAGCTTACAAACAATAATAAATTTCACATCAGTAACAACATCTGCTTGCTTCAGGATACCTAAGGACGTAAGTCAAAACCTATCCTAGTTTTTTTGCATAGTCGAGTGACCACTCTTATTAATTATTATTGCCAGAAGAGAGTAACTTTGTCAAATATAATATAAAACACAGTATAGGCATTTATTTCTATATATAGCATAATATAACTTTTTATATATATTAGATATAACTGTTTATTGTTATTAATCTTTTTTGTATACTTTTCATGTAACTATTTTTGGGTAGGCTTAATGAAATGTGTGCAGAATAAGATGGAGTACGATAGCGTACGGGAAAATTTGTGAAAACAAGAATGATTGATTGTGTAAAGATGACAGGACAAAAGAGGCGAAGACCCGAAATAAATAGTAACAGAGTAAGTAAATAACAGTTCCTTTATTTAATATACATTATATGTTTTGATGGCTTTTTAATACGTCGACATACATAACATAAATAACCAATTATTATGAATGTACTATTAAGGAGACACTTTCTTGTCCACAAATAAAAAATAAATATTAATTTAAGTATTACAGCCAACTCACAAGAGAACGTCAAATCAACTAAAACCAAAAGAAAAAGTTAAATGAATAAATACTTGCAAAATTATATTATAAGGCAACCTCTAGGAAGCAACATACTTTGCATAGATATATGTCTACACATGTACACAATATTTGTGTACCCAAAGCACAATTATAAATGATAGTACCGGATTATAAATTATAGGATTTTGCCGGAAGCTTTACTAGACGAATGCTATTAAAAGTGCAAAAATTCAAGAACTAAATATACCACAATAAAGTTGTACAACCAAATCTACACCAAACAAAAACCATTCAATCTAAAGATACAAAGATTTACAAGGCATCGTATTGCCACCAATCAGCTACAGTATTATATAAGTAGACGACTCATTCATCGTAGAGCAAAGAGGGCAGGGACCTCCGCTCCTACCGAATTGGTCCATTGCACACAGTATCGCGGGTCAAACGGCAATTAGCCAGGGCTCCTCTGAATAAACGACCATCTTCCTTATTGGGACGATTGTTGTGCTCGCGTGAGTAATAAGTATAAAGCTTGTACGAATATTGAGTGTTCTTCAAGATAAATAAGCATTTTATGTTTATAAGACTACCTTCGAAGGACTCACTGGAGGTCGTAAGTTCGAATCTAACAAGTTACTGCTACAATAAGTTTTGTATGTCGTTTTATTTTTTTTTTTACATAGAGATATCCATGTAAAAAACGATTCTGCCTCTGATTTTTCCTCAATCGTGAAGGTTTTCATCGAATGAGACTATGGAAGTAAATCGACTGAAGTTGAATTTGAATTGAGGGACATTATTATTGTATATTTATCAAATATATAAAAATAATTATTAGTGCGGTTTTTTTATGGGACAGATTTGTGTCTTATTAGCTAAAATGTAACTTTATAATTTTATCATATTTATTATTCTTTAGCAGATCTATTATAATCAAGTAACTTCTATGATTACAACGTAACGTGCTTAAAATAACTATATCATATGCGTTGAGTAAGGATGATCATTTGACAAACTGAAAGAATTGCAATCGAACATTGCAGAGAATAGAAACCAGCAGACGGTTGACGAAGTCATTAAGAACTTTCTACAACTGGTCCAATAAATAGTTTATCTATTTATTTTAAAGACCTCATAACAGAACCAGTCCGTTTCAAAACAATGCTACACTAACAATAAGCACGATGACTCCACAATCACGTAATCGCAAATGACTAACTTGTTAATTGATTCCTAAACAGATACAAGGTTAGCATCACAGACCAGAGAAAGATAGACAAAAACAAAAATAGCACAGATAGCCTATCAGCTATATATTTTTATCCTTTCAACATCATCTGATACACACGTACTGCAGTACAAACGCATACAGTCCATTGTGCAGGCCATAGTAAATTGGGCAATGAATCATATCACCGAGGTCGCGGTGTGCTAATTACTTTATGTTATAAACACAACCGCCGTAACTCGCTGTGAAGCGACCGTTACCGCTATTATGATGTTATGCGGCACAAATTCACTAACAAACTGATGTAGTTAGTTCACTGAAGTTGCACAAATGTTAGTCGAAATGTTAATATATTACTCACATCTATTACTTACAGTATAGCTAAACCGAGTTCATTATGTTGGTTGTACTGTTTATTACTGGAAATAAATATAAATGACATTGGATTTGAACAATCAACAACATAATTTTTTGTTATACAATCGCAAAGTAAGTACATAATGGCTTAATTGTACTTTTTTGTCCATACAAAGATTAACTGCGCAAAAGGTCAGCTTGTACTGCAGCTTTGACATAAACAAGAACAATATTATTCTTCTTACTATTATTAAGGATGAATATATACATATTAGACTCTTAGTTGACGGAAAAGAGAAAAATAAACATAGCATAGTTACTCAAGAAACCAGGACTTACTGTTATTGTCCTTTCGCACACATACTGTAAAACTATTAAAAAGTTAACATCATCTGGTTCATTTCAAATTTCGATAGCTTACTGTCTTAAACTTAATGTTTTTTTCTTTTAAATAATACTAATTAAATCCTTGTCACTTTGTATATTTATATGCTAAAAACACTTTAAATTTATATAAAACGACTCTAACATCAAAGCAAAGCGATCAAATGGTTCGCCATACGTCCATCGGCATTAGAATACTGATATGAGCTGCAACTTTACACAAAACCTTGTTTACATAATCCACATACCGCTTGTCCATAATAAATCACATTTAACCTAAACAACTAATCATAATAACGCACGTACATTGACCACATCCAACACAACACGGCGTCAGTACACGAAATTGGATTCAGCAGCACACGACCGTCCAATTAGAGTGACCGCCGACGGTGTCTAATTAATGACATGACGGGCTTTGCATGCTCCTTGTTATCTAATTCTGATGTAGCATCGAATTAATAGTTGCCGTGCGCGCAAACCGAACTGAGCGTATGTTATTACTGTGAATAGTTGTATACAATATAAATCCAGGGTGCGTATGAAGCATGGCCTTAAAATAGATTAAAGGATCAAATGTCTAATAATGATCAAAGTAGATTACGACTTCGGCGGCCGATCTATATTAGAGATAAGCCAACTGCCCGCATTACCCGAATCAACTAGGGAACGGCAAAGAGAAGTAGTTGAGTCCCTAGAAGGTTCGAACTCACGATCTCCGGTTTCTACAATGAAAGCCCATAGCACCCACTAGGCTATACCTCCATAGCCTTATAGTATATGTTATATAGTATACATAGATATATAAATTACATAGTTACACACGTGAAGTGGAAGTTTGTTAATAACGCAATACAATAAAAGAGCAGAACATAACATTTGATACTGGCTATTATATGTACACACACACACATTATTATAAATATGGGTAGGTATTATTATTAAATTTTGTTACTAATTATAGTCTTAAATATTTTAAAATAAATTTTCATTGTTAAATGATGCCATCAGTATTAAGTCCGCCATTTTACTGTTTTTGTAAACGAAGTTATACGTAAGTTATGTAAGTATATATAGTGTATGAATAATTTTTAAATCACAATAGGAAAATAGTTCGAATAAATTCAAAAACAATAAACGGACGCAGGATGATTTTTATATTAACTCATCTTTCAGGTCTCAACTCGAACTAAGCGCCATATCGAATAAGGTGAATTCGATTGCCTCGTAAAGTCATACCTGAAACAAACACAAAAAAAATCGTCAATAACGTCATGCGAATGCTTTCTGGTCATCATCATTATAAGTACAATCTTGAATGTACCTAAAAGATTCATTGTATATTAAAGACACCATAAAATACATTAAACTAGCTTTGCCACAGTTTCACTCGTGTGGTGATGGAAACTTGTGATTAATATTATACATTATATTCATGTACACTCAAAGGATTGTGCGGTGCATTCCGGAAAAGTTCGCAAGTGGTTTTACGTATACGACACTTTTTGTCGTCAAGTGTAGCCTATATGTTCATTTGATATATTAGCTATGCATTTGTTAAATGTCATTAAAATCCATCCAGTCATTTAAGCGTGAAAGAGAGACAAACGTCCATCTTTATAAGCTTTCGCATTTATAATATCAGTAGAATGTAGAATACCATAAGAAAATGAGGAGAAGTTTTCATAAATTAAAGCTTTTTTGTTGACGCAGTTCATTGCTTTAAGATTTGAGTTTTTAAATTTATGTAACGTAGGAAGTTTCATTAATTTCTCATTATTGGTTTAAATTTTTTGGTTTTTATAAATGACTTAACTTATCTATAACGAATCATAAAATGATATATATAATTCTCAATTATCTTTTGTGCCTGGAATAACAAATTATATACTTAATAAAATGTTAACAACCAACTATAAATTAATTGAATATGAGTAAATTTTGCAAGTAACGTCCTAAAACAATTAACGCCGAGTTTTCGTTGGCCCGTCCGAGGCATAGAACATTTTAATTTACAAGTGAATATTCACTGTAACTGACAAAATTAAAGCTAACGCCAAATAGTTCCCGAAGGATTTGAACCCACATACACCAGTTCATAAGGCAAGAGCCATATCACTGGGGTATTAAGGCAGTTCGGTCTACTATGGGTCGTTATATATACAAACATGTTTCATATACCGTGTTGATACTATTATAACATCAAAAGCGTACATCAACTGATGTTCACAATACTGCCATGTAAACATAACAAAACCTCTGAATATTAGAAATACGAGAGAGGGAGAGCGTAATACAGATACATCTCGCCTCCAGTCATTCTTCAGCAAGCGGAAATTAAATACGCGCACAATAAAGAGACATGCCGCTATATTTATATGACAAGTTGTCAATGAACAGGAAGCGTACGTGCTATTATTTGAAAATATTCACAGAGATACGTTACCTTAATAAAAATCAAGTATTGGCATTGTGTTACAGCTCATAGGATTGTTAATGTAAACACATTTAAATCTACTGAAGCAATATTTTTTCCCTTTGTTTATAAGTAAGGGTATCTATTTAGACATGTCATCCCATCGTAGTTAAACGTCCAACATAAAATACAGATTACATAATACTTTTGAAAATCCAATCAGCATATTAAGGTTACAGGTCATTAAATAATTTATACATTGCTATTGCTTAATTTGAAATGGGCTTTATTAGTGTTTTTCTTTTGTCTTGATCTTTGGAACATTCCATTAAGATATGTACTACATCGTCTACCTTATCACAAGAACTACAATCTGGCTGGCTGAATCTGCTTTTCTCATTAGATGTTCATATTTTCTTGATGAGATGTGTTCTACTCAGATTGTAACAGCTAGTTTTAACAAATATTTACTTAATTTACAGAAGGAAAACCATGGGATTTGAAGAGGCTCACATCGCATTGTTTTATACCAGATACCTTTGGTATTTGAGAGTTCGTCAAAATATTTTTCCAATAGATATAAATAGCTATTTTAAATTTTGGCACAATTTCTGAGTAAAATGGTCTAATATTAAGCAATATGGAGTAAGAAGTAATGATTGACTAAAAGAAAATTTCCTAAAGTGATGCAAAGTGATTGACTTTAAGAATGCGTATCGTTTTTGGCGCTGATGGTATCTTTTATACTGGATCCCATATATTTCTTAGCTCAGGTGTAGGCTTTTTAGAGAAGAAAAGGCAAAGCACATCACGATAAGAGCCAATAGCGTTCTGCTCAAATGTAGCAAAAAAAAACCTTTTCGGACAAAAACAAAATAAATTTAGTACAATAATGAAGGTAAATACAATAAGAATAAAATTATAAGAAGCTCTTTTTCTAAAAGACCAAATACGTCAACCGATTGTTTAAAAACAAACGAATAACGACTTGCCAATGTGATCTCGATGACCGGAAGGCGAAATAATTTTATCGTACACCAACCTTGCCTCTATCTTTTTTACGATTGCGAATTCCCGTTCCGTTGCATCAAGGCTTTAAATGTAAACTTGATGAGGAAAAAAACAACAATCGATTAAAAAACTACTTTTTACTAACAAGAACAAACTAAACCATGCCCAGGCGTCCCTTGTGGTTAGCACTTCCGGTTCAAGGACTAATAAAGCCAGCCCATTTATTGGGTAAATAAGATTCAACATGTATCTATCTCATATCACAAGTGAAAAAAAGTGAGACTGGATCCTTTTTAAGTGGGTTTATGAAAATATATTACTAAAAATTGTTACGTATTGAAGTTACGAACACTTCTCCATCACACAGAACGAAGACTATCATTCGGAGCAATAAAGTAGCTCAACATGTAAAGATCCTTATGAATCGTCTCATCTATAAAACCAAGTATTGGTCGTACTTTATCTAAGTTCTGGCGACTTTATAGGATATTATGGTAAATAAAGCTACATACGAATGGAGGAGTTCTTATGCTAAATGAGGCCGCCTAACGGAAACGATAACTTTTTATCCCACTCGAACGACTGCGTATAGTAAAATATAAATGAATAAATCATAACCATTTTGTGAGAATGTAAAGAGATACTATATATCTACACATTCAAGATTTTTCATGCTCGTATGACATATAAAAACATTTGTTACATAAGAATATAGCAATATATATAGTTAAAAAGTTTTTATTCATAAACAAAATTGTAATTTAAATGCCCGGGATATTTTGTACAGTTAAAACCGAATTCGAGCGCGTTAACGTTCTTTTTTTTAATAAAATTTTACGTCTATTTGAAAAAAGAGTTCTTCAATTTCCTTGTTAAACTTTTACCAAGAAAGAGTAAAAAACCATACATAGCGACTAGAATTTTACATTTTTGCACTTAGGACACTATAGAAGGACTATCATGTACATATTTTAGACATATGCTATGCAATACTAAACTTTAAATCTCCTTTTATGACGACATAAACGCGAAATCTAAGAGATCTTATAAATCTGATGATACCGGCAGTGTGTCTCGAAACTTAATGCGGGTCACCTTATTTGGTCACCAATTGGGGATATAAATTCCCGGATGAGACGGGATTCACGATTTATTGCGTCCGAGGTGAAGTCATGTAGAGAATAATTTAGAAATGTTACAAAATCGGTAGGGACAAATAATTCGCCAGTATATCTTTATTATGGTGTTATTTTTAGGTACAAATTATAAGTAATGTTGAAAAAAATATAACATACATCATCAGCCTTTTATAGTCCACTGCTGGACATAGGCCTTCACTAATACACCCCTATCCATTAGGGGGTTTTGGACCGTATCCCACCAAGCTGGTCCAATGCGGGTTGGTAGGTGGACCGACTTTTTACATGCCCATCCGCCGCATGGATCATCTTACTTTTCAGACTATTGGGTGATCGGCCCAAAATTGCCCTTACCAACTAGGAAACAACAATGAAAATTTGTTGAGTCCCCGCAGGATTCGAACCTCTGGTTTCTAAAGCACACGCCTAAAACTAAAACTAAAAAAATAGAATGAAAAGCGTTAACTAATTATAAACTGTAATGAATAAATGTTTCTATTTATAATGGAACAGATTAAGATATGCTGTTAGTACATCTTCTGCTAAGCATAGTAGCAGTGTGAAGACACTAATAAATTTTAGTTTTAAAAGTGAAGTTAAGTACAGGAATCTAATCGTAGTTACTGAGTAATCGAGACTGAATACGGCAAGTGAGCTTGTAGAATATCAAAAAGCGTCGTCTTAAAAGAAAATGAACTGTTCATATATATAAATTTATCTTTATCTGTAGCAATACCTGCAGTACTGTATAATTTATAACAGGAAACATCATTAGCTCATCATTATTATACTCATCGGCGCATCGACGATGCAAAGAAACTAAGCAATATAACTGTGTATAACTTCAGTGTCAATACTATTCAATCAAAACAAAAAGAACGGTAATTATATAACTCTAATACTTACTATAACTCAGCCAAATAAAATTCGGAATCTAACATAGTAAAACAACTTTGAGCGCTGAAGTGCCATTGCAGTTTATATTTAGTGAGACAACCCTTGACATTAAACATTATGCGCTAGACCAAATAATAAGGAAAAGTGTCTGTTTTAAAATAGATAGCAGATGTTATATGGGAATAAATACATTAACAAGAATAATGTATTCTATAAAATTTTCACAATAACGTTTTACATAATTCGTCCAAATACCTTGTAAAATTAAGTAAAACGTAAAATATAGCGCTCGTTCGGGCGCTTTCTTTCGCAATTAAAGGCAAAAAAGGTTTAACAAAATATACTTTCACTCGTCGTTTCACTGTAACAGTTATACTAAAAACAAACCCAAACATCGAACAAGTAACTAAACAACAACAATGGGTGAAAATAAACCAACTGAAGTCGCAATATTTTCGCTTGAATAGATCGTCAATTAACTTAGCGTAGTGAAAGCGCTATTAGGTAAGCCTCCGATTAACTTAGCAACTACTTACAAAAGTGGCGAGTTGTCCACCAAGTTAAACGGCCTACGCGCCCTCAGATGAGCCATTGTGCTGTTTATATTTACTGACACTATTTTTCTCACATATATTAGAAAAGTAAATCAAAGCAATAAGAACGTTAATAATATGAAAAGGTAAGTGTCAATCTGACAATATTTCATTACTACCTAAAAAAAAAATACCAACATTCCTGATAACCAAATAGTCATTAACATCATCATCAACCTGTGTCAGTCCACAGCTGGACATACTCCTCATCTAATGCGTCGTGCATTACGAGGTCACTGTATATCACGCTGGTCTAATAATAGTAAAATCACATAAGAAATCTTAGCTACGATTCACGATATAGGTACATTTACGTCCACGTTTCAAAGAACCGTTTATATCACTAAGGGACATATTTATATACACGAGAACAATACGTATGTTACATACGCCCAGCATAGTAATTTCTTTATATGTTACCACGTACGCATAGATCGCCAATTTGCCGCGCGAATCTTCAAGAAAACGGCCTGACGAAGCGACCGGCCAGGCCTAAGGGGTATATGTACGCTCGTGCAATAACAATTTGGACCTTTCCCAGTCTCAGTACAGTACACGGAGTTGCTCTCACGGAGTGCGGACTTAGCGCTTAATCCTGCGAGGTCTGAATGGCCGCTGCGGGATTGTACACCGAAATACTTTCAACGGTTAAACACTATTGAACGCCTCGTCTTTTTTCGTACTCGACGCGATTCATACTAATGGCGATATCAGGAACGCAATTGAACTAAATCTAACATTTTTTATTATTTCGCATCTTCATTTAGAGTGCAAACACATTTTTAATTTGCGAATTCAACATACATCACATCGGTGTGTCTTAATAGGTGCTTTAATTCGCCGTTAATGTACTAAGGCCCTCCTCCCTCCGGGCGAAATGGGCTACTTCGAACCTTATTATGTAACAGGCCGGTCTACCCACCAACCCGCATTGGACCAGCGTGGTGGGATACGGTCCAAAAACCCCCAAATGGAGAAGGCGTGCATTAGGGGACCCCTATGTCCAGCAGTGGACTAACACAGGATGATGATGATGTAGACCTCATTTTAGATGCCTTTACTGAAAAAAAGCACATCAGCTCCTTTTAAAACGACAGTCCGTCTTGCTTGCTTACAGTCTCAGTCTGTTCGAGTAAGTCTACCACAATTAATGGATATAATAGAATTGATATCGATGTGAGTGCATTAACACTATCTTCTTTCACACAACTGATACAAAAAATTTTAACTACACGTGATAAACCAACAACAACTATAATCAAGATCGGGAATCGATACCAAAATTAAAGTATTTAACGCAACGGGCACAAACCAATAACTTAACAGGAAACCATAATAACCACTTAAGGCGAAACAAATTAAAAACTTCCACGTCGATTAACCCGGTAAACCCTTTTGTTCGCAAAAGTCAGGGTATTAAGAGGTAAAGATAACAGCTTAGGGCTTTAGGACAAAGTTCACTTTGTGTTGTTTAACCCGTCATTGAAATACATTGTTAATTGTTAGTATTATTTACGAGAATACTACACATCTAATAAAAAAAAGGACTAATTATAAATTTTGTGTGTGTATTTAGGTACGGGTCAGGGAAAATATGATCATACGAATTAAGTTAAACGAATATACTGAAAGGACAAAACGACAGAAATTTGGAAAAAAATGTTCAAACTTTATCAAAGTTTTGTTTCATTGACTTTAGACCTTGTATATTTTAATTGTTTAATCCATAAGAACAATGTTAAATTATATTCCTAGCTATAAACAAATTCCATAGAATATAAAAACTTTATCACTCATATTAATTTAGAAAATTAGTCAAACATAACTTAAAATCTAAAAGCAATCTATTTTAAGTCAGAAGTGAGAAGAAAGAAAAAACAATCCAAGAGGCCATCATCATCATCATCAGCTTTGCAGTCCATGGACAAGGCCTCCCGATGCAGCCACCGCTTTCGATCATTTTCCCATCCAGCCCATAGAGGCCTGGGTTATTTTATTTAAAGTAGACCCTAAACTTATAGGCGTTAAAGAAACCCAACCCAACTATCAAATGTATTATTAATAATGTATTTATTAAAAATCTAATACGCAAGGATTTATTATTCAGGGTTTAAATTTATATATAAGTAATTGAATGGGTGGGAATTACAAATTTCAATACAATACCATCGTCCGTTTGCATTATTAATTTCAATTAACGATTCAAAGAGCCGGCGAGCGGTGATCATTTAAGCATTATAATGGAAATTTTAAGGTAAACGCTTATTTATAAAATATTAACGACGACCGGTAAATAATTTTATAAAGAGGCAAATTGGAAACTTCCTTGTTATTATAGGCTAGAACATTCATTAATGTCGGCGGCTTACATGTTTTTCCTATTATCTGAACAATCGTACAAGATTTAATAAGTATCGACGTTATTAAGTTTAAGATCCATACACTCTGCTCGTTCCAGTGTGTTTGGTACGAAATCTTTAACTATAGGTTAGCTAATATCGCTAATTTTAATAATAATAACTTCATTGAAGTAATCATTTCCAATGTCAACTTTATAAAGACCATTTTTCGGTAATAAGTTATGTGCATACAATATATTTCACAACAATTTAAATGAGAGACTGTTTCCAACACAAAAACAAAGCCTAACGACATGTATGAATGGATATTAATATATAAAAAGCCTTAAGATTCCGCTAGATAATTTAAAGTACTAATATACACAGCCTTATCAGATATTTTTAAGTCGGCACGAAGGTTGATTTAGATAAATCTTCGCAATGGAAGAGTGCGAGGGATCGTAAAAAGATGTTTGCAAGAGTGAAATTTTAAGCTGATTTCGAGGCCAACTAATTATTTGCGGTACAATTATAAGCTAATAGAGAAAAACTGGCTGATAATGATGATGATGACAATTGTGGTAATCGTTGAGAGAAAGCAACAGCGCTTATAATCAACATTACGCTAACACTTGATTGACCGTCAAATGTGAACACAGCACAAAGTTGATTAACGATGCGTTACACGCATATTAAAGCATTCTGAAATAATGAATACTTTTGCAACAAATTTAAATAAGATTAAATGAGATCCATAATTCAATTAAACACTGTAAGGGAGTTTTAAAACTTACTGCTGATGTCAATACTGTAAAGTAAATTGAAATAAATAAATAGACAAAAAATACTAACAAATAGCAACAGTACTTCTCTTATTATATGAAAATAGTACCTAGTAATTACTTATTAAAAAAATAGAACAAAACAAATTTATGACACCATTCATAACATACGACTAGTGACACAACAGAAGCATCCGTCCCATAAAACCAACATAAACAAACAAACAGAACAACAGACGAAATGGAACGTTACAAGCGCACAATGTATTTTTGCAGCGGCACAAATTCAGCGGCATAATGGAGTGGCAACCTTGGCCTCAAAATAGACTGTTGGCTACGCCTTGAGAGTCGTTTCTTAGATAGCGTGCTCTTTGTATAAAGAATACACTTTGTAATTAATTTCAGTACAATATTTCTACGAAACGAAAGTAGTAATTTAAATGTTGACGCTCGACAAGGACGCTCTGTAATAATCATGCAAATCCTCAAATAAAAATATATTTCAACTAAAGTGAACTCGGTATTTATAAAAGCAAAGAAACCTAAGGCGTCATATGTATAGGATTTTTTATTGATGAATACTCAAAGAAATGTTAATCACTGAGATATAGCCGATTAAAACAACATAGATTACGTAAAAGTATTTTTATCGACGTTGCAAAGTTTTTGTCAATTTAACGTAAGAATAATATTCCTGAAGTAGAACTAAGTAATAAAAATTAATGAGTACACTATTAATTAATTTACTTTCAAGGAATCCTGAAGTTTTCTATAGTAGGTTCAATAGTAGAAAATATGCGCTGAGTCCTTCTGTAAAAAATCGAAACTGGCTAATAGTTTATCCATTTCTTTAGCAATTTCATCATCAAACCGCAATCCACGAATCGTCTACGCGGGTTTGAACTCCTAAATTTATATCAGAAATTTGAGGGTTTAAATCTTTTGGAAAACAACTGCCACATTACGGTTGTTTTTCTAGTTGTTTAGAAAATATGTGTTCATCACCCAACTGACTGATATTTAAAATAACCTCATATGCCTAATATGAGAGTAGATTTTGGTTGACATTTTCTTTTAAGGCAGTCGTCTCTTGACGTCAGTGACTTCCAATTTACTGACATTTATCTATCCATCAGATATTGTGTAAAGGTTTGGTGTAGTAAATCTCTGTTAAATCTATTATTCAGGTGGAGCTAATATGTGAAGCTTTGAAGCAATATCGAGCAATACTAAACATAATAAACAAAACAGAATTAAAAGATATTTATGCGAAAATTATGTCTCAAGGTCTGATCCTGGATTAAAGAACAAGAAAAATCTCTTTGCTTAATAAACGAATGTGTTTTACACTATGAGCAAAATATTTTGCGGACCGCCGAGTTAATAGAGTGAAATATTGCATAGGCAGTAACAACGACACGCCGTGGGCGGATAAAAAACCGAGGCTAATTGATATAAATTGTTCATTATTAACGCAACATAACGTTACAGATACGTTCGGCTTTTGCTAAAAATTGTAAAATAATCTAAATGTAAAATATGATAAAAATACATCACAATAAGCAGAATTAGAGCTGTTCGGAAATCCGTCCTAGATAACCCGGAAAATTTTATATTTCAATTTTGGGTCAAATAAAGTAAAAGAAGCAAGTATAAACGAAATTCCATAAACATAATATATGAAGTTCTATATAAGATATAAAAAATATTATTCGTGTGTACTTTTTCGTCATGGTTCTATAATCGAAATTAAATAATAAGTACTACTTTGCGACATTTATTTTTCCAGCACTGTCATGTTATATATTCTGTATATATAGAAAGAAAACTTTAAATAATAATATACAAAGAAAGTGCTATAGATCAAAAATTTTGTCTGGTATTATAATGATTGCAAACTGCAATAATATTCATCATCATCAGCCTCTGTTAGTCTGCTGCTGGACTTTGGCCTTTCCTACTGCACGCCCTCTCCAATAGGGGGTTTATAATATTCAATCAAAACATTTATCGTGAACTAATCACTAGTATATGGACTAAATATAACCGATTTTCTTTTTTCTACGTTACAGACATTTTATGTCAGCTAGGGCACCCCTACGCAACGCCTCATAAGAAACGTTCCAGGAGTCTTAAGGTTTGCCTTATGAGCAGCTATATTTTTTTATAACCAAGCTAAATAAGGTATGAAATTATCATAAAAAAAAATGTAATGCCAACATCGCGTTTCGTAATCGTACTGTATAGAAATCTTTCACGCGTTCACGTTTGGCGCAATATATGTTTGTACTCAAATTTTATTATATACTAGCAACCCGCCCCGGCCCCGTACGGGTGCAATACTGATATCTATAAAACCTACGGAATAATATACAAATTTACCAGCGTTTTATTTATTTATTTATACTTTAACACTAATTGTACATAGGCGGACTTAATGCCAAGGCATTTTCTCCAGTCAACCTTAAGGTGGTGCAGAGATAATAAGTGGGAGGTGACAGATAAAATGAAAAGAGAAGGTACGGTTAAATATAAGTTAAACATATATATAAAAGATACCTATAAATAAAACAATATATATTATGATATAGATACATATGCATATATATATATACACGTAAATATATATAATTAACATATATATGTATATATAATACTATAAATAAATATATATAAATATATATATATATATATATATATATATATATATACATAATTATAAATAGAATGATTGATACAAATTACCACATAAGTATATACATGACGACAGTATTAAGTTATATTTTGCAAGTCTTTTAATAGGTGCTCTTTGGTTTTCTTTTTAAAAGTAATATAACTTTTGGCCATCCTGATTTCAAGAGGTAGCGCATTCCATAAAAGTACAGACTGGATAAAGAATGTAGAGTGCATGAAGTCAGAACGGTGAACGGGACATTGAAGTAGACGATTATGTGTCGATCGAAGATGTTTGTTACTGACTTCATGTAGATACGAAAATAAGAAGATATATACGAGGGTGTAGTAGGAGAATTTAGAAAGGAATAAAGAGTAGTCAGGGCTCGTAAGGAGCGTCGCTGACGAATAGGTAACCACTGAAGTTGGGAACGGTATGCAGAAATGTGGTCGTATTTACGTAAATTGAAAACGAATCGAATGCAGTTATTGAGAAGTCGGTCAAGTTTGTTGAGGTGATCTGCATTCAGGTCAAAGTAGCAATGTCACCGTAGTCGACAAGAGGGAAAATTAAGGTCTGCACGAGCATGACTTTTGTCTGAATAGGCAAAAGTTTTAAACGATAAAGGCATCGCAGAACGCTCGTCACTTTCCTTACAACGCTTGCAACTTGAGCATTCCAACTCAGCGTTGTGTCAAAATATAAACCAAGATTTTTAACCTCGGTGCTGAGTGGAATATGGCTGCTATCAAAAGTAATTTGAGGAAGTGATGCCATATCAACCTTTCTCAAAGTGCGTGCGCTACCTAATAAGATAGCTTGACACTTTAAGGGGTTAACGGTTAATCCAAATTTACCACACCATATTTTGATAGCCGCTAAATCGTTATTTAGCTTTAGGATCGCTTCGGGTAGTTTATCAAATGATTGTTGAGTGTACAATTGTAAGTCATCGGCATAGAGATGATACGCACATTGAAGATCATGAATGATAAAATTAATAAATATAGAAAACAGAAGTGGGGAAATAATGCCGCCTTGAGGAACGCCAGATTCGATGTTTAACCAACATGATGATGATTCATCCACATTAACCGATTGTTGGCGACCTCGAAGATATGAAGTGAACCATTCAAGCACTTCTTCAGAGACCATTAAATGAGAGAGGATTGCAAGAAGGATGTCATGACTGACGGTATTAAAGGCGTTAGTGAAATCAAGTAGAACCAAAACTGTAATCATGGTGGATTCCATACCCGTTTTTCTACAATGAAAAAATAAAATGAGTTATATATATAAACTTTCCTCTTCAATCTCTGTACCTTTTAAAAAAAACCGCGATTAAATCCGTTGCCTAGTTTGAAATATTTAAGCATACTTAGAGATATAGGGACAAAGAAAGCGACTTTGTTTTATACTATGTAGTGCTATCAGACCTACGCGTCTGTACATTTAGGTGACAGTTCTTATTATGAATGATACATAAAGTACATTAAAGTACAGTACATACGTAAGATATATATAAATGTTCCAATTTAAAAAAAAGATGCGTGAGCATTTGCCTAATAGAAACTTTTAATATGGGAATAGTATCTCTACAAAAATATTTATGAAATATGGGTAAATTTATTTTTTTTAAGTTCATCAAGAAATGAAAATACATAAAATATGTCAAATTGAAACATATACTGTATATGTGATCAAGTAACATTCCATTTACATAATTCCTGATCCATTTTCATAAAATAATTATGGCATGTCCGTCCGTTAAATCTTTCCTTGATCTTTTGACATTTAGACTGTCAATTAATGGACGTTGGAACGAAATTTCATGGCAATTAATGTCAAATTGTAGAATCCATTAATCGTGAGCTAATTTTCTAAGCGTCATAAGCACCTCTATAAATAATACTACCTTAAGGCATGTCAAATATAATCCTTTGGTGAAATTAAATTATTTATATTATAATTGAAAAGTACAGAAAAAAAGGAATTGAACAAAATAGCCAAAGAATCACTTCTAAACTACTCGTTAATAAAACTATACACTGTTAAAGTTGTAAAAATTTCAATAGATTCACGACACAAGATATCGCTTAAACGAAATACTGAGCTCAAAGGAGTCTCTGACCTCTGAAGGATTTCGTAGGGTTTCGTTAAATTAAGCTCTCGAAGAAATCTAAAGTCTTTAATAAGTTCAACCGGGGTCGACGGAGGTCACGAGAAGTCAATCCTCCCAAAGTTTAAATAAAATAGATTATATCTAACTATGGAAGTGTACAAAGGGTTGATACATTTATTCGTTTCAAACACAATGTTGTTATCATGACCATCATGGTTATGTACATTACGATTGCTATTGTATTCGTATCATCTCTATGTTTGCTGCTAGTACGTAAGCCAAAGCTAATGATCTGAATCATAAGTCTTGAACCTGACGCAAATGTGAGTATAATGCAAAATTTCGGCTTGTTGTGTTAGCTGAACATCATGTACTTAATTATCTGTTTTATCGCAAAATAATAAACTATATTCAAGATTAAAGTTTAAGTCAAATGTTTAATTCAATTCCTCGTCTTTCAGAAAGGGTTTTAATGAAAACAGTTGACGACGAAATCGGGCGGTTAGCTATATCAAAGGCATATGAGTCTTCATTATCATCATCATGCCTGCTTATCATGTCCACGGCTGGATATAGGGCCCCCATGCACCCTCCTCCATTAGGGTTTTGGACCGTATCGCACCACGCTGGTCCTATGCGGGTTGTTGGATGGACCGACTTTATACATGCCCATCCGACGATGGATCATCATTCTTTTCAGACTATTGGGTGATCGGCCCAAATTGTCCTAGCTAACTAGGAAACAACGATGAAAATTTTTCGAGTCCTTGCAGGATCCGAACCCACAACCTCCGGTTTCTATAGCAGACGCCCTTACCACTAGGCTACGGAGACAGTTAAATCAGAAAACCCTAACGGAATGACGTAACCTGCCATCGTTAGGGGAAGAGATAAGTCCGACCTACTTTCGCAGCACTCGGCCGACAATTCGGCGGACGGTTTGCAACTAGGGGCCGGGGTCGTAGCGGGCTTTAATTTCTTGAGGGATTTTAATAAAGGGGAGAGGGCATTGATGAATATTGGACCGTTTCCTCGAGTTGGAAATTTTTAATTAACACTTTTTAGCTATGGCCACTTGTATAAGCACGTTTGATAGGAAATCCGGTCAATTATAATACGTCCCTTCCGAATCTATTACTTTTGTCGGGGGGTAAATATTTGAATAAAAAAAAAATATATATAAGTAATATATCTAACAGATATATATATCGCATGGGGTTCTGCGTTATCAATTCTATTGCCTTTAGAATGAGCTCAAAGGGCTGTTCTAAAAGTACCACTGGAAAACCTCTCCGATTCTCTACTGACAGTCTTTAGGAAGCAAAGATTTTAAGCGTGAGAAAGCTGTTTATTCCAAAAGTGGGTTCATAAGTTGTTCTCTCCTGAAAACTATAGCACAATTAAAAAACGTCTTATAAAAGTCCCTAGAACTCACGTGTATAGTCATTTTGCACAAAGGTTTGTAATTTTTTTGTATTCATTTATTTACACGACATACACAAATACAAATAAATTTAATACAACACTTGTATATACTTTTATCATGTTTTCATTTTGTTCTGTCTTCATTTTAAAAACTGTGTTCACTGTTTGTAATTTCGCTAATATAATTTTGTAAATTATTTAAGTCCCTCCTAGGACAGGCTGTGCCTAGTGGGATAGATTGTACTAATGTTAACGTTTCAATTGAATAAATATATTTACATTTTCATATTAATCGAAACATTTGGACACTCCAATCACAGAATAGAATTAAGAATTCATGGCCTTGGACTCTGGGAAGGCTGGCAAAAAGCTATAGTCCTCTTAAAACTGCATTATTTACTATTGACCAACAAATAAAGTAGGTGATGCCTAAGACCGTGCTAAATAGGCCACATCTTCAATACATTATCACGTACTAACAACACAACTCGGTAAACCCAAGTACAAAAGAATCACACACGCACCAACGTAAGCGCATCCGAGGGATTTGTGTATAGTGCATCGGGACGTAAGCCGATTACGCCAAAGGACGTAGTGAATGAAATGTACGGCGAGCGATGCATCGGCATTCGGTATATTTCTCTTATTCCATTTAATACCGTAGCAGTGAAACGTAGGATGTATTGCACCGAACACGGCTAAATAATACTCACGAGAATACTTACATTTTTCACATCAGCTACACGGGATAGAATTATCTTACCGATTACGAAGCAGTGAATGCCAAGAACACGATAAAGTCGAAAACACATTAAATAAAAATACTAGTCATATTTTTTATTGACAACGTATGTAGCTACGAATTTAGTACAATCACTTGTGCATAATATGAACTAATTTTACACATACTCAACATAATTTTAGCTACGTTCCGTTCGCGTAGGAAACAATTAGTTAGCTACGACACCCCTTTAATTAACACATTAGTATCACCATACTATAACAGAAAAAGGCACAACGGTGCCCCAATGAAGCTCCTCATACCCCCCCACCCCCCGTAATAAAACCTATTAAAACGTAGTTGTATCGTCACGTATACGTCAACATTGTTTACTTCCATACCAGGACAGGTCTCCGTGGAACCAGCGCGTCAATTACAGTCAAGTTATCGGGACGCCTCGTGCGAGAGACGGCTAATAACATATTGGCCTATATAGCACCCTCGTTGCCTTGTCAATTTACGTTTGAAAGCCGTGTAGAATGTTACGAGCGCGTAGTAACGTAATTGTTCGAGACAAAAAAATTTTTCAGTTGACGTATTCGCGAGATAACTCGCGAGGCGCTCGATTTTATTATTGTTATCGGATTTGAATGGAGATTGTTGACTCGAACATATTAATCTCAAGGAAGCCTAAAGAATTCGAGATTGATATACACCTTTGAATCACAACACCAAATAATATATGAAATTGATGTAAATACTATAACCCATAACAAAATGGAGTTAATGATGACGTTGTCATTAATAGACCGTCACCTAGTGATTGACAACTCGACGACATAAACATTATGAACACTAGATTCATAGCCTCCCCTTCGCTATAGGTTATAATCTTTAATCAAATTCGATTTATTCTTTGATCAGGATATATAAAAGAGGCAAAGCAAATACTCAGCGGATCATAAAACCTTTACCATGTTGACGAACATTGCATGAAATATTAAAACATATGAAATAGTCCATATCCGGCTGAAGAGCAGACGCGTATTGGATCTGTGAAGAAATAAAAAAAAAATGACTAAAACACACACGCGCCGGATGGCGGGAGAAAAAATTCGCAATCCACCCGCCATTCGGAGCGGTCGACTATATAGCAACGCGAAATACCGACGGTGGCATATTCGAAACGCTCTGTGCGTACGTACGGACACGCTAATGCAAACGGAATGCCTTTTATTTGTCGCCCGAGTCCACAAATAGTGAACTGCACGCGTTCCACTATAGAGTGGAGTAATGAAAACGTGTTACAAAGCGAAACTATGTGAGGCGATGAGCGAGTAGGCAGCGCGTATACACAACAAGTCATAGTCAACAGAAAAAACAAAGTAAACCTAAAATAAACGTAATAGCGATACAAACTTTAACGAAAACATTTTTCTATGCAGTCCGTAGATACAATTGCACACAATCAGTGGCTAGCCTACGTTTGTTAATTCAAAACAAAAGAATCAAATGAAACCCATAGTTTAGTCGAATTACATTCGGATTTTATGTCAACAATGAAGTACATGGCAACGACGCAAAGTAATACGTTTTGATGAACTCTCTCTCAGATGGCAATCAAGTAGTGACAGTTGAATAATAACAACACTATACGTAAACACCACTTCGTAGTACCAGTTACAAATATATATTGGGTAAGCTATAAAGCAAGCCGTGAATAACGAACTTATAAAGGACAAGAGAGGACGCTTGAGGCGGTCTGTGCCGTGTGATAATTAAAAAAAAGCGATCCGGGCACATACCGTGTGTGACTCAGTGGGGCTTGAGCAGCCAATCATAGAGCAGGCAAGGTATGGAAGCGGCGAACGAGCTGGCTAGATGTGACCAATTCACAAAACACAAGCTTTTCCAAAAAGTTTCCTCCGTAAAAGCTAATAGTGTTTTTGACTACAACTTGACTTTTGACTTGTTGGTCAATGAGGTTAACCTAACCCTTGCCGGGTTCACTTTCTTTGCGTATTAAGACTCAAATTACCTCGCGTAAAGCGTTCTTACATTTTATAATGATAACAATAATAAATATTATATTAAAAACACATTTTTTTACAATATAAGCCCGCTGCCACAACTAGACACGCCTGTCTCGTGGTTTGTGGCCGACTCACGATTATGAAATGTACCATCATATTGGTCGATAGAAACATCTAAAGAATGTGTCTTTAGAAGTTCTTATCAATCGATTTTCATACATCATAATCGTCATCATCTATAATGCGAACAGAATATGAACATTGAGGATTTACTGACAACCTTAACCAAAAGTAATTAAGGCGTTTAAACACAAATTTAAACCTTTGCTTTAAACTAACATTACCAGCCCGAATTGCGTTCCTTCTAAGAATCCGTCTGAGTTAAAACAACGTATAAAGGTCTAGTAAATCGAGCGTTAAAAACAAGTTATACGCAGTGTTATGAACCACAAAGACTGTAGGCGTCCATAATTCTTTTGTTCTGGTTATTTAACTAAATGGGAAACATTTTTTTGTAAGCTAAAAAGCAAACCGGTTCTTGAAACACTCTGACCCGGATGTCGATGAGTATCTTATAGGGGAGAGTATAAATAGAACGTTAAACGCATTCGATAGGAGAATACAATAAAGTATACAAGTTGAAGTTTTGGAGTTCCAATGCTCAGATGCGAAATCATACGCTATATAGTAATGACGTTGTTCAGAGGTTTTGGGCAATATGGGCCGATCAACAAAAGCAATCTCTGATGTTAAGACCATCCTCGGTGAACGATATTAGAGGCCAGTGCTTTCAAACTTTTTTGACATGCAACTTATCCATTGAATTCAGTAGTAATACTCTTTCTATTGTGGAGATCAGACGCCGATGCTTAGCGACTTTTATCCAGGTAAATCATCATGGACTAGAATTCGATGACAAAGTAACTTAACCTGGCGTACATATATAAAGAAGTTTTTGTAAATTATAATCAACGTGTTCCTTAAAATAATATAACGGTTTTTTTTTCTAAATTTGTATAAAAGCATACTGATTCCGCTCTTAAGCAAAAATCCACGCAATGTTACGATTAGGGGCATATCGAATGAAATCTACAAGTTCGTGTATATAGTTTACAGAACTTAGTTGTTTTTTAATTTAATTTCATTTCATTTAACAGGTTCACTAACGTTCGTTCACATAAGTTATCTTACATGTCTAATATAATAAAAATAGGAACAATTAGTACATTAACGTAATTACACTATATGTGACGGACAATTACAGACAATTGTTGATTTATATGTAACATATATGAACAACTACATTGGCATATACATATATATCATATAAACAATTATAAATTTTGCAGTTGACAAATATAATATTCGCGGATAACCGATTACGATCGGTGTCAATGAAGCGTGACATGCAAATTGCAATAAATCATTACGACCAGCGTATCGCGGCGGCCAATCATGATGTATTGAATCAATTAGTCATATAAGTCAGTGAAAAATTCAATCCTGCGAATTGAAATCTCGCTAAAGCTATATACTACGCGTTTGGTTATAGCACGTTCTTGACAAATAAGACTGGGCGCAATGTGATATTTGCTAAAGAGCTCCTTGATACACCTCAGGGTTTTCCTGATATATTTATTGTAATACTATAGGAATAAAAGATACGTTAGAAACGTATGTCGTCAAACGCCTATGGTTCTTTCTACATGTTTTATTTTTCTACAGTCAATCAGAAATGTTTTTTTTTTTTTAAAACAGGCCTAATTTAATGTTGTTTTCTGTTTTTCATGGCTAGGAAAGCCAAAACATCATTAAATTAAAGACCAACTATAACATCCGTAACTGCCTCCATAGCCTAGATATTGGCGTGTGCTTTAGAAACCGGAGGTCGTGGGTTCGAATCCTGCAGGGACTCAACAAATTTCCATTTCCTAGTTGGTTAGAGCAATTTGGGCTGATCGCCCAATAGTCTGAAAATTAAGATGATCCATGCGTCGGATGGACATGTAAAAAGTCGGTCCACCCCAACCAACATTGACGTGCCGCAAAAACCCTAATAGTTAGGGTGTATAGGGAGGCCTATGTCTAGCAGTGGACTATCACAGGCTCATGATGATGATATAACATCAGTAATTTATTCCTTTCCATGACAAAAAATAATTTCAACAACTCAAATCGAACGCATTAAAAAGTTTATAAATCGGTTTAAGCTCATAAACGATCGCAAACAAACAACTGAATGGGTAACTACACTATCTTAAGACGCGTCAAAATAACCAAACACGCACAGTTACCCACCCCATCAATGCATCCCATGCTATTGCTTATTCCCATGCTTACATCCCATTCGACCGCTACTAGAATTAGCCACAAAAAGGGTATCACACCCTCATCAAAAGCTGAGCAACACAAAGAACTGCGGACGTGGAGTTAACACGTTTCAACGTGACTGTGGATCGAGCTCCAATTTCACACTTAAATTGGCTGGATGAGAAAATTAGGTTATTAACCCTTCGGGGACCTCTGTAGGTATGTTTGGGGTCGGGGTTAGGGTTGTCACGTGTTCTAACTAGAAATGAAGAACCATCAAACGTAAGAAAAATTATCAAAGGTATTTTTGAAAAATGAACAGTATTTTATTTATTCAATCATATATTTTTATTTCCACTATATTTATTTTACAGTGTTTTAATCAAATTATATTACATACCTTACTATAAGTGAATTAATATAAATGGGAAACCCAATTTGTATTGAGTAAATTAATAAACGGTGTTAAGCATTATTAGGCTAAAAGGAGTATTTTGTTTTCTTTATTTTTGTTTTATCCTTTCTTACAGCCACTTTCAAGAGTAATGGGATCGAGTTGCACACCTAGGTTTACTTTTCGTTTTATACATAACGATTGGCATCTGACCTCTTCAACCCAAAGGGTTCTATCAACAACTGCATTCTATGTATTCTAAATTTGACGTCACTGGCGTCATATGACGACTGCAAAGCATAATCTTGACGGCCGAGAACATTTTTTCACATGCTCGTCGACATTTGTAACTTCAGGCAATAGTCTGAATTGGCCTATAGTCTAATGATTTACAACGACATTACAAAGTGGTTTAACAACAGAATTGGAACCCACGACCAACGACTTGCAAAGTAAAAGCCAATACCACTATGTCACGGAGGCTTAAACTCTAATGTTATTACACAATAAAAAAAGTATATTCTAATTAAAACGGTAATAAAATGTTTCTTGTCAATATAGCTAGGAGTCAACCCTAGTAGAGGTTCAGAAACCTGTCCCGACATGTTACCGTTTAATATCACAGTAGTTCATCGCATGATTTATCGTACTGGAATCTGCTTAATTAAAGTACTATACAGATTTTTGAACCGAGCTAACCGCAATTATACAGTGGTCAAAGTTAATTAAGCATTTTGTGATATAAGGAATAGAATAAGTAATGAGTCCAATGTTTCGTGTTTAAGAATTGTTAAATGTTGTTACTAGGAATATGTAAACCTTTAATGTAAAAAACAATAAAATCTAAGTATAAATAATAAAGTCTAATATTAAAAAAAAAAAAACAAAGTGAGAGCAAAATGCCCAAGTTGATAGTTACGTTGCCACTTACTTCAGGCAAAAACGTAACCTTTGCATGAGCGTTCAACAAATTTATTAAAAACAAGAAATACACGACTATTATAATGTTACCTTCCGTGAATATGTTCATATAAGTTTAAACAATCAATGAAAACACCTAAGTTAATAAGTTCATTGATTCGTGATCGTTCGTGCTTACCAAACAATAACAACGCCATAAATCATACACTTCGCTGCTATATATATATAATTTCTTATATTAACTTTCAAAGTCTAATTTGTCATAAATATAGTTTCTTTTAGAATGCAGATGTTTCTGCACAGTTATCGTTATGTAATCTAAAAGGCGAAACGGCTGCACAATTTACAGAATTGAAGCACAAACTCGTCCGAAACACTGTCCGTAAGAAATCTCGGCAAGTTGCCCCCTGCTACCGCAAAACTTTGCGACACAACCCCCGGCTGCGGAGAGCGGTCCAACTATTTTAGAAAGACTATTAAAAACTTCCCTGTGTACACCCCAAGAGACCCTTTGTCTATCCGGTCTACGATACTTCTTAATTTGACGGTGTTGCGTAACTTATTCTTATTTGTTACTGTATGTCTTTCATATTAATATGAAACGCATTACGAATGATCATGACCTTGTTGAAAAAAAAATTTTTTACAACATTTTGTCTCGAGGACAATGTGTCGGAAAGGACACACGATGAAATTGTTAAAATTATACAAATAGATTTGCGCTTTTACTGAATTGTACTCAAACCTTCAACAGCATTCGTGGTCACTCACGTCACGTGGTCAGTAAATAACCAAATGCGATGTATCTATTTAAAACAAATAAATATAATATTTTGTGTTATTGAATTTTAAATCTTACGTACATTATTTTATTTTAAATAAAATAAATAAATAAATAAAATAATGTACGTAAGATTTAAAATTCAATAACACAAAATATTGAAACAGAAGTGGTCAGTTCAAATGTGCGATCGGAGAGGGTCGAACATTACAGGGGTCACCCCGAACTTTGCGACACTAGTTCCGAGTTGAAGTTGTATAAGCACACTAGCAGAGGAAACTGTGAGATTAATTCTCATTCTATAGAACGGCCCAGGAATGCGAGACAGGGTGAGACATTCAAATGGTTTTCGACAGAAATGAAATAATTCAGGCGACTTTGATGGAGAAGATATTTCTGAATCTTTTGAACAGTCGTCCTTTGTAATTAAGTCATTACTGTAACTTAAATATTGTTACTTGAATAGTTTGAAACATTTATAACTTGTAATGTAGCAAAATCGTTACTATTTCTACATCAAAGTATATAGCTAGAATGAGTTAATACAAAATTATTTCAAATCTCTCGTCTCTGTTACACACGAGCGTTCTTGCTGTCGGAGTAAACGAATAGTATATATACATGCACGTGTAAATATAATATAATATTTATATTTACAGTTGCAAAATTTTGTAATTCCTGAATTCGAATTTCTATGATATAAATA
Source organism: Lamproptera curius (assembly GCA_029286875.1). NCBI lineage: Eukaryota > Metazoa > Arthropoda > Insecta > Lepidoptera > Papilionidae > Lamproptera > Lamproptera curius. The sequence continues at coordinate 5,442,297 of JAGSMT010000007.1, forward strand.
AGTACAAAAAATGAGTTATTATTAAAAAATTGTTATCTGAATATTATTAAATAAAATGACTTTACGGATTTATGTATAATATTCGCGCAAGCAATAGAAATAATTATGTTATCTGAATATTTTGAATTGATATTAATATTCTTTTATCTTCTTCCTACTTCACGAATGCATTTTCGATTTACAATCATTCTACCACTAAAAGACGTCGTCACGTATAACTTTCGCTAGTGTACCAATTTTACATGCAACCAATTTTTTCTTAAATATTTTGTAATGATAAAATTCTAAGTAATGTTCTGGATGTCTTGTTGTAAAATAATAATAAGCGAGATTTAACACAAAATTATTTATATTCACAATATATTTCTTCTTGTTTGACAGCAAGGGCGTCTTAAGAACGGAAACTTGCCAGAGACATGTTTTGACAAAACGTCAAAGTAATTGTTTTACGTCAAATTAACATAGAATTAAATGTTAATTAAAGTTATTTAGTTTCATACAACAATTGATTTTGCTTATTAAAGCGTTAAATCACTTTGAAATCTATAGCAACATTTCAAGCATATACAAGGTAACAGGACAGATTACCTATAGTTATAGAAATTTTATATCATTTAGCTATAATATATAAACATCCAATAAGACCAAGGCGCATTCCATCCACGACCGATAAAAACCATTGTCTTTACTAACAAAGAAATACACATAAATACCTTTCACAGATTAAAATAACATAATTAATTAATTAAATAATAAGGTGCGGCGATTAATTAACGTCTGCTAGCCGTTCCCGCTTGAATACGTACACAGTGCACGAACCTTTTTCATGAAGCATTACTACATTTCAATTTTACAGCGGGGTCATTGCACTCAAGTACGTAGAGACGACTATATAATAGTTATCGTTAAATGGTCCTCTACTGGAAGAGCGTACGAGCGGATATCGGTTTTATGGTTTTAATACCAAAGTGGTCACCTTTTTTTAGCACGTAATGGCAGGAGAGAAAATATATAATGGTAAGCGACGCGACACTATATAAATAATTGTATTTAACGTCATATTGAATGTACTGTGATTAAGATATTTAGCATTATAAAACGAGATATATAGAGATACAACAATGTTGATTGTGAGCTATCTTTCGTATGGCGGTACAATTTATTAAATAAAATAAAAATGAGTATGATATCGTGAAATCAGTTAATGTGAACAAAGACTTAAACAAAATCCATCTAAAAATACTTTATTATGAGTTTTAATGTAAGTACTTATTACCCTTTAACATTTTATTAAAGAAATTACACGTATCGTTTAAAATCTTAAATGTCGTATCGAGACGACGACGAAATCGCAACGAAACCATAACACGGTGCAAGTTTCACGATCATTATTCACGATAACCCATTGAACATATCACAATACAATATTCACATTTAACTCACAAAGGTTAAGAATGCATTAGAATGGCGGAACGTGACGTTATACGATTCGATAAACAATTGCGATTGAAAAGAGTACCGATGAATAGTAACGTTCTTGGTATGCACTTTGAGTAACAAGAGAGCCGTTTACTTGCAAATTAATCCGTTGTAAGCTTGCTTCCAACTTAAGAAGCATTTATTAAATTTAGTGAATTGTGACGTGTTTTGACTGTTTATACGATACGTGTTACTAAATGAAGTAATATGGTAAAACAATATTTTTGAATATCATTCTTTTAAAGGAGAAACAAAGGGTCTATACCAAAGTTGAACCTAAACTGGACACAATCGGGATAATTCAGTAAAATTTGTCATATTATTTTGTTTTTAAGGATCCTAAAATGACTAACTCGTAATTTTTTTCTTTAGAAATCAGTTTAAATTATTCCTGTAATATTTTTTTCGTGACACAAATAATCGGACGGTTGAGAGCTTATGGTCATATTTTACCTTTAAGGTTAACTTCAAAATCGCAAAAACTAATAATTAAAATAAGTTATTCTGACGTATATGATAAGTTACCGTTAAGTTTTAATAAAATCAGTTACGTATTTTTGTGTCATAGAGTAAGAAACATTTATATGGACAAATTTTCTCATATATAATATGAAAAAAGGATTAAATATAAACAAACTCCTGAACGAATTAAAACATACATGATACAAAATACGTATACATATACAACAATCCCTAACAACGGGTCAAGTAATAATTGGGATGTAAAATTTGACCCCAACCGCGCCCCTAACCGACGCCGTGGTTAACAAGGGATTTAATAGAAGACGTATTGAACTAACCGGTGAATCATATACGTTCATTATATTAAGCCGGTTAAATTCCGTTAACCTCCGTGGCGATATGGACATGACGCATCGGTGGCAACAATTTGTGACAAAGAACGATGAAAAATATCAAACTTGACGAATTGAACTTGAACATTTTGTTCCGATTTGAAAGGTGAATTGGGTGGTTATGTTTTATCAAGAAACTAAGACACACTGTGTCTGAGATTATGTGTTCGAGCATATAAAAACATACAATATCTATATCAAATTCACTAATTTACGGATTTTTCGCGTTACTTAAATATATTTATTCCCGACGGTTCGGATTTGATATTCCTAATAATCGCGTAAATAAAAGAAATAATTATAAAATATCCATGCCATTGATAAGTAATATCAACAAAAGAGAGGGATAGCGTTTATATATTGATAGGCTTTCGTAACGAATTTATCTATTCAAATAATCATCTAAACGAAAACAAAAAACTTTTACGCATTAATTACGATTTACAAAAACATATATTTTTAACCAGTACTGAGGTGAAAAAAATCACATATATCTGCATCTCGAGATACAGACCTATCCCATCTTAGTCTGACCCATGATCATGGATGACGGAAGGAGTCCGAAACGTCAGGAATAAAATATAAAGAATGAATGCGAATATTCGTAAAAAGTGGATTTAATAAGTATAGTCCTTGCGTAAATAAAAAAAAACAATAGTGAGGTTAAACATACACATCGTTAAACTTTATGATAAAAACAAACTCTTCATCCTTTTCCTGCCGTAGTGTGCCAACACTAGTGTTCCGGTTCTACTTCGTAAAATCGCAGTTACACAGACGCAAAACATTTCGAAACGGAAAGCGGAAATGGTGTATAAGGCACGAGTGTGCACTTCTAAATGTACTAGTAATTTTATGTTAGGCATAAATAACATAAGTAATTTAACTGTCTCCGTAGCCTAGTGGTAAGGGCGTGTGCTTTAGAAACTTGAGGTCGTGGGTTCGAATCCTGCGGGAACTCGACAATTTTTTCATTGTTGTATCCTCGGGCAATTTTGGGCTATGTCTGAAAAGTAAGATGGTCGGATGGGCATGTAAAAAGTCGGTCCACGCACTAACTCGCATTTGACTAGCGTAATGGGATACGGTCCAGAAACCCCCTAATGGAGGCGTGCAGTAGGGGAGGACTATGTCTAACTATGACGAACATAGGCTGATGATGACAATGAAGTAAATTTTCAGTCTGTCGCAGAATGTAACGGTATAGAATCTTACATTTTTTATTTTATTTTAATCAAGTCGCATCGCTGTACAGCCAAAAAGATTTATAAGTCACAAGAGAAATCTTCACTTTATTAAAAATTTATTATTCACGGCTATTTTAGTGCTATCTTGTTATTAACAATTTTCAAGGTAACTTTTACGAAAAACTTATTTACTGTCAGTAACGAAAAAGTCGCACTTTAAAAAGGTAATTTCTAACAAATACGAATGTAAAAACAACTAGTTTATAGTAAAAAGTCACAAAAACAACGAACAGTATGACTTATTAAAATTTATTATTCAAACCTTTCTCCAGCGCTAGCGAAAGTTGCATCGAAAGACATTAATATCATACGACACGACTACGTGACGACTAACGATTGTGACAAAAAAATCAATTACAAACTAGATTATAAGGTAAATATATCCGGAGGTATATTAAGAGGCACGACATGATTGCATCTTTAGAATTAAAGCAACATCTAAATAATAGCGATGATTTTACGTAGGTACACTTTACGGCCGACTTTACGGTTGGGAACTTTTACGGTCGACTTTATGACAGAATCGTTGATGGCTCAATAATTCAACGTTTCGCTAGTCCCGTGCGGAATGCGAAATTTTTGAATGTGAAATAAGAACGATAAAGTAACACACCTGTATAAAGTAAAATATATTTGTATATACTTGTATATATTTGTATATATTTGAGCTGTCATATAAATATTTATATAACTGTATATGTCGCAGAGTTCCTTCGTTTGTAAACGATATGGCATTTTTAAATACTTTTTTTTGGTGGAACATTTCTTTATCTTTACTTTACTAAAAAGCTTTTACGTATTGCTATATTTTTACAATAAATATAATTAATATACGAAACCAATCGCCGAGTTCTTTACCAATATATTAAAATACGACCTCTTTGGTCCCCTTTACAATAAACAATGGAAATGCTCTCGCAAACGGTGCTGCAGTTTCGTACACAAATATCATAAGCCTCTTTGAATACGTTTCCAGTGATCCGAAACTGTTCAGTTTTTAAATTAACGACCTTTATAGGGTAACATTCGAGAATACAAGGTCGAAATGCGGCGTCGGTTTGTAAACGAAATTGTGTCAGATTAAAAATACCGAAGCGACGGGAGAATACACAATATAAATAAAAATATAAAAATTGGTTGACTGTAAAATCAATATACGGGCGAAAGTTATGTATATGTGACAACGTCTTTTAGTGGAAGAATGATTGCAATGTGAATATTCATCCGTATAGTAGGAAGAAGGACCAAATAATAATAACATTTCAAAATATTTAAATAACAAATTTGACGCTCGAGTGTAAGAGAGACACAAGGTATGAACCGATAAGCTCTTTCTCTTTCTCTCTATTCTCTTTCACTTAAGCAGGCCAACTACGCACGAGTAAGAGATACGCGTGCCCCTCACTTCCTCTTAAGGTTGCTTATGGAGAGCGTTACGTGAGCGGCGCTATGACACAGCTTTCGAGAGTGCCTACCTATCTTAAACCAATTTATCAGACGTTGTCACGGCAAAAAAGGCGCAACCAGTAGGAACAGCATGGAATTAAACGTAAGACATCGTGATTGATGGCGAATCGCATACCGATAGTAAACGGGTCAACGATTGACAAGTGAGTATGCTATACGTAAAATTAATTTAATTTTCTAAGATTCCCGTTTTTAGGATAAAATTCTCTTCATTATTGAATGCAGCTATGACACGATTGATACTCTGACGTGATGGTAAGTAATGAGCATTGTCCATAGATATATATAAAAATTAAAATCTGCTTACTTTCCTAAGAATTCCTCAGTACGCAATTATACTGGCTACGATTTAGTTCATTATCATCATCAACATCAGCCTGTGTCAGTCCACTGCTGCACATACGCCTCACGTAATTCATGCCACCGCTTCCGATCTTCGGCTATTCTCATCCAGCTACACCGGCCACTTTGCGAATGTCGTCATTCCGTCTTGCCGCAAACAATATTATTATTATCAAGATATAGTTCAAACTGTAATAATTTAATGTCAGTTGATTCTTAGTAAAAAGGGAACCTCCTACTATCCATAAAATATTTCATATCTTATTTACTTCACAAATAGATGCAAAATCTGTTCCATGCAATTCATAGCAGTAACTAGGGGTAACATAGTACCGGGACAGGTATAACTTTGACAGACAGACCATTAACTCAGTCTGTCCCGTGACCATGGAACCTGCAAAAAATATGTATCGTCGAAAATAAAACGAAATGTCAACGTAAACAAAATTAAACGCGATAAAATTCACAGTCATTGTAGTAACGTTTATATATTTGATCGTACATAAGAACATTTTGATACGGAAACCATTCCTATAAAGAATGGCATAGTAGAGAATGGGATTGTACCTGGTAGTAAATACAAAGACGCAGTAAAGTTTGTGACATCCTCGTGAACATTAATACGATTTCACATGTCGTCTCAAGTTATACGATGTCTGTTCTCAGTTATCTTGTCATTTAACTTACATATAGTTTTTTTTTTTTTAAATAACAACATGTTATTTAAAAAGTAAGAACTACTTTACATATAGTCTCTTTAAAGTTTTTTAAATAAACATTTTGTTATTAAAAAAAAACTATATGTAAATATTAACAAGATACATGTTAAATAAATATGTATTTTTAACGAAGTGCAGATACAGTAGTATCATGTCGTCTTTTTGTACCTCAAAGGTACAAAACAACTTACAATAAAAATAAATATTTTCCCTAAAATTAGATATTCTGGCTAATCATCATCATTCATCCACCCTTTTAACAGATTAAGTAACATTGTGAAATATATACTTTTTACACCACAAATTACAAATGCGTTATCATACTTTTAATCCAAAACCTTCCACTCCACCTTACGTTTCGTTCTCTCTACATACCATATAACACTTGGCATACAGCATAATCCCACTAAAACGTATTTATTTTAATAAAATCCCGAGGTGAACATTAACAATAAAATAAAAAACAAAACACGCTACGAACGCGAAATAAACGTCACTCGTGTAGCGTTGGGGGATGGCATAAACCCGCGCAAACTTTGTCACATTTCGCCGACAAGAGACTATTGAAATTTATTTATGGGGGGTGTGGAGGGGTGGAGAAGAGGGGGGGGGGGATGAAATGGCGGGCGAGGTGGGATATTCTATTCAATTGCAATTCCGTTTGCGGGGAAAGCGCGGCGGACGGAACAGTGTTACAGGTGTACAAGGCATAGGCGGTTGGCGTCTAACACATAAGAAGTTAATTGCGGAAAACTTAAGTATGGAAAAGTGATAAAAACAATAAACAACTAAGTGTAAGTACACGTTAAAATATGAACAATTAATTTACCCATTATAATCTTCAAAAACAGGATGCTCAAGTTTATATCCTGAGATATTTTATTACTAATTATTCTCCTATAACGCTGTTTAATATTGACCAATTGAATTATTTATTTAGAGGTGTTTTAATCAAGTAACACGATGAATCGGTGTTACAAAACGTTACGTACTTCTTAGACTATAAGGATAATTTTATGTGCGCGCTAATTACTAATATGGCATACATCAGCGGTAAATGTCTGCTTGATTATGAACAAACATGTTCTTAATAACATTTTTGGTGAAGAATATTACTGATAAATAATACAATTTTTACGGATTTCATCGCGATTTATTAATTTACGATTACTTAAAAATATACCCAACGTATCAAACACTTCCCAGGGTCCATGGTCACGGGACCGATTCGACCGACGCGATAGAATCCGTAAAAGTTAAATTACTTATCATGTACAGTATTCGCGTAAGCAACAGAAAGTAAATTACTGCTTATTTTACTGTTATTGTAACACATTTTTATACCTTTTCTGCCAGTTTTCTTTCGATAAATAACCTATCGTTAAATACGTGTATTTATAATAATGGCTAAATTAACAAACCGCTACACGCCTCTGACTCGAACTAGCGATCGGCAAGGTGTCATCGTGCGCTGACAACTTTATCTAAGCAGCGCGCTGTGTACCACCGTTGAGTGCGGACAACGAACTTAACGGAATTCATACTCGGTTCTGTCAACCCTTCAAGGGAACAATGAAGGACGTTGCGCGATCCTTGGCGAGCTCCACAGGTAGGTAAGGAACAATAATGACACGTTTCATTTAGTTTGCATACGCTTGGAAACTACAGTTGTTTAGAACAGTTCTCAAACATATTCTTTATTAAATATACTGAAGAGTATGCAGAATCTTCAGCTGAATATATATGATGCTGTGGTTATAGGTTATGCAGTCTGATAAACAATCGCACAACTATCCTGTGACACAAGGTTTGTCATCATTTCTTCATTGGGTGTATGTTATCATACGTTCAATTTTATATCTAATATTTATACGTTCAGTTTTAATTAAGAGTGTAACAAGTTTCTGGTTTTTCCCGAAATACAAGCGAAATACATTATATATAGCACTTATGTCCCACTCTTAAACGTTCTTTGATATAAGTCACATATAGAGTTCAAAGCAATGTTAAACATACTTAATTAAATTGAGTTTTAGTGAGGAAATTTGTAGTCGTTTTGTTAAGTGTACAATATCAAACGAAAACCTGAAATAACATTAGAAGATTTGTTAACAACGTATTAGTTTAAAACGATTCGTCCAATTCAGGGTCCCGAAATAGTTGCCGTTTGACGCACGAGTAGATCGATCATACAACAAACGGATCATTTATACAACTCCTATGTACATATTTAACCCGAAGGCAACAACAAAAAAATTATCACAAAGCAGAGTTCATTCATACCTTACATGCTGCACTTTCGATTTATCTGTGGACGAGTACGAGGCGTATGGAAAAAGTAAAATGATTAACGTTCCCCGCGGCCGTGTAAGCCTAAGTAGGTTAGGTTTATTGGTTTCGCTTTGATGGGCATTCGTTGTACGATTTTTGTGTCACAACAAGTGAGAAAACGAAACGCAAGACTCTTTCATAATAAACCTCAAAGCACGTATGCCGACATGTTTTTGTTAGTTTAAAAAACGAATTGTTCTTGAGCTGATTTCTTAAAAACATCGCATAAACATAAAAAGTTTTTTTTTAACAAAAATATCATTCAATGTTAACTCACAAATTTGGTCAAGCGAAACTCTGGAGTTAAAGGAGTAAGGAGAAGTGGTATATGAGATAGATTTGATGAAATATTTCATATGTAACGTTTTTATATTGTGTACGAGTTATAATAATTTATTTCGCTCTCTTATAACTACTACTTATAACAAAATCATAATTTTATAGTGGCAAACAGAAGACTTAATAAAAAATATATCATCATCCTGTGTTAGTTCACTACTGGACAGAGGTCTTCCCTTATGCACGCCCTCTCTATTAAGGGGTTTTCCAACGCTGGTCCAATACGGGTTTTTAAAAAATATATATACGTGTTATTAAATTAATTAATGTAATGTAATTTTAAATCCAACAAAAACCTGTAACGTGTGTCTATTATAGTCGAATATTTTACCTATGTATTCAAATGACGAAAAGAATTGAAGTCACCAAAAATTACTCCAACCCAACGCAAGAACTACAATACAGTTTTGCACATATTAACCTACCCGACTAAGACTTTTCTAGATTAATTACATACAAAATCAACAACTAATTTAGACCATTACAACACCAACAATCCTTAAACTACAGACACTGATCATAGCCGTCTCTTCATACAATACGTTGCACAAACCTGTTTGCTCGTAGCATTGTCGCAGCATGACGACATTGTCCTGTCGGGTTCGACAGACGTGAAACTGTAATAGACAGGAGCGGATCGATAAAGCAACGACTGTGAACACGCACCTATCGAAACATAAACAAAAAAAACGTCTAGTCATAATGTTTGCATGAATTTTTGGTAAGTTACTAGTAGTGATTTTATACAATAAACAAGTATTAATTTCTTATCGTCAGCCTGTGATAGTTCACTGCTGGCTGTAGGCCTCCACTAACACACCCCAATCCAATAGAAGGGTTTTTGGACCGTATCCCATTAATTTCTTAACATTAACGAAATCTTTACTAAGTCATTCAACAAGACTGTCCGACGACGATAAAAATTTGATTTCGAATAGTGATAAGAATTTCATCTTTTTATTTACTTAATAGCAAAAATTATAGTTTCAATACATTTTTTTTTTTGATAACCTTTCATAATGAAGTAGACAAAATGAATGTATAATAATAATTAAGTCAATTCTATTTAAGTATATCAAATCCACTAATTGACGGATTTTTCGCGTTAGTTATATAAATTTTAAATAAAAACTCTGACGGTTATTCCAAAACATTCAGATACAGACATAATATACCTTTGCCTGCTCGTGATCAGGGATGCTGGAAATAATCCGAAACGTCGTGAATAAAAATATATAATCAGTTGATATGTATAATAATCGCGTAAATAAAAGAAATAATTATATTTAAGTAATTCGATTACTGTATTATTGATGAAAAAAGTGTTTCTTCAATAAGCTTAGTATAATAAATTACAATTTTGAATCAAATACATAAAACTATATGATAGTCTAGTCTAAATCGTTCCAATCACTTATTTATATTAGACAGAAGAATGGTACAGACATCATTTCGGAACCAGCTACCAACACAATCAAAATATTACGCAAAAAAAATAATTAAGTTAACATAAATCGATAATTACCAATATAATCTATACTTACTAATCGATTACCACAAACAATTATCGTAATTAATAAACGCATAGTTTCATATCGCTTTCTAACTAAAAGTCTAGCACTTTTTCGCATGAATAAAGCATCGTGGGACAATCGCGATATTGGCTCGGGGGACGGATACCGGATATAAGCTTTAGCTTCGGTGCATTGCACAGTTACAACTTTCTAGGTCGATTGGTGGCTCGCTTCGGGACTTGGACGATGCACGCGTTCGCATAAACGTTTACGCTTATTCGCGCTTGTAAACGTTCGAGATTGTGGGCTATTCTGAATACGTTTATTGGATTGAAACTGTTAATTTGATCGCTTTTCCTGTTCTATAGCTGTTAAAAGTTGTGGTAAAGCTACTTTGTATATTAACAATTTATTTGCCAATATTTTAGCGGCGCGATTGTTTGTGAATAAAAAGCAATTTTGGTTTAAATTAATGAATATTTAGCGTAATGTTTTCGTAATATAAAACAGTCTAAGCTACTGAAGGCAATTGAAAAATCGCAGTGTCTGTTAGCGGGAAAACTTTCGGATAGAAAGACTTCTCTAATGTTTCTTCTTTAAGGTGTGCAATGACCAGTAAAATTACACTAAATCTATTAAATGGGACCTTTTTATTATGCTTACTTTATGATGTTATTAAAGTAGTCAGTATAAGCGGTCAAGTATTATTTTAACAAACCAGAAGTAAGCAAAGAATGTTATAAACTGTTTACAAAATTTCACTACTTCAATTCACCTCATTCTATACACGTGTTGTTCACCACCTAAAACTTGTTTAACGTCATTAAACATATTAATTACAAAGTACAATCACGTCAACTTATCGGAAACTTAATAAACACATACGTACTTATTATTATTCTTACTGATTTTAAAAGGATAATATTGCTCAATAGAAATTGAAACTGATGTAATAATCCATAATCGAATACAGTATGCATCTTCGACTCCCCACGGGTTCCAAATTGGTTGTTCCCGATGTTCCTGAACGTAGCGCTGCCCTTCCCGTGGGATTTAATTACGGTCAAACAACTGATATTTGCGCTTGAGAATCCTCCCTCTGTTATATTACAACCCCGTGGAGAATTATGGAGAATTGCACAGATTGTATTCATTAGAATGTTACTTGTGTGCATAAATAGACAGTGAAATGAAATGATTCTACCAGTCGAAATAATCAATATGATGCAATATTTTTTCTTTCAAACAAACTGAATAGAAGAAGTGGGTAATTCGGACTGAGTACATCATCGTGTTTTCGCATTTCGGAAATGGCGATCACCCAATTGTCAAACGTAGACACCGTCGGATGGGCAAGTAAAAAATTCGTATCGGTAGTTAGGACCATCTTTGGTCTTTAAAGGACGTTAATACCTTTGAAATTTACTGACGACTAATCCATCAATTGAATACCGTTTATCCTATGAATTGTGAAAGTCAGTTTGCCATTATTTAGTTGTATCTGAATGTTACCACGGAGGTAGGTAATATAATCCACCTCCGTGGTATAGCAGTTTTTGCCCTTGCTTCATTAACTGGAGGAGTGGTTCAAATCTTACGGGGAAACGACTTTGTGTTACCGTTGTTTTCTGCTTGGTTAGGACAATAAGGGCCGATCACCCAATTGTCTGATAAGTAAGATGATCCATGCGTCGGATGGACATGTAAAAAATTCGGTCCACATACCAACCAGCATTAGACCAGCGTGATGGGATAGCCGGCGCTATGATAACATTCAAAAAGAAACAAATAACATTAAAAAACTGTTAATAAGTGATTTTTCAACCAAAATCAAATAAAATCTTATCTTAATATATATGAATCTCGTGTCACGATGTTTGCCCGCGAAGGATTCCTAAACTATTTTACCGATTTTAAAGTATAGTTGCACACAATGTGCAGTTTATTCCAACTTTAAAGATAGAATAGCTTACATCTTAATTTATAGTCGCAATATTGTTTAATTGCGATTTATTTTTCTATTATTATTTGATGCAAAATGTTAGCTTCAAAACGATTGTCACAGTTGGCCATTTCTATTGATTGCGTTGCGTGTGTCAATAGATGGCGCTGTTTAATAGTACAAACTTTTTGTAGATAATAGAAGAATTGGGACAACATACGTAATTGCGTGAAATTAATAAATTTTTGTCATTTAATTTTTTAATAATATAATAATAAAAATCGTTAAAAACAAAAAAGGCAACTTCATAACGCCTTCATTTTATACCAGGCCATTAAATAAAAAAAGTAATGAATAAAATAGCTTCCTAACATGCATGTAAAATTGAAATTTGTACGATTTTTACAGAGCAAATTAAAAAAAAGGGATGTTGTATCCTATATAAAGAAAATATTTCGATGACAAATTTAACGGCGGATACGATAGTAGGTACTGTAAATATTCGTTATTTATTAATTCATACGAAAGTTGTTTCTTTACGCTTGACAACGCATGTAGTTAACTTTACTTATTGGTTTTTTAATAACCATGCAAATAAAACGTTAAAATTATGGTTTTGGTGGTATTGCTCCATATCCAAACAAATTATAACATTTTTAAAAGAAAACTTAATAATTAAAAAACAATAACAATTTTTAAAACTAACTCTTTTGTATAGAATTTTGATTAATCGTCTTAAGTCTGTCCACTTTAAATATTAATCCAATCGATTTTTATACCAGTTTCTTTTTCATTGTATTCAAGTGTAACGTTAGCACCATCGAGGTCCCTGTTTTTTTTACAAATGACATTTATCTAATAAAGGAGGTGGTCCTTATGACTTATATTCTCTTTCCGTTTATCTTAAGCCCTTAAATTGTTTATTACAATGTAAAATAAGTAAATCCTAGCCGCAGCAACGCGTGGCAGGGACTACATAATCATTTTCCCCACCTACTTCTAATAAGCGAATTCTGTTTCACCGACACGGCAATGGAAACGTGCCAACCGCCGACCACCACCGACCACCGGCGACCCACTACCGAGCTTACACCCAACTGGGTCGCGGGCCGAGTTAAATATTTGGACAATGCGCCCGGAGGGAAACTATGCGAAATGGGAAATGCATAAAATGTTTTATATGTCGGTCTGCCATGTTGTAGGCATACGGCCTGGATAGAACGCGAGGCGAATATTAGATAGGGCATTTAATATAATTAAATATTTGGCTCTATTTATTTATTTATTTAATCTTCATGCACATATCGTACATAGGCGGAGTAAATGCCGTAGGCATTTACTTACTTACCTTATTTCTTTTGTTTACGCGAATACTATAAATTATTGAATAAAGGGACTTTTTACGGATTTTATCGCGGTTAATTGACATATTTAAATTCCCGACGTTTCAAACACCTTCCAGCGGCCGTGGTCACGGGGTAGACTGAGATGTCATGCTTCTTGTTGCCAGTGCTGAAGCGGGGTTTCCAGATTTTAATTTATTATTATTAGTCTGTGCTCCGGCCTATGCAAAACGAACTGATTTTATCATTACGCTTCAAGTGCCAAGTGGTAACTTATTGGGCATAAGGTTTATCCAATTCAACGGTTTTGAAACATCCTTATTGAAATGTATTATTTATGTGATCCTTAATGAACGTATGCACATAAAAAGCGTGCATTACTGAAAGTAAATATACAAAGTTTTCTAAAAATCATGAAAAATTAAAATTAGCTTTGAGCAAGATTAATAATATTAAATTTATATATAAAACATAATAAATGCATTAAAGTATATATATTGTAGCTGTTTCTCCATAACTCACAAGGTCAGTCGTTAACCGGCGACAAACGTCATTTGCCCGATGAATATCAAAGCAATTAAACTAAAACCTTCGTGTTAGTTAATTATGAAAATTAATGTTTCAAATTATATATATAAAAGCAACTGCATTTGACTGCTGTATAATTTAGTAAGGGCATTGACACCAGCTAAATGACCAAGAAAAAATACTTTTTTCTTAAGTAGTTTCGCTTACCGCAGTAACGGTTCCTATAAATTATTTTATATAAAAAAACATGTATGTATGCATGTGTAATGATTAACACAAAAATCGCAACAGGGATAACAGGGATGAAACTTTACGCCCTTTACTGAACTTACGTGTTAAGCACCACATACTTTGCAATTATTAACTATTATGATTTAAGTTTGTAGAAATAAAGTAAACAAAAATACATCACTACGATCGTATATTTTAACTAGAACTTAACTCGCGAATAGTATCTTCAGTACTTATCAAACGTTTTTTAAATATGTAATTCAAAATGTTCATTTACAAACTCTATAAATACAACAAGTGCATATATATGTAATATATATATATAGCGCCTCAAAAACACAGCAAATTATATAAATACAAAAAGATGTTCGAGCGCGCACAATTACCATACCACTGTACTCTATTGTGCGTCCCATTGAAGCGGTATTAGCCGGGATTAGGGGTAAAGTGACGAGCCACCGTGATACGTTACGAACGCGATCCCGGGATTAATTATAAATGCAGTCCCGCTATTGATTATAAATCCCGGCGCCGGTCAACGGCCGATCCCGTTTGCTACCGATCGATTTATGCTCTTCAGAGGCTTTGCGCGTCTACGTGAGCCGATTTATTGGCCCGTGTGTTGTTTTGTTTGTACGAGACATAGAATTAGTATAGTGGAAGTGATTTTTAATAATATTATATTATTAAATAAAATGACTTTGTAGACACGGCCCCCAGAGTCTAGCCCTGACCACGGCCGCTGGAAAGTGTCCGAAACGTCGGGAATTTAAATATGTAAAATAATAACGCGATAAAATCCGTAAAAAGTAATTTTATTTAATAATGTATAGTGTTCGCGTAAACAAAAGCAATAAATATTAATAAGATTATACTTTTTTTTGGATATTGGTAGTACGTTCCGTTTTATTCAGACTACTAGGTTACTAAAAAAAAAAGTACTAAGCTTATGTCGACGTTTAGGGAAGTATCACCGCGGTGTCTATTTCTGTCGGAAAGTAAAAGTGAAAAATAATTATTGAGTACTAGATTGAAGGTCAATATAGTTATTTTGCGTGTACCTTATCGGATAGGACAAGGCTTGAAAACAAAGAAACAAACAACATGGCGAGCATTTTCTCGCCATGTTGTATGTTATACATCTCAGCATTCATATCGATTAACTTTGTAAGGGAATGTCAATGGCTCGGCTACATTAAACTTAAAGTATCATACGTATGACGCTTCTATATTGGTATGGGTTTAACTGCCCCCGTAGCCTAGTGGTAATGGCGTGTGCTTTGGAAACCGGAGGTCTTGTGTTCGAATCCTGCGGGGACTCAACAAATTTTCATTGTTGTTTCCTAGTTGGTTAGGGCCATTTTGGCTGATCACCCAATTGTCTGACAAGTAAGATCATCCATGCGTCGGATGAGCGCGTAAAATGTCGGTCCTGCGCATTACTCTTTACGGTCGTGTCGGTTATCCGTCCCATGTGTATAAAGGTATAGGAGAGTGCGCCTGTGTTTGCACTATAATATCTCCTGCTTAGTTGGCTGATCTCTAATATAGACCGGCCGCCGTAGTCGTAATCGACTGGATAACATTATTGGCATGGTTTACAATTTACATCTTAGTTTGCAAAAAAAGGAACATGTCAATTAACTTCGAATAATGTCCTTCACAAATTTTAATACATTGGATCATAAATTAGTCCACGCGTACATATGTAACGTTAAATTTGATAGACACGTTTCACTTCATTGAATTTCCTATTCTATGGTCGTCGTAACTCTGCCCATTAGTGCATGCACATGACACGTTTTTGGGATTAGCCTTCGCAATCCGAGTGCACATTCTCGTTACTTATATAAAGCCGACGGATAGAAATAACCCACTCATAAATATAGATCTGCGTAATGAGCACTCAATTAGGAGATTAACTTGTAATATATAAATAAACTTTTACAATAACCACTTAATGGGTTTTAATGTAACTATACAATTATGAATAAGCTATGTTAGAATATATATCAGACCAACATATAGGCTATATCTTATGTAGATATAGAGGCGATGCTAACAATTTGTTGCGGAACTCTCTATTTTAAATGCAATGTAATATGGACCTCAAATAATTTTAGACCTATATCTATTTTGCCTACTTTTAGTAAAATATTTGAAAACTATTATTAAACCAATTAATGAAACATTTAACATGTAACTGTCTCATTAATAACAAACAGTACGGCTTCACTAGGGTCGCTCCACGATTGATGCTGGCGTTATGCTCTATTAAGAGCATCTTTGAGGCTTGGGAAGCGTCGCTAGGATGCCTTAGGCATTTTTGCGATCTCAAAAGCTTTGATTGCGTACAGCATGAAACTCTGGTCAGGAAATTACGTCACATGGTGATAGAAACGCCGCACTCAATCTTCTGTCTTCGACTTGAGCCACCGTACTCAGAGGGTTGACGTGAATGGTAAAAGATCTCCAGGGGCCCTGGTTTTCTTTCTCATCTATATAAATGATTTACCTTATGTTATTAATAAAAACGACGAGATAGTATTATTTGCTGATGATACTTCCTTAATTTTTAAAGTTAAACGACACACAATAAATGACAATGTAAATAATACCTCTCTAGAGTGGCGCACTGGTTTAGTGTCAATAATTTGCTACTGAACCAGAAGAAGACAAATGTATTAAATTTATGACTCCAAATGTGAGACCGAGTAAATGTGAAGTGTTTATAGATGAGGAAGAGATAGGCGTTGTTGGAGTCAACCGTGTTTCTGGGAATAATAATAGATACCAGATTGCAGTGGGGCACTCTATATTAATAGACTGTCGAATAAACTCAGCTCTGCAGTATATGCTGTCAAGAAAATCAGACAATTAACTGACGTGGAGACGGCCGGTTAGTATACTTTAGCTATTTCCACAGTGTAATGTCTTATGGCATCTACTGTGGGGAAGTGCGGATACTAATACGATCTTTGTCCTCCAAAACAGAGCTATTCGAGCGGTTTATAACCTGGGCTCCAAGGAATCCCTGAGAAAATTGTTCCCAGAGATTAAAATACTAACCGTTACTTCTCAATACATTTTCGAAAACCTGATATGTGTGCAAAAAATAGAAATGATTTTCTTAGACATTGTGATGCACATAACATAAATACTAGAAACAAACATAATTTAATTGTTCCAGCAACTAGACTGCAGAAGAATAAGTAAATCTTTATGGGACAATGATCGCTTTACAACAAAATCCCAGTAAACGTTCAGAATTTAACTGTTAATAAATTTAAAAAGTAGTAAAGAACGTTTATGTTAAAGACTTATGACATAAATGAATTTATAAATGATAACACAGCCTGGAAATGGAATGCTCGCTCCAGGCTTTTCAAGTATAATATACGTATGATAGTACTGTATGTAGCTCATAAGAAAATTTATATGTATATATTTGATTATTTGAAAAGATGACAAAAGGCCGCTGAGTTTCTTTCGCCGGTTCTTCCTCAGGTCGGAGGCGTCCTATTCCGAACCGGTGGTAGCGTCCTTGACAATCAATAAGCGAGTGTTACACTTCTATATTGAATAAAGATATTTGAATTTGAATTTGAATGTGTCAGCAACAATGGATCCATATTGATAATGTACTTGTAATTGAGTGCAACAAATAAACACCATAGCTTTGCTATATTGTTTAAATAAAAACTATATTCTATTTGGTACCTGTGTAGATTCTAAAAAACTATGTCAAACGTCTTATACCGAAGGTGTATGATGTGAAAAGCTTGATATAAGAAGTGGTACATAAAATATCATACCACTAATACGTTTCAAGCGACAACCAATACGCGACAAATAACAACAATCGCTATACAATTACACCGAAACAAGCAGTCATAATGTCTAACAGTCCCGCACAAGTGGTCCATTAGTTGTTACCCGACAAAGTGTTGAAACTTTACAATTACAATAACTAATGGCGGGTAAACTAAGACGCCCGAATTTCTCCGGCAGAGGCATCCCTGCCAACTTGAAATTGAATTAGGCGCAGACAGTCTGCCCGCATTATGCTAATACACTTGTGAAGTACAGCCGCAGTGTTCAACTATGATGAGTATGATTAAATTTCTTGGCTGAAAACGTCAAATGTCAACTTACAATAAAAAAATACAGTATTAACTTGTGAAACTTCTCTCTCATCTCTCATCAGCCTGTAATAGTCCACTGCTGGACATAGGCCTCCCCTAATACACCCCCATCCATTAGGCGGTTTTTGGACCGTATCCCACCACGCTGGTCCAATGCGGATGGTGGATGGACCGACTTTTTACATGCCCATCCGACGCATGGATCATCTTATTTTTTAGACAATTGGGTGATCGGCCCAAATTGCCCTAACCAACTAGGAAACAACAATGAAAATTTGTTCGGTTTCTAAAGCACACGCCCATACCACTAGGCTACGGAGGCAGTTGAGAAACTTAGTAAAAACTATTGCGACGCTTTAAATATGTAAGTATGTACATAAATACAAGATTTTAATAGAAACTGATTGAGCTAATTTTAGACTCGGATATCGCCTTAAGCTATCAATATCGTCTATCTTAACATTAAGTGAGCTTTGAGAAATTCCGTAGAAGCGTAGAAAAGTCAGAAAATCGAATGAATACAAAATTTTCATTGCTGCACAGACAGACGTGTGAATACTTTATCACTTGTACCTATCAGTTCAATGGCCACTGAACAGCCTAGAGGTACGGACAAAAACAGCTCGCAAAATGAAATATTTATGCAATGATGTGTCTATGTCAGATGTAAATAGCAGGTGAAACATTATAAAACAAAAATTTTCTTATTATAGCTATTATAACGCTGCAGTAATGGGCGCGTGGTGAAAAACAGTCAAGAAGTCAATATCGGCAGTATCGGCCATCAAAAAAAAAACGTCAAATAATATTGATATGATTTAATAGGTCCAATTTAAAAAGGGGGGCCGTCTGGGGCGGTACCACCTGTGTAAAATATTGTGTGTATACAAACAATGTGTAAAATACTCTTGCAATCGAGTTTGAAGGGAACCGTAGGCGTATTTACTGGGTAAACGAGACGAGGTAGGTGCCGACGACTGCTCCTATCTTCGTTGGCAATACAAAACAATATATGAGTTTAACAGTCAACATTAATTCATATCTAATTTAAGTAATTTACTCGGGCATAAAGCGAAAGGCTAGTTGCTTCTATTTAGGACCATTGTTTTCAAAACGTAACTTGTATTAACTTAAAGATTTGATTAGTTTACTTTATGCTTTAACTTGTATGCGCACCTTTACACAATCGTCACTAGACGACCGAATAAATTTTTGAATGCATCGGGCGCCAATGCGCACGCCCTACACTCCGTCCTTAGTCACGGTCATTGCTATATATAGAATATGGCCGTTTAACTTCTTTTTTCTCTTATTTGTCACGTGTATTAAAAACTTGACAAACGAGTATGGAACCGGTCGCAATTAGCGTAAACGAATTGTTTGTTTCAATTGACATTATTGTCGAAGTAAAACTGGATCCGAAGAAGATTGGAATTAATTGATCGAGTTGCGTTAATTCCGTACATTTATATTAAGACTGCTAATAAAGAAACTTAACCTTACTTCATAGCGTATCGTAGCGTCAATCGTGTGGGAGTAAAAAAAAAAACCTTGTCCGCAAAACACATAGAAATTTTATTTGGTACACCTTTTTTGCATTATAATCTTTTGACTGCTTTAATTAATTGTCACGGGATTCGAATCTTTTTCAAATCAACTTCATAACTTTCTTTATATCTTTGTAAGACTATCGTCATACTAAAACTACGACCGAATGATATAAAAAAAAAAACAAAGATGGCCGATGCTATCAAAAACACCGAATACGAATCAAAACTACATAAAACAGAGACGTCTAGCGGGGACGGCCATCCCAGCCGAGTGGTTTGCATATCAATTGCATCTGAAGAAATAAAACCAAAAAACGACTCTATTCGTAGACGATAAAGATCAAAATCGCGTGAAAGAATCATCGGAATAACATCATTATTTACCGCTTTGACCGCGACTCTTTCGACTGTGGAAAGAATGACTAGACATATAGATAGTAGAGTACAATCATATGAATACGCTAGACGGGTAAATACAAGTACGGGGAGGATCATATTTTTACAACTCGTATGCTTCCCTTCACGAGGGTTTTTTTTAATGTGAACACACAAAGGGGTCCTTGTCAAATGTTTGATTAATAAATTGGCTCTCAGACGAATGTACCTTGTCTACTTTTGCTATTAATTATGGAACATATAACCCCAATTTTTGTATGTACGTAATGTGACAATTGAAGATATAAAAGAAATATATGAGATTATCGGGACAGTTAAATACATAATTTATACCTTCTTTATAAGTACACATATCACAATCACAAACACACAATTTCCTCCGAAAGGAATCGAACCCACACCATCCATTGTAATGTTCAAGGTCTTCTCCAGTTCCTTAAACATCATCATCATCATCATCATCGTCAGCCTGTGATAGTTCACTGCTGAACATAGGGCCCCCCTAATAAACCACTATCCATTAGGAGGTTTTTTTGCACCGTATCCCACCACGCTGGTCCATTGCGGCTTGGTGGGTGGACCGACGCATGGATCATCTTACTTTTCAGACAATTGGACCCACTTCCTCCGGTTCCTTAAGCACACGCCCATACCACTAGGCTACGGAGGCAGTTTTTAAGCATATCCCACCTCTATATATCTTTCCACCGATACGCAAAGGAGATAGTCAGTAAATAAAATGATGTTTTTCTTAGTGGTTGTTTGCAGAGCAATTACTCTAATTTGGCCGTAAACCAGTCAATTCACTTTGCACAGACACATCACAGCATTGCAGTTATCATTCCGTCGCCCCGCCCTTTTAAGGTCGACGCCTCGATAAAAAAAAAATAAAAAACAACAACCGGTCGATTCTACCCTTTACGATCGTGGAATATGTGGAAATGTATACGCGGGGCGTTCATATTTTTAATCATTTACGTCTCGCGTAAAGTTCTTGATATGTAGACTGTCTTGTCGTCACATGAATTCCATGATATTAATAATGGATTTTACAGGATTCTTGCTCTTATGCGATAACTATACATAGTATATTGTTACCAATATTACGGATTTATCAGCGTTTATTGTAATTACTATTCCCGACGTTTGGGAGCTTTTCCATAAAGTATACTCATATCTATTTATTTTTATACTAGCGGTCCGCTCCTGCTTCGCACGGGAGGTATGCTGATAGAAAATATACCTACAATATTATGCATGAATTATACATATAAACATTCCTCTTCAATCATTATATCTATTAAATAAAAACGCATCGACATCCATTGCGTAGTTTGAAAGATTTAAGCATACATAGGGATATAAGGACAGAGAAAGCTTCTTTGTTTTATGCTATGTAGTGATATTTGTCGTTTAATCCACATACCTTATATTCTCAAAACCAGTTTAATGAATATAATTATCGCATTACAATTTTCAACCTAAGTATCACATCAACACTTAGATTACACAGAAACGAAAGCTGGTTCGCAGAAAACCCGCTCCACCAAATTCGTTACAGACCAAAACATTGATGGATGATTTAAACAGCTGTCACCCACACAAAAAGCAACAAGGATGTGATAGCAAAAAAACAAGAAAGCCTAGAACTTTCACTCGACAAATTTCTAATCACAACCGCTATCGTTATAGCATTTAAGGTACCGTTCCGATTACACAATAACGGGTTGCTATAACCGGTCGCGTTGTTCATTGACATTCGACGGTCGCGCGCGTTATAAAAAAAAGCGTTTGAGCGTAAAAACGTGTACCGTTATAGCTATGTCGTAGACGAGCCGTTACGGGTGTTTTATGTTAAAAAGCTGTTGCGGTGCGGTGGTGTTCCGGAATTATTCAAATGTTTTCTTAATAACCCGGCGGTGGGGAGGAGCTGTGGCGTTTCAACGAGATTTACACCCCACCAAATGGAAGTAATCTGAAATCTCTAGGGAGAAATCATACTTGACTGAAACTCGCATTTGGGTATGTTCTAAATGGTAACATTAGCATAACTTTCATTGAATATGTTCACGTTAAATGAGATACGCCAAAGGTAATGTTTAATTGCTCACCGGCGAACGAGAAATAACTCTGAGCTAAATTCGGCCGCGTAACGAAAATCCATTCATACTTAATATTGCTATGTTTCGGTGTAAAAGCCGTTGCATTTCAAACTAAAGGTAACCAGGGGTAACTGAAGACGTCGTCTTTTTAAATATGGTGGAATTCACTCTTTTTTATGGAAAGGACGTAATAATAATTTCATAATTAAACGCTTATATTGTAAATTTTGAATACAATAAAAGCAAACACAAAAATGTATCAAGTTACGTACTCATACAGAGTGAAGTATATTTAACCATTAAGTGCGCGTTTATCGAATAGAGTCTACCTCTATGGAATGTGGAGGTCAGATGCCAGTCGCTTTGCGTTAAAACTGTAAGGTGATACCTGTTTGATATGAAGCGACTCTGGTGTTCCCTTACTATGTTGCTCGGAATAAAATAAATAAAATATATAAGTGATAAAATACCATAAGTGATAGGTAAAGAACTACGTTATTACTGTTTAACGCGTTTAGAATACTCCCGACGTATCATTTAGTAGTTTTATTAAACAATGTGTGGTATTCGCATTAATGCAAGGCATTATATAGAGGAAATACGTTTAATTTTCTATGACTCTGCCAAAAGCAGTTGTGTCAATACCTTACTACGTTCTGGTTGGAATGACGCCATAACTTACTAGTGTAGGTAAACATGATGTTCCGTCTTACGCGTGAACAGCGATTGTTAAACGATTTAGTCTAACTGCATTTCTTATAAGCAGGCGTATCACTTACAACCAGGTGAATGACCTGCTTGTTCCCTCGCATAGTTCCATAAAGAATAATCACAATACATTCCTTTCCCGGTATGTAAAGCTAGTGGACTCCGGCTACTTTACCTTTAAGGTCACACTATACATAACTGTCTCCGCGGCGTAAACTTTCACTTGTACACCGAAATAACACGAGAGAAAGCTCGCCTACGATCCCACGGCGCACCGAACGACACTTTGTAACGCTTGATAACTTAAAAACGGAATGTACTATACGTAAAGAGGTAATAAATCTTTTGTTTGATGCTTGAACGTCTTTTCTGAACGTACTTGTATTTTTTTTGGTATACATGTCTTTATATAAGAGTTGTTTAGCAGTCTATAAGGTTTCACTATTCTTATAACACATTTAGAGTGGCTGTTTGTGAAGATAAGATATTTAATTAAAATCATTAAAGTTTTGCAAGTTCTTCTCTTTTATTTCGTGCTCTAAATATGCCTTAAACAACAACAGAAGCAGAAACAACGTATACTTTACAGCCAACTAAATCTTTAAAAGATTTTAATAAGCACGAAATCTGTACCAAAGGTCAACTACCCAGGTGGATACAATATCGGACACGTGTAGTGAACAATTCACGTGTTCAACACGCTTGTGAGTTAAACAGAGTAAAAAAAGCGGTTAATTGCGACCATTAGCCGAGCAATTTACGGCCACAGCACGCTAGTGTATCGTTCACTAAAAATAAAAACATCGATGATAACCGAAGTGGCGGCGGCGACATTATGATGGCACTTAAATGGTTTGTTTATGTGTACATCACATATTTATAGCCTAATGCCCTTGGATGAGTACGACAGTAAAGAGAGAACGAGAAAACAATTAACAAGCCCCTACTGGAAACAAACAATGACACAAACAAATTTATTATATCAAAAAATTCTAATCGATGGTAAATTTACTATTTAAAATATGCCGAAAGGGCCTGCAATATATAAATATTATAAATATGGGAGCAAATAATGTTTTTATAAAGCGTGACATCAGTCTAGAATGATCAAGGTCATGAAAGAAAATTCCCAAATGCCTGTTGCAAACGTGTTCTAACATGTGAATAAAGAAGAAATTCCTTAAACGGATTCTTATTTAAAATTACTTGTTTCCATCGTATATGCTTTTGAATTACTCGAACTAGATTAATTTTCTTAAATGTTGTATTCTGACGTATTTATATATCGACGGAAGCAAACAAAACCGTAGTATCCTCAAAATATTGCATTTATAATAGAATTAAGCGTAATAAGCTGTGTTGACTTTGAAAAGTGGTTATAGACCAATAACGTAAAAATATTTTTTTTTTCAAACAAATTATTTCAAAAAAATATTTTTTTTACAAAAAAAACGTACCGTAACGTCACGTACCTTACACGATGTTATTGACATCCGACCATTCATTGACTGCTCTGAGATAAAATGCATTCCTACGAACTCATTGTTCAATAAAAGTAACACCGTCGAAGCTTATATACTAGAGCGTATTTATAAAACAAAACGAAAGCAAATGATAACAGTTATTATTACCACTTTGAAACAAGAAGTTCTTATCGATTGATTATAAGTGATCGGCTAATAATATTTGGTTTCTTTTCAGGCTTTAGAGACAGTATACCATCATAAACTATGATTTACATAACTTCTCTTATTTATTGTCTATTTGTTCGTGACAATTTTACTCCATTCCGCATTCATAATCAGAACCGACTAAGATAAAGTACCTTTTCGTATAAACTTTATTAAAATACCTCAAGTAATAAGTCTTGAAGTCAAGTGATTTAATAGTGACGGCCATAATATTATTAGAAATGCGATCTAAATCTCTACAGATATTAAAGGGCAAACATTTATAGTATCTCTCTATAATCTATATATATTTATTTCAGTCCACATTCTTTACAATTTCGATTACCTTGCGCACCTTCGAAACGTATATAATGTACAATAAAAGAGTAACAACAAAAAACCATTACACGCAGTGTACATACATCGGTTACAGGAAAACTTGAGAGCTTTCTTTGACTATAACTGCATCACAGATATCATCGGCACCGTTATTAAAATGGATATCTCACGCCGAATTACAGTCCAATGCCTCAAGAACAGCACCGACGTTCGTCCAATGGCTCAATCCGTACAAATCCAATTAACCGACGGCGGGTGGGCAATGAAACAATTCGGATACGGATTCGCGCGCGTGGGACGACCGCACGTTTTCCGAGCGGCGATTGGTTTAAATTGGGCCTCCGGTCACGGCCGAAGCGGCCATGGATGCTTTGCGACAAACGGACAAGTTTTATAAAGTTAAACTACTTCTTAGTAATATATTATTTTCACCTTGAACTATCAACAGTGACGGTTGTGAGGTTTTCAGTCCTATATTTACTGATTATTCTTCACGAGATAAAATATCGTTTGGTCATATCAAATCCACTAATTTACAGATTTTCGCGTTTCTTAAATATATTTATTCCCGACTTTCGGATTCTTTCCAGCATCCATGATCACGGGCAGGCTAAGTTGTTATAGTTTGGTCAATTAAAACTCGGGATGAAAGTAAAAAATGTTACTAGAAAGAATTATTGGGCCAGAAGCAAACAGATTATATGTTTGTCGAGCCTTTAATCTTAAAGCTTATTAAAATCTTAACATCGAAGTGTTCCTGTGCCGCTTTATTCTGGATTTGTAAGGTCCTACATCTGGTGGTAGTGTTTTCTTTATTGAATGAAATCGAAATTACATACAGTATTTATTTTTGTATCTGGTATGTATTACCACAACTTAGACTTGGTATGCATCATCAGCCTTTGATAGTCCACTGCTGGACATAGGCCTCCCCTAATACACCCCTTTCCATTGGGGGGTTTTGACCGTATCCCACCACGCTGGTCCAATGCGGGTTGGTGGGTAGTAATTAGTATACTTAATTTCAATGTTGTCAAATAGGTAGAAGTATTTTTTTACATTGCAACCGATAAAACGTAAACTGTCAAAATTAACAAGGGTCACCGAAATAACTACCGTGAGTGATACAGTTACATTTTCATTACAGTACAAAGAACAAAGGGAATAAGCAAAACTTCCATTTAAAATTTTCCAATTACATCCAAAATAAACTAAATAGAGCAGTAGAAGATTTAAATTAGCTTTGTAATGAAATCGCAAGGATAGTTCGTTGACCCGTCTCGACCGAATCGCCAATTAAGATGGGACAATGAACGAGAGCCAATCCGTGTGTAATTAAAAACCAGTCGATCATTCGGGTGATCGATCGCTTTACGGTCTTCATTCGTTCAACGGGAATGGATTCGTTATTCGAATTGTATAATGTGATTATTTCGACGTCGATTTGGCGCCCATTACGTTCAATATGTCAAAGGTGAGAGGAGCGTTCGATATCGAGTAAAATGGGCTCATTCTACGTTTTATTATGTTCGCTTGGTACCAAAAATAATATCATAATGCTTAAAATGCAGAAAAAATACAAATTTTTATAAAAACGTTCATGGGTGCAATTTGAGGAAGTCATTGATTTATAACGGTAAACATGGTATCTCAAGAAAGATATTTTACAGATGTTATCGTCAACAGACTGAAGGCACAGCCCATAGGAAGGAAAAGTAAAAAAAAAGTAATAAACTAACGAATACATAAAAAGTCACTATCGAGAGTATATCAAAAAAATCATTGTAAATTCAACTAAAACTTCAATCAATCATAGAACCTACTACATTAGTCAATCGAAACATAGAGTAGATCATTAGAAACCTGCACATTAATGCGATAATAGAATACTAACAACTCGCCGATAGCGTAACAAAGCTAACACATTCAAAGAAAAACCCCACCGCAGATTAGCCGTCCGAGCGCACTAGAGGAAATGGATCGGACGGAAACTGGGAAAAACGTACGGGTTTTTTCATACTACACCAGTGAGAACTATTTTAAAAGCTAACGCGGCCGTAAATACATCGAAGCGGGAGGGGGCGAAAACTGGGATATGACCGCAATCCCGTTGGGTGATTAAAAGAGCCGACCGACCCGACCTAGCCCGACCCCTCCCGAATGCACAATCCACCAGGACCGAGGGGAGGTGGGGATCAAACTAATTTTAATACTAAACGAGACTAGGAATTGTATGCATGCTAAACGCACGAAAGAGCACCCGGAATAAATACATTAGTCGGCTACGTTTTCCCCGCGTCCGTTACAGTTCCATGAATAAACAATGCACTGGAAACTGTTTAAGTGACTGTTTAGAAACGGTTTACCGGATTGAGCCAACTTGCACGGAAGCTTTTACCGGAGAGAGATTACCATACGACGTTGCGATGATACACAGAAGACATTTATACTTTTGTAAATTTTGATTAAGTATTGGATGCAGGCTGAAAGCTTTTTACACGTTACGAACATTAAAAGCAATGTGTCATAAAAAAAAACAAGTGCGTACAGTTTGAAATGACCTCGCAACTTGTAAATGACCCCAACCGTGAATATGCAACTTAAAAAAACAGCAACATCATGAACTAATAATTACAATATCTTGTAAAAACTACCATTTTCAAACGACAAAGGGTCGATGATAACAATCAACACAAATTTGATCCAAAACGATGCGTTTAGCATCACTTGTCACATGTCATCTTGGAATCAGTTGTCATTAATTAGAAATATCAAACTGTAATGGTATGTAACCTGTCAAAGGTAAAGCGCCCTGATTGGTTCTAGCCGTCAAACGTCAATCAACTAGTGACGTTAGACCAATATCAAAGCTGCGTCATGACGCTACTGCAGTTTGATATTAGAATTTGTTCACATAAATGTCAGATTTTAATTGGCTGCTGTACAACAAAATAATGAAAATGTGCTACTATTTGTATAAAATGTCGTTATGATTATATCTCTTGATTTTAGTAGGTTGGGTAAAAAGGGGTAAGTAAAATAAGTAAAATACTTACACGGAATCTATTCTTGTTATGATTCAGTGTTTTCAAACACTTTTATAATAAGCTCTGCAAGTCACCCTAACTGATAACTACAATATCCCATATATTAGGGTTGCGCTTTCTTACGCTAGATTCCTAACAGGCACATTGTATCCATCGTCTTTAGGTTATCGTTCTACTGATCCATTTACCTCATTGAATAAAATATAAAAGACAACGCAACAAAAGCAATCGAAATTTCACATTAAAACTTCATTACCGACCAACAAGCGAGGAATCGAGCCCCAGCAGGATTCCCATTATGCTCCTCTAATCCAATTTCCGACGCAACAAAAAACAGACAGACAGAAAGACCGCTCCAACGGTACAAACGGAAGCGTATAATAGAGGAAACCGAAGAAAGGAATCCGGAACAAGTGGGCGGAGACGGTAATGAAAACTACCACTCGTAACATGCACTCGGCGACCGTTATATTGCAACTCCACGTGCCGCACTTCACGCTTGAAACTTATTCAATACATCTTCGAGAGAATGTATAAAGTGAATACCTGTATATTCTCAAATGGATACTCGATAAGCTCACAGATATTCTACGTATATTACTTTTGCTTAGATTAATTGGCAATAAACAAAAGAAAAACTACTATAATGGTAGGTAATCTCAAATTTTATAACATCTTTAATTTGGCAGGACTCCTATAAGTATGCTGGCAGAACTGTCGCCTTATTCTTTTCTTCCACTAATATATACCTGAAACAAAAGAAGACAAAATCAGTTCGATATTCTGTTAGTTAAACATCACAGTATTTATTATTCTAGAACAATCGAAACTAGATTTATAAACGATATTTCATAAAAGTCAAACAAATGGTTTAAATGACCTCTGGCTATAGATTGCAAGTCGATAGCAAACGGAGAATTATTGAAACCAAATGACAAAGCATTAATGTTTTCATTCATTCTTATTAATATCAAAGGCGAAGCCGAGACGAAGCTAACAAGATTATACCTAAGTCACTTTTCATAAGAATATTTAGACTATAACGTTCACGGCTTTATTGCTTATGTAATAATAGACATAATAAACTTTCCTTGTATATTAATATTTGCAAATCTGATTATTGAACACGAGTAAAACAACCCGAAAGACATTAAAGAAAAAACTGGACTAGTGTGTCAAAAATAATACAAATTACATGTAAAACTTGGCTTTTAAAAACATTCAACAATTAAAATTGAGATACAAAATAATATACAGCGACTAATTCACAATGAACAGTCCAAAATCTTGAAAGATATCATCATATCATGAAAACAATATTGACCGCAACGAAGTGCAAAATATTTTGTAAGCGGCAAGTCACTCGAACTAGTTATTTCAAATTTATACTTATCACCGCAACGTCGCACCAAAAAAATCATCATTAAATCCCACGACATCAAATAGAAAGTCATCATACAGCGTACATTCCGCGAAAAGGCAATCACAGCCATACAATAAACTGATTCCGATATGATTGTAACAGAGCCAACGCACGAATCGCCCCGGGGCCTCCAATCCCCGGGAATCGTGTAATTTGACGCACAAACAACTATTGGAGGCTTTCGCTACGTTACAGTCACTAGCGTAAATTGGAGCGTGCAAAATGAATACCGTTTCACGATTTGGGCGATAAATTAAAATGTGTCGATGGTGCCGTATTTCTATAGTTTTGATATGAGTAAAAGTAAAAAAAATATTAGAATTCACTACAAGTCTTCTGTAACACAAGATTTTTGTTTGTGTATTAAATTGATGAAAATATTCACTTACGCCCAGCAAACAAAGAAACAAAATATTTTCACCAATGACTGTACTGACTCGGCTTCTTTCTGAGGCCTTACACAAACTTAGTTCTGGAAGCATAACATTAGTCACGCTTTTAATAAACAGAAACATTTAGATGAGACGACTACATGGAAAAGAGAAAACCACATCTAAACCACCTCCGTCTGTACACGGCTGCATAATTCCACAGTAAAAACGTCCTGCGGGCTAAATAACAAATTACTTCCGACGAAAATGAAAAATTCCAACGCACAAAAACAGTACTAGTAGTAAACATAAACGAGGGGACATCACAAAGTAACATTACTATTGTTTTCCGGGTTCGGAAAAATATATCGCACTGGGATAAAGTTTAGAGAACCTAAGGGGAAAGCGGACGTATTAAAAAACAGCCCATGGCGACGGAGTCAAAACCGAGGTACCCTTCATGTGATCGATCGGCCGATTTGTCGCCCCACCAGTCGCCTCAGCCTCGATTCCGTTGATTCTTTCGGGAAATACGAGTCCAGCAAATTTGAGGCGGAATAACAAACAAACTCGGATAGTGAATAATGTAGAAAACCGAGTAGCAGCGAAGCACAGTTTCGAAATGAGTCTAAAAGTGATGACTATACAAATATTCAGTATAATAGGTGAAATAAAACTGCTACTTTTACTACATTATTAACTAAGATTCAAAGTCGTGACTTTTTTATTTTTTATCGTATAAGGTCATGAAGCAATAACAAACTTCGACTAGTGGCTAATAATACGCTCCGCGTAAATTTATTCTATCGTGCTGTTAAAATCATAGGAAGTGATTTACGCCTAAACATAGAATTGGGAAAATATAAATATTTTATCTTCTACCATTGGAACCATTAAAAGATTAGATTTGACTAGAAAAACCTCGACTACGATCTCAATCTACAAGTTGCTTGCCAATGATAACGATTCATCTAAATAAACATACTCTACTTTAGAATAAGCTTACTCATATATTTACTTACCTTGATGACATGAGGCTTTAAAAGAAAATTTAAATTAAGTCTTATAACTAGAGCTCTATATAGGAAATTATTCAGTCAACAATAATATCTGACCATACACGATAAACCTACAATCGGCATCAACAGCACCGATACAATCCCACATCGCAGAAGCAAAACTCGGCCGCGACCAGGGGGATTAGATTGTACACCGACCGGCTGCACAACAGATCAACGGATCGGTCGACGGATCGATCCACAGCCGCGAACCTGAATACGGCATGACACTGTGACCCAATTCTTAAACGGGCCAACGCCGCGCCAGCATTCATAGAGCCGGGTGAACTAGGGGACGTATGATTCGCGAAACTAAAGAGCGAAGGACGAACAACGACGCCGCCTTTATTACACGAAAGAACCAAATGCAAAAACGCAGTCAAGGCCCGTGAGTTTTTCGCAAGCGGCCGCATTGAGACGGAGAACAAAGCGATGTTTTTTTTTCTTTATTGACCGTGTAACCACCTCTAATTTCCATTGTGCTTGATTTCAGAGCGGCAATTCGCATCGGGTGATATAGAAATAAAACGTGAAAAAAAGTAACAGACCAGAAGTTGGTCCTCGGTTGGAATGCATTTGAGCGATTTTACAATTTTCGAGCAATTGATTTTACTCTATTGCTAATCAAGTACTATTTAGAATAATGTAAGTTTAAAGAGGTACGTTAAATAAAATAATTACAACTTGATTAAAACAATTTCTTTAAAAAGGTAATATAACATACAGACCTCTAGATTATACAGAAGAAAATAAAATCAATAAATTATACATTTCCTAGAGACACAATATAATTTTTCATTCATTCTAACCATAACGTACATAGAAATATAGTTAGCCGATTTAAAACCTAGACAGTTGAGTCTAAAGAAAATTCTAAGTACATTCTTAAATCCTAAATATCCCCCGAAAACGCTCTTTAACCAAATCTCCATCCTCCACAGCTGTTACAACAAGTTACTACAGCGTTATTGTCAATTCGAATTCCCGTCCAGCCGTTTCAGATGTAGGAACGTTTTCGGACTGTATAACGACTATTGGAGTTGCGAACATAGCTTCGGGAGTCCGAATTCGGAGGAACACCGCCTGGGACGGCCCAGCGCCACACCTCGGATGTCGCAATGAATAATGGAATCGGATATTATACGGGTGGCACGCGGCAAAGGCGCTCAAGATGAATAAATTAGGTAACTGGATATCTCAGAAATCGTCCGACGATTTTGCTAATATCTAAGTTGGACTGGAACATGGCTTCTAGTAGGAAACTAAACAATTTTTTTTATGGCATACGCAGGCAGACGAACAGTCTGGCCACCTGATGGGAAGTGGTCACCGACGCTCACAGACATTAGAAATACCAGTGGTATCGCCAACGCGCTGCCAACCGTGAGACATAGGGTGTTAAGTCTCGTTTACCTAGTAAATACGCTGGCTACGGTGCCCTTCAAACCGGAATACAGCAGTGTTTTCGCACTACTGCTTCACGCAGAAATAGGCACCGCGGTAGTACCCACCAAGACGGTCTCCTGTAAAAAGGGGACCTACCACCGGTGGTACCAATACCTACAAAATAGTAACTTATTTACCTCACAGCAATTTTAACAAGAATCATTTCGACCAATAGTTTCATTTCGCTATTGCCTTGACAATAATCTTAACATTTACGGAGTTTTTGTTGCTCTAAAGCCTCTAAGCTACTACGCGATCTCTTGCCCAATAACATTGCGTTCGTCATTTGTCTGCTATTTTACATCTCATATAGCTATGATATAAATATATATATATACATATCTCTATCTGTAAATAGAATAGCCATAGCGTCATTTGCGGATATAATTACGAGAGCATCGATCGTTTGCAAACATTCGTCTCGAATGCCAATCGAGTTTGTTTGCCATTAATTATTTATCGCCGTCGCGCGACCGACCAATTTCGAGTAATCGAGTTAGGGTCGATCACGGATTCCGTTATAATTGCGTATCCGGATCTGAGTAACGCTTTGTGGAATTATCGATTTATGCGGATGGTACCGAATCTGTTAATACTAAAGGAAATTCGTGTCTGATATGATACGTATTGAATTCAATATTTAAACTGAAAATTTTATATTGAGATTTTACCTATACCTAAGATAAATATAACCATATCCTTGTCACAATGTTCTTGTATAATTATGTTTTAAATTATTTTACTCCGATCATCTAGAAAAATTTTTACTCTTTTTTTTTGAGTCGAAACGAATGCTGAAATCCGAATTAAGAAAATGACATTTTTTATGATATGTAGTTATTTTAGTTTATACAGATAAAATAACAATTTACCTGCTTACAGCGTTACGTTACATTCGTTCACAAACGTGTGCTTCATTATAGTAAGTATTACGTACATTCAAAACGTTATTTTTGCTGCTCCTGTCCTATTGGATATAAAGTAATGTAAAACATTCAAAAACCTCCTTTAATCGTTTGTCTAACAATAAAAATGAAAAATAAGTTACGGAGCTTTTAATTTTTTTGATTAAATTGTTGTGTTATCAGTATAAAATACAATAACCATCTACTTACAGTTCGTTCATTAACTAGTGTTAGTGATGTGAACTCAATTTAAGAAACAGTCACAATTACCGCAATGACGGCATGTTCAACATTTTTATACACGTTAAATACTTATGTTACACGTTAAAACAGTTGTAAATCATGTTGCATTGCAAACACGATTCCTACTTTATCGAAAACTTGACAAAATGACAGTGCAATATTGATCTATAGGTCGCCAAAAGCAAGAGATTACTGCGTCAAAGCAGTGGCAAAGTTAGGCTGGCGAGCGGGCAAAGTTGTGTGTAGCGAGTAAAGTTGTACGAAGTGTACTTCAAGGTGCGTATAAACAAGAAGAGTTTATAACGTAACATCCGTCGTTGTTCAGAAAAGTAGTTCGTAGTTTTGAGGAAACAGATTAAATGCATCATAATAACCGGAATCAATGAAGATTATCTTTAGCTTTATTGGCGAAGCTTGCATACGGTGTACCAATTCTAACTCGTTACGTTGTGGCTTGTTCAGGTGTATTACTCTTTAATAGCTATGTTCACAGAGATTCTTCTTATAGTTATTTTTCCAAGTTATCATGTGGCTGACTTCTTAACCATACTCATAACCCAAAAATCAGTCCTAACGCAGGGCTACTGGCATCTGACCTTTACAACCCAAAGGCTATACCGCATTCGACAAATCAATCAAATATCAGTAAATAATTATAAGTCACTGACGTTCTATAACGCCTGCCAAAAATGCGATGGGCATTTGTTTCAGACATTTCAGATCGGTCCTAGTTATAAAGTTCGTAGGAGAATGTTCGCTCCGAACGTAACATTCGCGAATGTATACGCACGTAATACCGCAGATGTTCGGACACGGTGCGCTATTGGAGTCGGGGGATTTTCTGGTGGGAAAATTCGCGTCTACTTTTAATCTGCCGCGCCCTTAACTGGCAGCTTGATGGACTCGGGCTTCTAGTGGCTTAGTTACTACACGTTCCTTGCGGTCTGTTGTGGTACTGTTGGGATAAGTTTATACCAAGATTGTCAGATTATGTGAAAAATTTAAAGTTAGGATATACGTAGGTGGCGATCGAGTTTATTTTGGTATTTACTTGCTTATTGGTGGGCAACATCGTCTACAAACGACTTGTTATATTTCATTTAATCTACTTCGCAACATATTTCTTTAGCTTCAAATCGTTAAGATTTAACATTACAAGTTCATTATGGTATTTAATAGAAACATACTATCATCTACGTACATTAAACATATAAATTGTCGGTAACAAACCACACGTATTTAAATTATGATGAAGAAATCCTCATCTAAGGTTATACTTTCATATTTTTTTTTTGTAATTATCAAACTCTGTTTATTTAATTAAGCAAATCGTGAGTTGTAGAAATAGTAGCTTAGTTTTAGTTTCATTCTTATTTATAGATTTGATATATTTAAAAAGTATTTATTAGCCTTACCTAAACATGAATTCTATTAGTCAATTCGTAGAATATAATAGTATAACTTTTAGTATTATCATCATCATCATCATCATCAGCCTGTGATAGTCCACTGCTGGACATAGGCCTCCCCTAATGCACCCCTATCCATTAGGGGGTGTTTGGACCGTATCCCACCACGCTGGTCCAATGCGGGTTGGTGGGTGGACCGACTTTTTACATGCCCATCCGAGGCATGGATCATCTTACTTTTCAGACAATTGGGTGATCGGCTGGCTCCGTAGCCTAGTGGTAAGGGCGTGTGCTTTAGAAACCGGAGGTCGTGGGTTCGAATCCAGCGGGGAAGCAACAAATGTTCATTGTTGTTTCCTAGTTGGTTACGACTTTTAGTATAAACAGGAAAATTGTCAAAACTACGAAGTTAGCCATCGGACAAATCGCCAAATTTTCCGTTCCAGCAGATTTCCAAATAGACTCAATCAATAGACTCGCAACAAACACTCGAAGAGCAGGAAATCGACTGCGATTAAGGCAATCGAAGCTCCTGCGCCGCAAGACGCTTTTCTAAAAGCGCTGCACATCTCCAGCGAATTCAAAGATTTTCTCTCTTTAAACTCTCTCAATGCATAATCCCTGAACGAGTCTGAGCGACGTCTCGACCATAGAGAAATGACTCAAAGGAGCGAAACAAACAGACGGTAAGTTGAACTCCTTAAAAAAATATATTTTTACTAACAAAATTAAAATCTGCCACCGAATAAGAAAATTGTGTTGATTGGAAAAATAATCCATAGGATAATAATGAAATGTGTACCCACTGTACATTGAATTGAACGCAGCGAAAAAATGATACAATAAACATTATATAGACTTTTACTTATAATTATTTAGACCATTTTTCTTTTCAAAAAAAGTGTCATTACGTAAAATGCGAAATAACCGATAAAATTATTAAGGTATTTTAATTATGACATTCGAATTATTTTACGTTTATTTAGTCTTTTAAGCCATAGTTATTACTTCACACATAAATTAAAATAAAATTGTGTAAATGACACGGGGTGCACGACTGATAATTAATATTTATAGAAAGGAAAAAACTAAAATCTATATCGAGAAGAAAAAAGCAAGCTCCAATTCATTTTAAAAACCAAAAAAGGATAATTATCTGACGGACACAAAAATGGCCAACGACAAAAGCAAACAGTTTATCTAAACACATAACTTATAAAAGCCTTCCAAAATTTTTCGATACACACGTCCATGCCGAACCATTCAAATGTCTCGCAGCCATCCGCATCGGCAGTGTGTCACGCGGTCGGCTATTGAGCGACCTTGCCACTAAACGACAAATCGATACCGCCACACCGGAACAGTACCTACTGCTTAACGTAGGCTTAAGGCTTCATTGATAATGACGTCATGCTCACGTATCAAGAAGTCAGTAGCAATGTATATAATTAAAAGTGTTTATGAACTAATGTTTCCGTTTAACATTATTTATATCGGACAAAATGTTAAATATAACTTTACAGCCGCTAAGGTCTCATTCGTACGCAAATCTAAATTGCGTACGAATGATACCTATATTATTTTTAAACAAAATGCCTCCGTAGCCTAACGGTATGGGCTCATCATCATCATCATCATCAGCCTGTGTCAGTCCACTGCTGGACATAGGCCTCCCCTAATGCACGCCACCGCTTGCGACCTTCGGCTATTCTCATCCAGCCCACACCGGCCACTTTGCGAATGTTGTCACTCCATCTTGCCGCAGGGCGTCGTACACTATGACGCCGAGGTATGGGCTCACGCTTTAGAAACCGGAAATGTTGGGTTCGAATCCTACTCGGAATCAATAAATTTTCCTAGTTGGTTATGGCAATGCGCACTAATCACCTAATTGTCTGTGAAATGATCCATGCGTTTGATGACATTGTAAAGCGTCGGTCCTGCGCCTTCCCCACCAGCATCCCACCGGTCTACGAGAGTGAAAGAAGAGAAAGTGCACCTGTATTTGAGCGTATACTTGTGCAGTTGGCTGGTAATAGGTCGATATTATTATTTCTACATAGACACAACAAGGATCACAGTTCGAATCCTGCATTAAATAATTATATATTTTAATTGTTTTTAGGTCGTTTCGGACATTATTCCTAAAATGGGATGATCCGCCGGATTGGCGTGTAAAACGTCCGGTAGCCAAGACCATCTTGGCGATTAATAACAAACAATACGACTATGAAATAAGTAAAAACCACAATTGAATACGATATGACGTGTTAAGAAGCAATTATCACCAACATAGCTAAGCAAATAGACTTAAAAAAAAAGCAATAAACACAAACATTAACGTTTCCCTAAGATAATAAAGACGAGGAAACTAAAAGAAAATAATTATTTATACACAGATTGCAACGTTATTACATAGAGGAAAAAACCTGTACAAGTAAAAGAAATGCGCTGTCCGTAGCACAAAGGCCGCTTTTATTATTTAAGCATTACATTACAAGCCACGCTGCAAGAAATCTCTCCGCTTACATTTCCAGTTACTATAATCGAGATAACAATCGGCTGCGTTCACTTTAAGTTAACTAGAAAGCGAACGCAATGGAGAGCTGAGATAAAACAGTATTAAAAATTTATATTACTGTTATATATTATATTTCTATGTTGTTTTCTATGTAACAGTTCTCTAATCATAAAGGGTTATATAAGGGGATAGGTAAAAAAAACCTACATTATATTTATCTTTACTGGATAGTTAAGGCATTCGTTGTTGTTGAAGAGGTTATATATTTGTTATTTATATATACCTATTTGTTAATTCATAACGAAGATAATAACGATTATCCAAAGTAATATTATAAATGCGAAAGTAACTCCGTATGTTTGTCCGTCTTTACTGTATAAACCATTATACCGATTTCGAGACACACTTAGAATAGACTCCAAGAAAGGACATATCTAAATATTATATAATAATATATATATATAATATATATATATATTTAATATATATATAAAGGTAATACAGTTGAAGAGGGATGAAAGTTTGTATGGAAATCGTCTCTTAATTTTACTCTGTTTATTTGTTTGTTAATGTTGTCTATTACACAAAGATAAAACACTCAAGTTATATATACTGTAGCTTTAATTACCTGAAATATCAATTCAGCTTGACAGTCGGTAACTAGTTTGATCTAAATTTACAAATCTTTTAGCATTAAAGTTACTTAGTATCATTCACCGTAACGTATGAAGCATTAAATATGTTGAATTCAAAAGCTCAAAAGTGATAACATAGTTGAAAAACTTTAGCGTTACTTCCTTGAACAGTTTGACGATCAAGTTTATTAATAAAATATATTGGTAAACATATTTAAAAAGAAAAGCAAAAGTCAAGGCATCATAAATTCAAGTTCTCTGACAGTTGACGCATCGTTAGAAACCAGGTGTTTAATGAAGAACAAAGCGCTGCATTAATGATTAATAAAAATGTAAGCCTTTTATGCTGGAATATTAACTTGTGACGACATTTATTTTAGGACAAGTTTAGATTACACCTGTCACGAAGCCATCAGAATATTTAAAAAAACAGTAATTACCCAATTGAGAGTGTTTACAGAGGCCACCTTTAGATGTCTCACGGAAGTTAACGTATATGCATATATTTTACTAAACACGTGTAATGGCTCAAAGACCACAGGCTAATGACGACCCGCTTGACGCAGTTGTTAGTGACCCTGACGGTTGCACCTAAGGGTGTGCGTTCCATTCCCAACCACAGGAATAATGTGTGATGAGCATTGTGTTTTTCTTGTCTCTGGGTGTATCTGGTGGGTATATATTGTATATAATATATATTTATTTACAAAAAAATTAAGTCTATGTATCAGTTATCTAGTTTCAATAGTACAAACTCTACTTAATTTGAGACTAGATAATGTTGTGTTATTCGTCTAGAAATATTATTATTATATGTTCTACGTTTCGCAGACGAAGTCAACAAGCAGTCGGTGTGTACGTACAAAAATTGTGCTATTAAAATGAAAAAAATAGAATATGGTAAACCCACAAAGTTAGAGATTAATACTAATATTTTAAAACAATTATCATAAAAATATGCATGTTTTTCCAAAAACATTGATAGATTGACGCTCGTAAGTAGTCAAGAGCCCAAACGTAATGAATTATTCAACATTTACCGATTACGTCTTGCCTCCGAAGCATAACATTAACCGTGTTAAAACACACAATGATATTCCAATACGCCATGAACCCAATCACGTCAGCTAGCCCATGGGTGTAAGACAAGGGTCGGCTAGGGTTCCACTCGGTTGAATTTAATAAACCCCTACTGCGGTACCCGATAATATATGACCCAGAAGAACCGTTTTTATGAAGAGAAAATGTAATAACCATACGGTGACCGCGATACTTCAGTTTGGGCTTCAACAAAGTCGATACGAAGTTGTTTGTCATAAATAAAAAAAATGTGGTCGTTGTTGAGAGAATGTACAGCTAAAATATATGTTATTAATGTTTGTATTTATGTATAATCGGGGTCAAAAAAAGGCGACACAAAGTTGTCACTGCTCCAAATAACCATATAGAGGTCATCGTAGAGAAAATATATAAATGAAAGATTTGTAAACAATACTTTCATTACGCATATATCAAGAAAATTAATAAGTTTTGTTTAGGAGCACATTGGTTTTGTTCACTTGTTTAGTCATATGGATAATCAGATACTAGCAATCGATGATCATTATAACATTTGACCGTGGTTATTATATTATACAGGAAACAGGAAACCAAATATTAGAGCAAAATATTATTAATCTATTTCGACATGTTGTCAATTGTTCATGTTCTAATTCGGTATGCTCTTATTGTCAATTGCCCGGAATAAGGATAATATAACCTATACACAAAAATAAAGACTATCGGATACTTGATAGTTTCACGTAGAGGTCATAACTAGTTTTGTTTTACCGTTAATATTTTGAAAGCATTCATCATATATTCGCCGTGAAAAACAAATAAAATTTAAAATGAATCTGCTGTTTCTCAATAAGTCACACGTAAAATCACTACCCACGCGAACATTTTGCATTGTAACGATTTGAAATAGAGACAATATTAGTTCATCATCATCATCATCATCAGCTATGTTAGTCCACTGCTGGACAAAGGCCTCCCCTAATGCACTGCCTTCTCCAATATTAGTTATAAACATATTTTTCATGCATTTCATTTAAGTTAGACATCACACTACTAGACACAAACACGCTACTAAAAAAACGTCTTCATCATATAACTGGAGTAGATATAAAAATGGTTAATCAAAGACTTTTACTGTGCACTTGGTAAATCAATTTAACCACAATACTATAATAATCACCATTAAAACTTCCAACCTCAACATTATTTTCCAGCTCGTAGCTTAGAGAGGCCGACTGAAAATAGTTTTAGAATCGATTCGAGAGTAACTCACAATGGGCAGAAGTGGGTCACAAGTGCCGTGTTCAGAGGCAGGTTTGTTTGCCATTTTCAAAGAACGCGCTTTATAATACCGAACTGACAGGCGTGGAACAATGGAGTGGCACGAGTTTAACTCGGCCCCTTTGCAAGTCGGATGCAAGTAAAATTGCCGCATACCAGTTTCCAAGTTTCTCTGTCAACGAAATGAGCTTCGTAGATTTGAATACTAAGAAGATTTGGGCTCATCTTAATGGTAAGTATTTCTGCGGCTTCCTTTAACGTATATTTGAATTCATTAAACACAAATAAAACAGACATTACTACATATTTACAATGTCATAAAAATAATGCGAAAAAATGCTCCCTGCATTTCATGGACTCGAACATAACTTTAGGGAAAAGTATGATAATATACGTAACATACAACAAATGATAATATTAAAAAAAATTAAACCGAAAACGAGATTTTACAATTTATTAATTATTCTTACACCTTCACCTGATATAAATATATTGTGTGTCAACTTCTAAACTATTTATGATTACGAGAACTAGGACATGATTAACTTGACATAATGTAACACCGATGACTACTGTAAAAGTTTAAAGTTCAGTTTTGATAACAATAAACATTTTGCAATTGAAATCCTCCAAAAAATCTAATTTTAAATCCTAAGTATAATGTCGAACTGAAAGCGCTAAAACATTAAGCAGTCTAATTATTCGACACCAGATGAACGTCAATCAACCCACGATGCTTCACCAATGAGAACACCGTACGTTTCTACGTCATTGGACTTATTACAATTAAATTAATTTGGATTAATGTTAGTCTCATCATATGCCTCTGTTAGTCAACTGCTGAAAATAGGCGTCCCCTAATGCACGCCTTCTCTCTTTAAGGGTTGTAGGATTGTATGCCACCACGCTGGTACAATGCGGGTTGGTGGGTGGACCGACTTTTTACACGCCCATCCGACGCATGGATCATCTTACTTTTTAGACTATTGGGTGATTGGGCCCAATTGTCCCAAACAATTTGGAAACAACTTAGAAAACTTGTCGAGTCCCCGCAGGATTCGAACGCACGACCGCCGGATTCTAATGTACAAGCCTATACGCTACGCCACTTCGCTACGGAGGCAGATAATGTTAATCACATACTATATTTTCTCGTAACTTGAAATGTGTGCCCTAATGCACGCCACCGCTTCCGATCTTCGGCTATTCTCATCCAGCCCACACCGGCCACGTTGCGAATGTCGTCACTCCACCTTGCCGCAGGGCCGTATATAGAGTATATTTTTAGAGTCTTACTAAAGCTTTAATTATTTATTCGTTTAATGTTTACGCAAACTGCAGATCTTACTCAGCTCCGTTGTAATCACCGATTCGCACGGAGGCCCCGACATTAAGCGCAATCTGTGACCAATCACGGGAACGTCACCCGAAACGGGTTGCATGCAATTAAACCGAGGCGGCGTCCCGTATCGGCTCAGTATTCATTAGGGATTCACAGTCTCCCATTATTCCCGTACGATCTACAACGGACTGGGAAGAGCGGGTAAGCGTTTTGTCAATTCACCGATAGCGATACGCTGCGTAAGCACATCGCTATTGAACAAGTGTTACGAACGATAGGGAATGATATAAGGGTATACACCGCGTTGATACGGTGATTAAAAATACGGTTGCTTTTAGTATTTTGAAATGGAAGTCTTCGAGACTGTGTTGATATGAAATAATTGTAAGAATATAATATGAATAAAAAAAGATAATAATTTTTTATGAACGCTCGCTGAATCAAGTTAGTAAACGACTAATGAGGCAAAAGTCAGAGTCTTTGACATATCTGATTGACTTAATTTGCTCAAAATCTCAGTTAAAGCAGAGTCGCCTAGATTCCT
The DNA here is from genome assembly GCA_029286875.1 of Lamproptera curius. Lineage (NCBI taxonomy): Eukaryota > Metazoa > Arthropoda > Insecta > Lepidoptera > Papilionidae > Lamproptera > Lamproptera curius. The sequence goes on from JAGSMT010000007.1 coordinate 5,484,827, forward strand.
CTTAGTTTATCAAATTCGATTAAACCAACCTCTTTATATTGGAGGCAAAAATCTAGAAACGTCAATTCCTCTCTGATTTAAAAGTAATTAATTTCAAAATACATCTATTTTGAATCTATTTAGAAAACAAAGGAAGTAAGTCCTGTAAGGAAATATCCTCCCCGTAGTAAGGAAACGACTGATTTACTGTACCACCAAAATACATACTTAATAATATTCTTAATAGTCAAATCGCAATAAAATTCCGTAACAATAAAAACATATCAACCGCTGAAACTTTTAAAATACTTCAAATTTAAACAGTTTTTTGTACACTCTTTCGCGCTAATTCCGCGCAAAACAGTCTTCCACGAAAACGTTTCCTCGAACACGAAAGCAGTGATGCGATCGATGCATGTCGATACGCCATTCGAATGCGCGCGCGGTCCAGTTACGAAATCGGCCCAATCAGGGCCTCGCCAGGCGGGTTACGAGAGACCCGCGAAAGTGTCATCAATATTAATGAGCCGGCCAACGGCGCTGCCGATGAATAGTCGATGAGGTGCGGACGTGCTGACGCCGTGTCGATATGCCCGGCCAGCTTTCCAACGAGCACGTCACTAGAGTCGAAACAAATCAAATCGGCGCTATGCACTCGACATATACGTTAGTTACAAAACGTTTAGAATCAAAGGAAGGAAGTTTGTCAATAACACTATCTATACTAATATTATGAAAAGGAAAGCTTTTCTGTCTTTAATAGGCTCCGACACTGCTGAACGGATTTAAAATATTCTTTTATTACAAGAAAGTTATAGCATTCTATAACATTGGCTACTTTTTATCCTACGAAAAAAGCCATTGAACGTACTGGCAGTATAAAAGGTTTGACAGAGACGTAATGGTCACACTATCTAAAGTGTTGGTGGTACTTATCTAGTCGAAGATCTTAGTATAGTCCCTGTAATTATCTAACATCAGTTGTATCAAGAATAGAAGGCATCTTCTAGACCTTCTTTTCGATCACCCACCGTCTAAGAGATCCATCAACTGCGTACATGTGTCAACACGTTACCATAGTAACAGTCCCCAAGCTAACGAGCTACGGAACATTCCAGAAAGAACACAGCTCAGATTACAAAGGTCACCTTACTGACATTACAAGGACCATTTTAAATTGGACCTTCCCGAGCGTGGCGTCCTCCCGTCTGGTAATACAGGATAAACATTTGCAAATATTTTCAGCGTTGACAAAATTCATAATAATCCCTCCTCCCCACTTCGGCTTAATATTCCCTCCGTTACGCCACGGTCGTAATCCCTGTTGATATTGTTCCGTCTGGGCAAAGTTTGAATGAATTAAAATTAACGTTATGCATAAGTAATGGCCGTGTTCCGACTTAATGTTGGCGTTTCGAACGAACTGGTGATTTTCACTTTTTCACTTACGATATTTTTTTAAGAAATTATTGTGGAATAATTCTTTTTTTTTTTTTAATAAAAAATGGTGCTTTATTGTAACAGCATTTGTAGTTTTTGCAAATAGAAGCATGTCTATCCTTGTCATACAAGTTTGAAGTGAATATAATACAATCTGCAGGAGAGCACTACTATAACAGGATTGTTTTAATGCATAATCTATTAACCGAATAATTTCAGTTCGACAAACTGCTTCAACCTTGTCAGGAATGAATAACTCAATCGGTCGATTTTTTTAAAATAATATCTTAAGCGGTCCTTAATTATATACTTGTCTGAATTTCAAGTTATTGTAATATATCAGTAGAAGGAAAATGCACTTTTTAATGTTATAACTGCCTCCGTAGCCTAGTGGTATGGGCGTGAGCTTTAGAAACCGGAGGTCGTGGGTTCGAATCCTGCGGGGACGCACAAATTTTCATTGTTGTTTCTAGTTGGTTAGGCAATTTGGGCGATCACCCAATTGTCTGAAAAGTAAGATGATCCATGCGTCGGATGGGCATGTAAAAGTCGGTCCACCCACCAACCCGCATTGGACCAGCGTGGTGGGATGACAGTCTAACCCTAATGGATAGGGTGTATTAGGAGGCCTATGTCCAGCAGTGGACTAACAAAGGCTGATGATGATGATGATGATGATGAATGTTATTACGATCGATTATAATCGGCTAATCCAAAAAATAGAGGTCCAATCTTATTTAAAGTTAAAAAAAGTGTACTAAACTAGGGAGCGTTTAATAAGTATTTTAAATCTTTAAATAAATAACCCATTTAAGAACATTGTCGACGAACAATATAATACAAAATTTTTAATACTGTTGTAATGCACACCGCGATCCTTGAGGTTAAGGACGGATGAGTTGCGTGTAACCCGATACGCCTGTATTAAATGGTAATAATAGTCCTGTATCTTTTGACTGACAGTAAAGGTTAATTTAGTAAATAATTCAGAAGAATATACTCTTCTGAATTATTTACCATTTCAAATATTACATTTATTTTGCATCTTCACTTTAATATGGCCCTTAAGACTGCTAGGGAGAAGCTAAGTAACAACGCGGTAGCTTTCAAAGTGTATATATGGTAGCAATATCTGATAAATATTAGGGTCTAGCTGAAAATGTAGATGTGTACAAAATACATATTCAGGTCTAGCTGAAAATGTAGATGTGTACAAAATACATATTCAGGTCTAGCTGAAAATTAGATGTGTACAAAATACATATTCAGGTCTAGCTGAAAATGTGATGTGTACAAATACATATTCAGGTCTAGCTGAAAATGTAGAATGTGTACAAAATACATATTCAGGTCTAGCTGAAAATGTAGATGTGTACAAAATACATACATACATACAATCAGCCAGTGTTAGTCCACTGCTGGACATAGGCCTCCCCTAATGCACGCCTCCTATATTGTGGTTTTTGGACCGTATCCCACCACGCTGGTGGTTGGTGGGTGTGCGAGATAGCTTACCATAATTTTTAGGACGTAGTATATTTCTTCAATAATGCTATAATTAATATGTTCAATAAATTCATATGCTATTTGCCTTGGCATTATGCTAGACAGTGAACGAAAATGCAATTATTGTACCAATTATTTCGATAGTGAATAAGAAATGGCAAGAAAGACACAATCAAATTTGTGACCTTTGGACTAAATAAAATAGGACGCCACACGAATTCCATCCAACGTGGCAAAATAGGGCGAACTCGAAATAGAAATTTTAGCAGGAAGAAAGCTAATGGCGTGCACATTTACCAATTTCTATCGACCAAGATTAAGTTTCATGAATATTTAATGTCCCCACCGACATTTATACCGTTACGGTCGCGTTTTTCAAACAATTGTAAGTTTAAAAGTATTGAGTTTAATTGTTCGTAGAAACTAAAAAATATGTTTATTTAAAGCTAGGACTCTTCTTGTTTTTATCAAATCACACACAATATTTACGCAACAACTATCCGCCATTTACTTATTGAACAGTTGAGTCACAAAAAGTTAACACCGACAGTACATCGTATCTCGTGACGAATTAAAGCCTCACTGACACAGTAAAGCATCATGTACAACCAAGCACAACAATACAATAACAAGACTATATATATATATATATATATTATATATATATATATATATATATATATATATATATATATATATAAACTTCCATCAACATGGCTCCGAAGAAACAAAAACACAACAACAGAACGCCGCATTATGTATAACCAAGCATCGACATTCACCACACACCAACCCGCATTGGACCAGCGTGGTGGGATCATTATCATCATCAGCCTGTGATAGTCCACTGCTGGACATAGGCCTCCCTACCCAAGTTTACACCACACCTGTCCAATGCGGGTTGGTGGTGGACCGACTTTTACATGCTCATCCGACGCATGGATCATCTTACTTTTCAGACAATTGGGTGATCGGCCCAAATTGCCGTAACCAACTAGGAAACAACAATGAATATTTGTTGAGTCCCCTCAGGATTCGAACCCCCGACCTCCGGTTTCTAAAGCACACGCCCATACCACTAGGCTACGGAGGCAAGAGAGGCGTGGTAGGATACGGTCCACAAACCCTCTACTGGAAAACGCGTGCATTAGAGGAGGCCTATATCCAGCAGTGGACTAACACAGGTTGATGATGATGATGAAGTACAACATACATACCTTAGAAACAAGGCTTTACTACACTGACGGTACAACCGCCAACATGTCTCCCTACCCAACCAAAGACGCGGCAACAACGAAACGCGCCAAGTACAATCAATCACACAATCAGCCCGCGAACAAGTACACCAATCGATCAACGTCTCAAGCAGTACGCGGGCCGAGATTGATCGTGCCATTATTGCCCCAGCATTGATTCACGCGGGCCCATTGTGTGCCCTTGTGGCACTCCGGGGAGGACGAGGGCGAGGCTGAGGTCTGCAGCCTGCTTAGCATAAACTAAGGCATTACTTGAATTAAAACTTATGCTATCTGACCAGCATACAAAATACTATAGTCTCTTTAGTAAAGTGGCAGGACGAGGAAGACGTTCACCTGATAGCAAGCGATACATCCTACTTATAAAAAAGCTGTAAAATGCGCCACTAGTCTATTCGCCGCCTTCAGACGTTGAACTTTGCGATTAAAAACTAATTATATGGCATTAGTAAATGCCACAAACAAAGCTCGCAATTAGACTATTTGGAAAATTAAAATAGCGTAATACCCCTCCATAAACTGTATCATATCCATTTAAGTACAATCCATGACAAGATTTCCTAAAAAATAAATAGAAGGGATTTATTTCGTAAAGTTTCAAGTAATTAGTCAAGCTCCAAAAATAAACGAACTCAAGTCAACATTGCATCAACCAGTAAAAACAAACGACCAAATCATCGTTTGAGCAAATCAACAAGGACAAAACAAAAACACACAAATCGACTCTACAGCTTTTCAGCTCCGTTAACGCAATGCTCCACCGCAATCGAAAGGTAGGGCGAACTGCAAAGGAACAAAACGTCAATGGAGTCGAAATGACCATTACGAATGGAAACCAAGGGATCGGCTAGAAAGCCTATGATTACGTGTGGCGTGAAAAATTGCCTACAGAGCGAAAGACGGCGGCCAACCGAACCGCTTCACCGCACCGGCCATTTGTGAAACCACGATTCGGCTCTGAGGTCCCGTTAGACGTTTCCCCTATGTTTTTTCACTTACAAAGCTATAGATTTATACGATATTAGTTTTTAAACTAAAACAAGTTATCATGAATGAGATTTACAATTTAAGTACATTAGCAAAATTATCTATGGATATGAAGCACACACACAAACACGTATAAATATTATATATTATTCATCATCATCATCATCATCATCATCATCATCAGCCTGTGATAGTCCACGGCTGGACATAGGCCTCCCCATAATACACCCCTATCCATTTGGGGGTTTTGGACCGTATCCCACCACGCTGATCCAACGCAGGTTTCTTAAGCACACACCCATATCACTAGGCTACGGAGGCAGTTAATTATTGGCAGTGGGCATTTTAAAGTTATTACATAGCTAGGGAAACATGTATTCAACGTCTTATAAGCTTTTTAAAAACTAAGTAGGTATAATATTTCAATATAATACTCTGTACGTTTATAATAACTTCAATAAAATATCTATGCGCTACGAATATGAACGGTAAATATGTCAACGTACAATGTACATCGATAATAAAGAGAGAAATGAAGTATTCAATTGAAATATATTCACAATACCTTTTCTCCTTTTTCCCAGAAATCTCTCTATAGCGTGCTTACCCCAGGGGAATGATAATAGCTTAACAATGCTCCTTAGAAAATGTAACTTTTTCTTTAACAATAAGGGGAGTTCGTTCCATACTTAAAGATGTAGTAAAACGATATCATTTCTTCAGCTTAACAAAAAAAAGATCTGTAAACTAGGTAAGAAAATAGTACTAGGATACATTTTCAACCACTGGCTACAGTTTATTTAAACATATTTTAGAAGTTTTATCTCCATCCCTTAATATCATTTTAAGGGAGATTTTAAAATTTTCTCCATGCTATTGTTGTATAAACTACGTACTGCATAATTGGGCAACGTCGATTTACTGTGTAAATGAAACGTGACCTCGAGTAACGAACGGAAATACGGTACAGTGGACAACAATTTCTTTGGGCGTTTCTTTAACTTTCCAGCGGGCGAATATAATGGACATCGCTTGATTTGGAAATTTACTAATATTAGTAAAATTTATTATAAATAGAATAACCATTCAGCTTCACACCTATAATGAGATTATTGTATTTTTAAATAACTCTTTATGTACAAGCAAGCATCGGCGGAAATAACTCGCTGCCTAAAAGCTGCCTAACCAAAAATCCAATTGTAGAGCAGCATCCATAAGTAAACATAATGCATTAGATTACGAACTTTACTTTGTAAATGCAATTTATAAACATGATAAATGCCAACCCATTCCTCCCTTGCTCCATGACCCATTACTACTCTGGTGTATCGAATGGTCATAGGTTACTATAATAACTTACTAGCATCAAATAAACCTTTAAGAGCTTCAAATTCCATTTTAAACAAACGCAAATACCTTTTACATCTCGCGATAAGGGCTTATTAAGTTGATTCAAATTGAGCAGCCATTGCAAATGCACAACCACCGGCCGCATCTGGTCGCGTCAGCCCCCATCGTCGCCAATCAATTCGGCGGAGTGGAAGCCATTGTGGCCGGTGATCGAACCCCGCTACGGTGGATGAATTCAATTCGATTATAGTGCACAGAGGTCGGTACGGTCAACGGGCACGCGACAAAGAGGCGACGGTGCAGACGAGTTTCGACCGCAAAATAATCAAGAGCAGACCAGAGACTGAGCCCGTCCAAAGTACCAATAAGAAAATCAACTAAGGAACAATCAACTTAAAGGGTTAAAGAACTTCTTTGTTAACACACAAGTCTAAAAGCGTTTTTATAAAACCGAACCGAAAATTCTACAGAGCAAAAATGGCTTTTATACCCTGTCAGGTTTGACATAAATGCTGAGAGGAAAAAATTCCACTTATGACTCTCGTTGGGACCTAATTAAAATTCAATAACCTTGTTAATCAATGTATTTTAATTTTATTGGTCTTTGGATGCTCTCTTTAGGATAATTAATGCACAAATGTGATGTGCTGATTGTGTCAAACAATTTTGACATGCTCTCCTTATTATTCAAATTCAGTTTACCAAACACTTTGTTGTTCAGGGCTATTTGGTGTTATTCATGTCAAAAGAAGCCAAAAAATGGAAAAAAAAAACAAAAAGTTGTAAGAGAATCTTATAGTCAAGTAAAAATGACAAAGACGCGCCTAGCTTTCCCCGCCTGTCTTGTGAATGCTTATTGTAAAAATTATTGTAAAATGCCTGCAGGCCGTTCAGACCGTAAATATAGTTTGCATATAAAGCAAGAAACGTATTCGATATCTTTGATATATTGCTTAGGTACGTTTCAAAGCAATTGGTATGCATTTGCTATTTGAACGCAGATGATATACGACCATTCGCTGTTACGTATGAAATATATGCAAACAAGAAGTGCGTTTTGGAAATTATACTTTTGCTGCGTAATTATAATAAAAAAAAAGACATCCTGAAGTTAGGTATAGTTAAATAACGGCGAAAGATAAAATTAAAAAAAATATCTTGTAACGTCAAAGAAATATATATTCTAACGTGTGTACAATAGTAAACACACACTTTCTTCATTTCACATATTCTTTTCCTTCTTTCAAGCTTACATCATATATGACGTGTACATAACGATTGAAACTGATTTAAAAAATAAAGCAAAATGTATTACCATGATTGACAATATTAAATAGTTTCTTTTCAAATCATCATTCTAATTACGATATCAAAAGCGATCGTTTCAACCACAACGAAATTAAATAAAATCGAAGTCCAATAAGACAAAAATATGTTATGTTTGAAGCGCCTTACAATAAAAATAGATATTTTTCAGTCACTATTTTCCCGTACTTGTATTGAGAACATACTAATTTGAACATAAGTACATACGTACTGACGAAACATCACAGGGACAAACTAGAAAGATGCCAGAAAGGTATGGAAAGAAGCATTCTACACTTAAAATTAAGAGATAGAGTCAGAAATTTCGACATAAAGAATAGAACCAAGTTAACAGACATACTAGCACGCATCGATCAACTCGAATAGAGATGGACAGGGCAAATGCTTCGATGCTAAAAGGAGAAATGGAGCAAACAAGTGAGTCTGGTACCGAAGGGACGGTGTCAGGAGTAGAGGACGAAAATTAAGACGATGGGAGGATGACATGACACTCACTATAGGAGCTCATTCGATTACAGTTGCAGGGGATAGGAAACAATGGAAAGAGTTGGAGGAGACCTTTGCCGTAAGGCACACCGAAATCGGAGACATTCTTTAACTGCATCATTATATTCATAGATTTAATTTTTTACAATTAATTTTATGTTTTAGAAAATAAAAGGTTATATTATTATAATATAAAATACGTATGAACATATACGTTTTGAGTATACGCTCTCTATTAATAAACGACACCAAGTCATTCACACCAACTGATTACAGAGGATAAAAATATAAAACTCACAGAGTAGCGTCATATATGCATTCATAACGCATAAGCGAGTACATGTATGTTATATCCTGTGTTTAAAAAAAAAGGCATCAGGTCGTTGGCTTTCCCCATTGATTAGGCCCGTGCGGCTGGCCAGGAACAAAGAGGTGCATTCGAGTGAGTCGCGACTTTTTGTATTAAAAAAAAGGATTCGCTATTATCATCAAATAAATATATCGGAGGTGGATTAATGTGTTATTAATAATATTCAATAAAAAAACTAATGTAAAACTGGACTAAGTAGTACTTTATATTACTTAGCCTTGTTACAGGCGACCAAGATGTAACTATGTAGAGATGTAAATATATAATTATGATGAAATTATTAAGTTTCTATTGTAATTATTTAAAAACTGTAATACTATCGAATATGTAAATTATATATGATATATAAAGTAAAAACTAAAAAAAAATAGTATTAGTGCTGCCGGCAACGAATAAAATAATGGTTCATTACAGAAGATGTGTTTTAGCTTCAGATCAGTCTCTTTCATGTATCCAAGGGGTACACTGCGGCCAAGTCGGTTGCGATTACTCGCTCTGTTGAGCATTTACGGAAGCTTCTCACTCGACGCAAGCATTAAGATTTTATTTCGATGCACATCACAGTAAAAGAATAAAGATTGTTATTAATCATGTAAGGGTTATCAAGACGTTAGCTATGTTTTCTTGTATTAATACATACCGCAAAATGTTATAATACGTATTTTGCTTAGAATACAACAACATAAACATACATACAAACCTTTAGTTTTTAAGTTTGTAAACAGTGAGATATTAATATCCTGTGTATTAACATTTACAAATGTTTTAAAATGATACATTTTGAAAACTACAAAACGTTTTTTTTTTTAATCAGACATTTCTCTATTACAGTCGCGGTCGACACAAACATAAAAAAAAAACAGTACTAGTACAACTCGAAAACGGACTGAGCAATCAGTACGCTATGTGCGGCCACTTTTGTGCGGCATTTCGCGAACAAAAAGGCGTATTCCGACGCAAGGGCGGTACTTGTGTGTAATCTCTGCCCGTCTGGCGGTCCTGCTGCGGCTAATCGAGCGCACGGCAACGCGCGGTCGGCTTGGCTTAAAACGTTCGTACCCCCGCTACTTGTGTAACACTGTGTGTGCGTTTCATGATTTCATATTGAATGGCACAATGCAAAACCGTGTGCTAGACAACAAGGGTCCGTTGATGTCTATGACATACTATATATACTAATAAAAAGACCGAATCAATTGCAACAAAATCGAAAGCAATGACAAATAATCAAAATTTCTTATTTTAATTCCAAAGTCAATTCATCATCAGCCTGTGATAGTCCACTGCTGGACATAGGCCTCCCTAATACACCCCTATCCATTAGGCGGTTTTGGACCGTATCCCACCACGCTGGTCCAATGCGGGTTGGTGGGTGGACCGACTTTACATGCCCATCCGACGCATGGATCATCTTACTTTTCAGACAATTTGATGATTGGCCCAAATTGCCCTAACCAACTAGGAAACAAAATGAAAATTTGTTGAGTCCACGCAGGATTCGAACCCACGACCTCCGGTTTCTAAAGCACATGCACTAGGCTACGGAGGCTAAGTTAATTGTAACGTAAACCTAACGATGATTATAAACTTTTGCGAACAAAAGATCGCATTACGCTAGCCTTCCACGGAGTGGCAATCAATTGAACAAACAAAACGCATCTCTAGTACCGCGCATTTCAGTGGAAACGGTATTACGAAATAATTGTTCAAAAGGAGATGGGGGAAGGGGGGCAGGCTAATTGAAAGCGGATTCTGCCCGCATCTCGCGATGTACCGTAGTGACCCGTGTGCTCGTATTAAGTAATTGGAAAGTGATATTACATACGAATATGTACTTTATCATGTACACTTAAAGATCTAAATAGAATGAAAACCGTTACGTTTCACCTTTGAAATCTCAATACAAACACCATACACGGTTGCACGGATACGATTGAGTGTTACCAGGCTCGTTAGCCGATTTGAATTCTAATATGATGGTGTCAAAGTTCAAATTTGCCTGATTTGCTATCAAACAGCAAGTGCAATTGCCAAGGGCTTTATCGTGAATGAATGAAATGATCGTGTTCGTAGATTTCTATGGAAAACTATACAGCCAGCTCAGACTTCACTCAAGTATGTATTTCACGCAATGTTTTAGAGGATACGATAATTTTAAACTAATTACCATTTAAAAAAAACCTTTTTACTACGATCCTTTTTTTAACACGGATGTTACGCTTCCAGGCTCATGTCTTTTGTAAGCTTCATCTAACACAGACTACGTCCCTATCAAGGCACATACTATTCCATTTGAATCTATAGTAGATTTGCAAAGTATGGTTTGACAAATCAGAATTTTGACATTTAACTTAACGAGACATAGGACAGCTCGTATAATATGATATTTCGAGTTATCACACTCAAGTTTTCATAACACACCTAGCAACATAAACTGAATAAAGGACAATCGCCAACTGCTCTTATAGATCTGTGTTTCGTTTTGTTTCATTCGCTACCTATTTTTGCCATATGACTAATGTAATATATGTATATGGTAAGGAAAGAATTTGAAAACCTAAAGCTAACTGCCTCCGTAGCCTAGCCCAGTGGCGTGTGCTTTAGAAATTGGAGGTCGTGGGTTCGAATCCTGCGGGGACTCAACAAATTCTTATCTTCGTTTCCTCGTTGGTTAGGGCATTTTGGGCCGATCACCCAATTGTCTGAAAAGTAAGATGATCCATGCCTCGGATGGGCATGTAAAAAGTCGGTCCACCCACCAACCCGCATTGGATAATGGTAGTGGGATACGGTCCAAGAACGAAGAAAAGATGCCTACGTTCAGCAGTGGACTTTCACAGGCTGATGATGACAATGAAAGCTAAGTTAAACTGGTCTTTAAATAGATGTAAACTCTTTAACCTCAGTGGCCAATCTCGGTGACGATCATCAATAAGCGCTAGATGTTTGACACCATCGTTGCCATGGATAACAGTATTCGAATCTAATCCTAGCCTAGTTCAGCGTATTCTATTCGTAGGCAAGCCGCCACTCGTTACTAGTTCATGTAAATATAAAGTGCCGTTAGCCCGTTCCCATTGTTAGTTGTCAGTGTAAGAATGCGACACGGCAATTGACACTACGCTTGAACGTTTTACACTAACGAACGCGCGTTGTTTTGTTTGGTAAATGAAATAAAGATACAATGTAAAGCTACGCACTGCTAGAATTTCAGATGTTCAATAATGAGAACTGAATATTATAAGCAGGAAATAGGAGAAATGTAACAGGTGATAATTAAACACCTTACTTTACTACTAAAATCTTAATGCTACATAAACCGGGCAGCTTCGTTAGACTATAGCTATCTTGAGTATGATCAACTTGTTAACTGCTCAATCGCAAATAACTATAAACAAACATTTTATTCTATGTATTAGGTACTAAAATACGCGGCGCTTTTAGCTTATTAATCTAGATTTATAAAATGATGACGTCACAACGTGAGGTTTATTACACCCCATTTAACGAAACGACGAATTTCGAGTTCCATTTCAAAGGTTAATCACCTCACCTATCAGACTATAATGAAAATCCTTCTACGAAAGTCTTAAATAGCCACCACAGACTACATACATCTTGAGCTTAAATAACTTAGCAACTATGAGAAGTTGCTCCGAACCCAAAAGACGATGAAAATGTTAATACCAATAAATTCTAATACACAACGCCCTTAGCTTGTTAACCTTAATTAAAAAAACTGATGACGTCACAACGAAAGGTTCAATACACCCACGTGAAGATACGTAAATACCTTACCCATCAGATCGTAATTTAATTAGCCGCACGTAAGCTTCCTGGAGACGCTTAGCGCTCGTCAAACGGGGTTGAATTATTTAATTATAAACGCGCTGATGGCGCAATGGATGATAAGCCTTCTTATGTTGTCACGGCAGTAAGGAGAAGGGGTTCGATCGCAACCCGATAAAGTTCACGCTGCTTATAAAAACCGGATTATGCCAGTCTAATGAATAAGAATTTACGTGTAGTTAAATAAACACACTTGCAGAGATTGCATTTATAATTAGAATAAAAAAGAAAAAATAAAAGGGTTGGAGAATATTGGTGATAAGTAATGTGTGATAGTTTTAAAACACTTTTGTATGACCAGTTAAGAATTGCTAAAGTGTAAACGGTATAAACCTTTTCATGCTCCGGTAATTTGTCTCAGCGTTTTGGCGAAGTAAGAAAAGTGTTTTAAAACTATCAACAATCATTATTTATATCACAAATATGCTCTTTACCCTACGAGAAGATGTGGACATGGTTTGTAAAACAAAGATATTTACAGCTGTCGTTCATAACTTTATATTATATTTAACATAAATATCGTGTTAAAATATACATAAAATATCTCAATTAGTAAATTTAATGCTTTTATTAAATGTTAATTATTATAATGTAGAAATTATAATGATATAAAAGTAACATTCTTTCGACAGGAGCGAAATAAGACAAGGTATTTTTATCTCCAAAAACAAATCATAATGATTTATTAAAAAAAAAATATTATCGTTTTTACGCAATGATGATAATTACGTATATAATGTAATATTATTCTAATATTACAAATGAGTTAATTTTATATTCCTATATTAGTTTTGACGCTGCTTCGATACTTTGCCGAGAAATTTCTGGATTTTGCGTGGCTTTTATTTTCACAAATACTAATTAAAAAACAAAAACTTTTTTAAAATGTTCTGGAACAAAAATAACCAAACATAACTAATACTTAACCTAAAAACCGTGCAGATTTTCCGAGACATGATGAGGCTCCGAGCTCTAATCATGAAAACGATTATTAACATTATAGGTAAACAACTTCTCAGAAGCCGTTCAATTAACTCGCTATTTAATAGCCGATTTACAAACTTTATTATCTATCAAATGATCGAGTCAACTTTTATCCGAGAAGGTAGGAAGGAAGTTAAGAAATACGCCATACCTTTGAAGAATGAAAGACCAGACTACGTCTCTTTGTATTACGTGTGGCCTATGGCCGGCAGCGGACTAACACAGGCTGATGATGATACGTCTCCTTATTCTACTAATTTTAATAGCTTATCACGGCTGTTGATAGCTTATCTTAGCTGCTGGACATTGGCCTCTAATACACCCCTGTCAATTAGAGGGTTTTGGACCGTATCCCACCATGCTGGTCCAATGCGGGTTGGTGGGTGGACCTACTTTTTACACGCCTATCCGACGCATGGATCATCTAACTTTTTTGACAATTGGCCCTAATTGCCCTAACGAACTAGGACACAACATTGAAAAGGCACGCAGGACTCGAACCCACGACCTCCGGTTTATAAAGCACACGCCCATACCACTGGGCTACGAAGGCAGTCATGTAAAATTTTAATGGCGCCATATTCGTCATCTAATTAATTCATTCTAAGTATTCATAATCGATATAGCTTTGTCATCTTAATATATACAAATCTCGTGTCACGATGTTTGTCCCCGATGGACTCCTAAACTATTTAACCGATTTTAAAATATAGTTGCACACATTTGCAGTTTAATCCAACTTAAAAGATAGAATAGCTTACACATTAATTTATAGTTGCAATATTGTTTTATTGCAATTTATTTTTCTATAATTATTTAATGCAAAACATTCGCTAGGAAACCATTGTGACAGTTGGCGATTTCTAACGATTGCGCTGTGTGTGTCAATAGATGGCGCTGTTTAATAATATAAACTGTTCGTTGATACTAGGAGAAATGGGACAGTAAAAAGTAATTGCTAAAAATTAATTAATATTGGTCAGTTAATTTTAAAATAATAATAATCTATTGTTGAAAAACAATAAATTCAATTTCGTAACGCCGTTATTTTATACCAGGCCATAAAATGAAAGAAAGTAATGAATAACATGCGCCAAAAACAATTTATGTTGTTGGCGCATGTTATTGCAATTTAAAATGAATGTTTACATAGCAAAATTAATAAAAGTGATGTGTTGGGCAGGTTATTGCAATTTAAAATGAATGTTTACATAGCAAAATTAATAAAAGTGATGTTGTATCTTAAATTATTTTGAAGGAATATTTTTATGATATATTCAACGGCGGATGCGATTGAAAGTACTGTATATTTCTTACGCTGCGAGGAATTTTATCAACTTTTGATATTTGTTTTTTAATAACCATGTAACTAAAACATAAAAATTATGCTTTTGGTGGTAGTTCTCCGTATCCACACAAATTATAACATTTTTAATAGAAAAGTAAGAATTAAAAAAACATTAATAATTTTGAAAATTAACTATTTGTATAGAATTTTGCACGATATCAACAATACAACAACACTTTATATACTAATGAAATCGATTTTTATACCAGTGTTATTTTTTCAATGTTTTGAGGTGTAACGGTACCATCATCAAGGTTACTGTTTTTACAAATGACATTTATTTAATAAAAGGTGGTCCTCTTGACTTATAATCACTTTCCGTTTACCTTAAGCTCTTAAATTATTTATTACAATGTAAAATAAGTAAATCCTAGCCGCAGTAACGCGTGGCGGGGTCCGCTAGTGGTTTATAAAAAGTACATTTCTTATTTGGTTTAGGCCTCTATTATTGTCACGATTTCTTGACCGTTCACGTATCACAATAAACAAAGCAGACCTTATGTATATACAAATAAGCCAAGGGAAAATTGTGAACTTTTTAATTACTAAACCAATCGGAATATTTATAGATCACTCCATACCTCTTTTTTATATATAATTATAAAATAATAACAAACGCCTCAACATAAAGACAGCCACAACGCAATACACATTTACCTATTTAGAATCGAATCGAACCGAAAACCTACCAATTCAGAGTTAAAATCACCAACCACTACACTATAAGCACCGTCACGATCATAACTGTCAAGGGGTCATCGCCCCGCATGGGACGGTGCGGTGACGGGCAAATTGTGGTATTATTGTGATTTACCGCTCCGGTAACACCCATAACGGTCCGAGTAATTGCACCAGCTCGCTCAGAGCACAAGAATAACGTGAACGAATTCAGAGTTTTTTTGTCGCGAGGAAAACGGGACATTTGCAAAGGTGTATTTGGGCGAAAACAAATTTCACCGAAATGTTATTAAGAACACGCTTGCGGCCTTTGATGTGAACAGAAATGGCATATACCGTTTGGCTTTCGACAATTTTCGAAAATCTCCTCCGTAAATCACAATATCTTAAATTATTTTGTGATTTCAGTTGATGCTTTGCTTCTGTAACTTCTGTGACAATAGCGTCATATTGTAAACCCGATAGTCTGGCAGAAGCATTTTAACCCTTTAAGTCCCTTTTAAATCAAATTTATGTTAACGAGCATATTCACATCGTACCAAACAAAAAAAAATCAAATTTAAAGCTTTCTATATTAGAAAAGTTATTAATTCTATTTTATTTTTTTAAGAAGTCGGCATTGGAAGTCCTATCTACGCGCATTGTCATATGAAAAATCTTAAAAAGTATTATCATTAATTTACATAGGAATGAGGGAATGTCGGCAATAACAAAGTAATACATTTTTTTAAGATTTACCAACGAGATTTGAACCGAGGTCCATCGAGAGTACATGAGCACAATCTAAAGCTGAGCTACAGGGCACACAGTATAATGTTCTGTAACATTACTCATTGCTGCAAAACAACCGTTTTAATTTTACTCAACACAAAGTTACACGCTTGGCGGAACGAAACGTACATTAGCACACAAACGCACCGTGAAATCTTTAGACAATAACAACGTATGCAGGTAATAACACCAAGCAAGTGTGTCCTAACAGATGACAATACCGTTAGAGACGCGGTGGCTCAGTTCCAGTGACCAAGGTTCAAATTCGTATAGAAGAAGTATTGCAATGGTTTCTAAACGAGCGTAACTATAATGTTCTCCGAGACGATTTTACGTACATGCACGCGTGTGTGTGTGTGTGTGTGCACGCAAGTACCGGAGAACACCTTCTGTTTGGTTCTTATAGCCCGCAGGAAAACAACATTAAAGAGTTATTAAGTCCCCGCAGGATTCCAACCCAATAACATAAGTCTACGGGGGCAGACTAAGCAAAGTAATTATAACTGTATATAACTTTGTTTAAAATTAAATATCACATTTTAATGTAATATATATATTTGAATTATAGCGTTAAACTATTTTTTTGATTCCATAAACACCGTTACTTAAATTTGATCCAAAAATAGTAATTCTAAATTAGTTATTAAACACATATCGACACTTACATTTATACGACGATATAGAGTTATCGCGAAATGCGTTACCTGAAACCAGAGATAAACATAATTAATAACATTGCACAACCACAAGAAAGTCAAGTAAACACAAAATACTTCATTATAAAACTTCACCACGGCCTCGATGTCATTTACACCTCACGAGATCCATTTAAAACGATACTCCCGCAACCGCTCAGCGATATTACGACCCTCTATAAACAACAATCTTCGAGAACAATGCCGAGGAGATATTTAAACATAACGATTTCCACCCACTTAATAGCGTCGAGGGAATTACTTCACGATAAATAAAAAGAAACGACCCCCTGGAACCTGGATGAAAACAGCAAGCCCCCTCCCCTCCCCTCCCTAATACAGGAAGCCACCGTGCACACAATGTCGGGATGGCTCCGAAAGGGACAAACAACGCGCAAACTGCCCGATAAAGGAAGAGGATTTTTAATAATAAGCCGCGGGACAAAAGCCGCGCTATTTGCATTCCCCGCGCGAACGCAATCACGGGCAGGTAGGACGCGACGGCCTAGAGATTGTCGGAGACGAAAAAACAACATCAATACTATTCAATATACTTGTATATTTTAAGGTAAGAAGGAAAATACCTCTACACTAGTCGCTATGTACAAAGAGTTTTTGTAAAGTCATTGAGTTGATGTCAAATAATAGTATCACCTGACATCGCCCCGTTTTTAAATAATGAAAGGGGTTCATTCGCTTCATTTCCAATCTTTATCTATATTCGGTCTTCAAGTGTTACGTAGAGAAATCAGAGACTTGTAGAAATATGCACTATAGTACCGTCTCGAAGCGAAGGCTGACGATCTTTTACGTCAATGTATACACGATAAGTATACTACTAAATATATAATACATAATTCATTTAGTTTTGTATGTTTACGACACTTCAATATAATTAAGTGACTTATAATTCTAAATACACTTAAAACTGATTTAACTTCGTGGTCATGTCAAAAGTTCCTGAATCAACCTGAATGTTTACACAGACCGACATCTGAACTTGACATCCAAAAGAAATTTTCACGGATCGGCTTGTATACAGAGTTGCTTTAAGAAAAGTTTTTTCGTAGAGCTACGGCGACTTATCTGACTTTCACAACCCAAGGGAAAAAACGCAATTGATCGATAGATTAAAAACTAAAAACCAACAGAATTCGAACCTACGACCTCTAACCTGTATAAGAAGGGTCAATACAACTAGGCAACAAGGACGGGCACACTTCACAAATAGTAAGCCAGCTGTTACCGGCGACTTCACCCGCGTGGAAAAGAAAAAATGTCTGCGAGGTGTAATTGCAATAAATATACTGTATAGTATAATATAAATGAGGTGTTTTATTATATGTGCCTATCATTAGACACGAAGTTTTGATTTTTTCTTCAACGATGTCGAATTTCCATAGTGACTTTTAACCCCGTTTCAACCCTAGTGCATCCCCGTAGAGTTTGAAACTACATAATTGCTAGATAAACACCATATAAACGTTCATCCCCTTTTTCAAGTATTTCTACCTATTTTATAGCAATAATTAATAGTCTATGTCTGTTCTTGGAATCTCTTCTAAGTATGTACCGAAATTGCGTTGAAATCGGTTCAATGCTTTAAAGAGCTAAGACAGACAGACAGAGTCACTTTCACATTTATAATATTGGTATGGATAATTTGCCAGTATATCTACCGATATTGACGACCGATAACAGTTTTATACGCCGCTATGCCTCTGTCACCATAACTGAACACATAACGCATTTGTAATGCAAATTCTAATTCCTAATAAGAATTAAATTTGTTGCGGTAATAAAATAGTTTCAAATTTTAATAATACTCAGATAAACTTTCTTTATTTTTTAAGTTTCTTGTTATTGTCATCTCACGTGACAGTGTTACGTGAAATAGTTTTAATAATTAACGTGGTTACGAGTTTAATAGTAGCATAAATTAAATTACTACATGAATTCAAGAAAAAAATATCGACACTCAACACTTTGAAAACACAAAAGGGAGCTTTAAAAATTACAATAAATCTCATGTATATTAAGTAATTATAGATAATTGTTACTTAAAAAAAAAACTATTATCTATATAAACATATATTACTTGTCTTTATATTGACAAGCATCAAATCGTCAGTATTATATTTGCTACTTCGCACTTAGTTAGAACTAAAATATTTTTCTAAACAGATAAGAAATATAATGAAAGTTAAGTTTTGTCAGTAGCTGACAATGTTTGTAACTCTCTTTCATGCATTGCACTAATACCAAACACCATTCTTACGCTATTTAATACTATTTATTATATTTTTAGAAACCAAAAAAGGATTCCAAAAAAGTAAAAATTATTACAAGTCCTTATCCCACTTATGATTTTAGAAGCCTCGAAGAGAATTACAAAAAGTAAAAACGATGACAACAATTGAACATCTCTTATGCCTAAAAACATTGAAATGGCTCACGTGACCCCGACAACGGCCACCGATGTCTCGTACGGACGAGTCGATGCGTAATTACAATAACACTATTACAGATGCACAACACTTATTACACACAAGGAGAGTTCCGTTTCGGCTAGCGGCTTACGAGGATCTGGCCTCGCTATGTTTCATACCCATCTTTTATACACGATCGCAGGGAGACAAAACATCAAAATCGGCACTACTTTTCTCAAAGTACCCGCAATAGAAGTAGTACATGCATACCTCATCAGCCTGTGATAGTCCACTGCTGGACATAGGCCTCCCCTAATAAACCTCTATCCATTAGGGGGTTTTGGACCGTACCCCAACACGTTGGTCCAATGCGGGTTGGTGGGTGAACCGACTTTTTACATGCCCATCCGACGCATGGATCATCTTACTATTCAGACAATTGGGTGATCGGCCCAAATTGCCGTAACAACCAGCAGGATTCGAACCCACGACCTTCGGTTTCTAAAGCACACGCCCATACCACTAGGCTACGGAGGCAGTCGAAGAGAGCATATGGAAGTAGTATTCTAACTATATTTATTTATAAGTCAAAGCGACCGTTCCGCTATTAAAACCTCTTCCCTTTAACTGAATCCTCAGTCTGAAAGGTTCGCACTGCGCAGTTAAGATATAATCACATAATTCCTTTGCACGGCTGGCTTAAGACGACGGTGTCAACGCCCTTCTGAAGGGCATAATTTGGGCCACTTCAAGCCAAAAGCCCTTTAAGCCAACTTCAGCCGACGCTCATCGCTACGTCTTCGCAGGATCGCGGTCAAACGGTGGCTTATTGTACAAACAGACATTTTTAACGCAGTTTTTTACTCGATTGCGATTGCTACGATCGATTACTATAATATCCACGTTTTTTATTTCGATGTGCAAACATTGGAATACTATAATACGCTAATACTACAAATTAATGAAAAAAAAAAGACTTTTACGGCCATGGTCACGAGGTAGACCCTCTCCACTGGAGTGTTTGAATCTTCGTTAATTAAAAATGTAAAAAAGACGCGATGAAATCCGTAAAAAGTCCTTTTATTCTATGATACTTTATATTGCAATATTGCTGACAATAAGGCATCATAACTTTACATCATATTGCTCAACATTCTAAAACTATCATCCAAACACATCAGCCTACACATACCATCATATACCATCGAGCGCCTTTTCCATGAGGCAACGTCTAACGGGAAACTCGCCCTACAAAGGTTAACCGGCTTCGGATAGACGTTTTTTAGCGTCCGCGTCCATTATACATCGACGTTATATTTAGTCGCTTCATTTGCTTTGACCGATGTTGATAAATTATAGACTTACATAAGAATACACTGTATTATATGAAAAAAAAAATTATAAATGAGACATACTTAAGTAATACAAACTGTAGCAGCGTCAACGTCATACATATGCCAAATATCTGGCCAGATATTTATATTGTTTGCTTGCATTCAATATACTAAACCTAGTGTTACTATGCTATCATACTAAATTATTTGGATACTACGCATAACCATATAAGTAAGAACATTTCATCATTATCAGCATGTGTCAGTCCACTGCTGGACATAGGCCTCCCCTAATGCACGCCACCGCTTCCGCTCTTCGGCTATTCACATCCAGCCCACACCGGCCACTTTGCGAATGTCGCCACTCCATCTTGCCGCACTACGTTTGCCGAGCCTCGGTCACCATTAAGAACATTTGTATAGTTATTTCTAAGATTAACCGATTAAAATTGACTTAATTACGAATTATGCTATACATGTCAAGTAGTAGTAAACCATTAAGATTGTACCTACACTTCTAATGAAGAAAACAAACAACTTGTACATGAAAAATAAAATAGATCAATGGTCTGATCGAATGACTTTATAACAGCATTTAATCACAATAAAATACTTCATATAATTAATAACATTTCCATCGCCGTCGTAGTTTAAATGATTTGGCCCGAAATAAAGGCAAATTAAGATTCCAAAAACTGTTTATACAATTTAGGCATGTATATATATGTAAAACTTATATATATATAAGTTTTCATACTCAAAAGCAGAAAAATATATTTACTATTTTAAAGTACATAACATCGTCACTTTGTGTTAGTCCACTGCTGGACATAGGCCTCCCCTAATGAACACGCCTTCGCGACAAGGGGGTTTTTGGACCGTATCCCACCACGCTGGTTCCATGCGGATTGGTCGGTGAAGTACATATAGAATATGAAAAGAAAGCACTCGAGAATTTTATCACTTTAACCGTAATGCAATTCACACAAGCAAAAAACGGATAATAGACCTCCTTACACGATTTTGCTAATATCCATTATGTGTACGACCACCGCGCGACAAACGACCGCGTCAGATGTATGACATTAACTCGGCGGTGCATGTGCATAATTGGCGACCCGAAGCACTATAAATACATGCTTTCCCGCGAATGGGGTCAAAAGAGAGATCCATTCGTATCACACAACAAACTGCCGGCGTTATGTGGACCGGTGCCAGCGAATGCCAATTTCGCGAGCAAACATTTCATTAGACGCGGGCCGGGGTTGAGTTCCGAATATGACCTACAAACTGAATTACCGGGTACTGAATATTAAATGAGGCGATAACTTATCCGAACGTTTACTTATCTCTTATATATATTGAGGGAATTGAAAAAGTATATTATGTTTTAGTTCGCATAAATCCGCACACAATACACTGATATGGTGTGTTATGTCTTAACGACGTAATAATTTTACTAGCCCGCTGTTTGAAGAATGTAAACAGAAAACCTAACATTATTAAAAGGTAGATACCATTGTTACATTATACAATTTAAATATTATTTGCAATGTTTACAATAGGTTATTAGAAAGGAGTGGTGGTGGCTTACGTGGCTAATAAATAACACCTAAGCCAGGTCATTATTCCTATGTTATAATATATATAATGGATGAACACAACATACTGCGTAAACGGAGTATGTTGTGTTCATCCTATCATTTTAATCAAGGTTTTTAAACCTAAATAAGATTTTCATATGAAACAAAACGATTACTTCATAGCAACTAACGGATATTTAAAAACATAGATCACGAAAATAATTCAAATAACTGCTTTTTATGTCTACATTCAGACAAGTAGTGACAAAGGCTTGTATAACTAACTACATTTCCGCACTGAGCGAATTCTGTAACACACACTGCCACGTAAACTCTCAATCGCACAATACAAGAATGAAAAGCCGACATTCGATTGGCATTCCCACAGCGACGATGACAACGAACACTTTCATCCTACAACAGACCGGTTTATGTAAACAAAGAGTCGTACAGACACAATGATGGGGGACGATCGTGTTGACCGTGTGTCACCGATCGTGTCGACTTACGCAACGCGCAATTAGTTGACGAACCAAACGGACGCGGCGGTTAACGTAACGAGTTACGAAACAGCTTTCGATACACTTCGATGTATATACGAATCGCTGATCGTACAACGAAAGCGTCTATATACGTCTGAGTCGACGCCGTATCGATCAGCCAGTGATTAAATGGAATTTGTCAAGTCACTATTTAAGCTTACGTTCAATTATGAACAGAGGCTGCTTCCACTTATTACTCCATGAGACAAAATTATGAGACATATTATCAAGTACTTTACACATTACTATCATATCTTAATCTCATCATCTACACCAAAACCAAAAAACATCACGTAGTGATATTGACGAATGATCAGTGAAATGACAAACAATAGATAACAATCTACTAATCCACACGTTTGTTTACGAATTTGCAACCTGCAGTTTTTGGTTAGTATTAAAAAATAGAAAATTAATGTAATACGGGCAAATATATTAAATTACTTAGTAGGTTTAATCTCCATGTGTTTTTCCATATTACGACCAGAATCCATAGCACCATGACAAACAATGTTATTAATACATGCTATCAGAAATGTTAGACATTTATATATGTACAAGGGATATAATTTAATAGATGCTTATTCGAGAAGGTAGATGAAATAACGTAATTTATCTTTTTTTCTTAACGCTTAAGGTTTTTCTACTTCCACGGAGAGCTTTTGTGCCTAAAGAGCAGTTATAAAAAAAATTGTCAGTCACAACTAAATATACCACTATCGATTTGCTTTAAACGCTTCTGACACATTGCGATATTTCTAGTAAATACTAGTCTGATCGTCTCTAAAACGCTATCTAATTGACTTCATTGAACTAATGAACTGCTTAGATCATTATAATTGACATTAATGAATCCGACGACGCAGGTTGGAAATAGCTACTGAATCAATGCGAGGAAATCACCATTGTTAAAAGAAAATAAAACACGTACATGCTTTATTGCTAATGCTATATTATGTAATAAAATCCAACAATTTGCGATTGACATCACTTTGTACTGAGAAGTATAATCATAAAAAAAAGTTAAAACTAATATTCACATCTTTCGAAGCTACCAAATTCATTAAAAATATAGCTATCAAAACCTGTAAAGTACAAAATAATTCAAATTTAAGTACAAAAAAATAAACGTATGAACTCTGCTATTCATTTCACATTTGGCAAAAATAAATAGAAAAGGCAAAAATGTTAGATAGATATATCGTATTCACCCACCAACCGCATTGGACTAGCGTGGTGGGATACGGTCCAAAAACCTCTAATGGATAGGGTGTATTAGGGAGGCCTATGTCCAGCAGTGGACTATTACAGGCTGATGATGATATCGCTTTATTTCATTAACGCGTTTTCCATTTTAAAGCATAGTTTATTTTATTAACCGTCATTAAATATTTCTTGAATATTAAAGTGAAGCTAGTGTCACTAGACTACAAGCGTTTTTTTTAAATAACTATATTGACCTTAATCAAAACCTAACAAATGTTGTTATCATGTGTCATTTAACTATTCAAAGTATCTAACATCTACTATCCAAAAAGTCGAGTCAGGGTTGGAACGTTAATGTGTAATTTTATTCATTTGCCGCACTTCCTGCTGTCACCTAACAACAGGATATTAAGTTTAATATGCCCCATGGTTTTATATTATTATTTATTTAAAACCGCATCAAGCCGCCCTTTGTACTACTTGTGCAAAAAATAAACAAATAATGAAAACGACTTCCTTACGCTGCCTCCGTAGCCTAGTGGTATGGGCGCGTGCTTTAGAAACTCCTGCGGGGACTCAACAAATTTTCATTTTTGTTTTCTAGTTGATTAGGGCAATTTGGGCCGATCACCCAATTGTCTGAAAAGTAAGATGATCCATGCGTCGGATGGGCATGTAAAAAGTCGGTCCACCCACCAACCCCGCATCGGACCAGCGTGGTGAATTACGGTCCAAAAACCCCCAATAGATAAAGGTATATTAGGGGAGGCCTATGTCCAGCAGTGGACTGTCACAGGCTAATGATGATGATGATGATGACTTCCTTGCGAAGTCGCAACGTTGTGCATAAATTGTCTGCCGCGCGAAATATATAGTAGGTACCTAAAGTACATCAAACTGCAAAACAATTGTCTACGGCATTCGCCGTTGGCAAAATAAATTCACCCCCTAAGAAGCTCGGCTCAGCTATTAGTCAGCGGATTCCTTATCTTGGAGGGGCAGTGAGGCAGAGGTTTGTTTCCCCAGTGCGCTGGAGATAGCATCGCCCGAATTCCTTTTCGAGTACGATTAAAGTGGTAAAGTAACCCCGTCGTATTTTAGACACGTTTATTTCTGTTCGTAATTTGATGTATGTGAAGTTGTATGCACTGGTTACTTCATTATGTAGTTATAGAAAAAGTATAGGTGGCAAACTGGGTATAGTATCTTCAGTGTAGTAAACATAATAAAGATAGTAATCTCTTTGCTCGAGATTTCGGAGGTAAAGTAACCTCGCTTCTTTTTAGACACGTTCATATCTAATCGTCAATTGATGTATACCAAGTCAAAAGGACTGGCTACTTCATCAGGTACTTTTGTTAAAATTTCAATCTAAGCATAATATATAAATAGTATTTCCTTCCCTCGTGATTCAGGGGTAAAGTAAAGTAACGCAATCTTTATCTTTTGTGTCTTCGAGTTTTTTTAAACGTGTTTACTTTAATGTAGGGTTAAGAGTACTAGCTTTTTCATTTTCTTAAAATTCAAAGTATATATGAAAAAATAGCAATGATTGTAGAACTACTTTAAGATTCACTTTTCTAGTCGAGGAGGATGCAAAAATTTTATGTCGTAATTTTACAAACTTTTTAAATTAAATAAAACAGGGTCATAGAAGCATGAATATCACATGAAACATTAAAAATTCATGTTCAAGCTGATAATAATAAAACTGTCAGTCTACACTATTGTCAAATGAGAACTGCAATTTGCCACGCGATGTTTATATTATATCAGCCGTTGCCCGCGACTACGTCCGCGTGTTAACATACGATTTTTTTCTTAATAAAAAACTTAGACAAGGTAAGTCCCAGTTATATCAGCTATCTTCAGTGAAAGTTCCGTTAAAATCGGACCAATCATTACAGGGATTAGCCAGAACAAACGGACAGACCGGCGGACAGACAAAAAGTTTTAGTTTCAGTCTACTAACAGGTTTTATTTATTAGTATAGAATGTACGTGTTTTGATGACAGCAGTTGTGATAACATTTTGATCTCTGATACAATTTTTTGTTTACAAATATTCTGCATTAGACGGCTTTGTTCATTTTAGAAAGATATGCGTTTCAACCGCTATGTTTCACACATAGCGGTTGAAACGAAAGGAATGTAGGAAATTCTCAACATTCATCACGAAAGAATGATAACGTATATAAATAAAATTATGATCTAGGTTTATTTTTATAAGGCTCGCTTAATAAAATATGACAAAAAACTTTAAGACCTACATAAAATAGTAAGAAACTTCAAAAGCAGGTGCAATATCCACCTGGCATCCAAAATTATTTAAACATCCATACTTTTAATTAAAGTAACAATAAGTTTTATATTAAAGTAAGAATAAAAGTATCAATTTCCTTTAATTTTATCACATATTTTATGCCGTATTAACCGACGGAATATTTCTTTATAGTAGAAAGTTGACTCGTTTCAAATGCAGTGTAAAACGCTGCAAAGATCCGCTTCTCGTATTGAGTCATAGGATGTGGCGCAATTTACTCAGTAAATTATGAGGCAACGTTACTCTATAAAACGGAACATAAATGTAACAGACTACTACACACGATCATGATATGAAACAGCGCAGCTAAATACGAATACAGTATTCAGAAGATATAAGTATGCTATAAATTTGTAACATAATATCAACGCACTCTTGATAGCTCCCCTATTATGAAACTCTTACTGATTGATATACGGTGTATTGGTGTAATTTTAAACAAAGTTGAACATAATAAAAACAATATAAAGCGCGTCCGTTCCCTAGCAGTATTGGTCCTTGTTATATGAACCGGAGGTCGTGAGTTCGAAACCCACGGGTAAATAACTTTGTGTTATCGTTGTTCTCTGGTAGGTTAGGACTACTTGGGCCAATTATCTGAAAAGTAAGATGATCCATGCGTCGGATGGGCACGTAAACAGACGGTCCACTAAGCAACTCGCATAGGAGCAGGAATACGGTCCAAAAACCCACTAATGGAGAAGGCGTGCAGTAGGGGAGGCCTATGTCCTGCAGTGGACGAACACAGGCTGATGACGATGACTTCGTTCGATCATGATATGAAACAGCGGCTAAATACAAAAAAGATATTGTTAAAATAGTAAGTAAGTATGTTATAAATTTGTTACATGATATGAACGCACTCTTAATAATAAAGTATGAAACTCAGGCAGATTGATAGAAAACAATAAAAAGATTTTATTTTCCCGTTAAGCTACCAAATATAGTCTTTGGGAGGCTTACAATCATTTAATGCGTTGGAATGCAAATGTTTTTCATTTCTAATGCTATTTTATGTATCAACACGTGTATATGTAACCGATATGTGTATATGTAAATAATATATGCATATACTGTAAAGATTTTTATATAAGAACGTCATTCTGTTCGATAATTACAAAGTATCACAGTCGATATTTTAATCGGAAACACATCGAATACACGTCAAAAACGTTATCCAAAAGAGCTGTGTACCGTTACTTGGAAGTGATACGAACGGTGCATAAAATTTCTACCGCTGCGATATTGACACAAAAACGTAGACGAGAGTGGATCAAACTCGTGTAAGATTTATTGCGTGTAAAAATTATTAATAAATTCAAAGTACCATAACTTTTACATATTTCATTAGTGTGGCCGTAAATATGCACGTTCTAAAAAGTTTTGAATGCTTCATATCTCCATTGTATAGTAATTGTTTGCTATTTTCTGCCTTATGCTTCAGTATTTTTTTCACATCAAACATAAATGGCAGTTATTAAACATTTTGTATCGGGAAGCACTAAAGCGCTCTAAGCACTCCACAACACTTGTCCCTAGTTGCGGGAGAATTGTGTTACCCGTATATCATGGCACACTATAAGTGTTTTAATTTGGTGTCGCCACTACATATTCTAGAGAAAAGAGTGAGAAAAGCAGGAAGTTAAGCTTATGTATTCAGACACGACGGAACTACAAGACGATATACTTATATATAATTTAAACAAAACTGAATTTAAAATTAGGTATCGGCTGCAAAAATTCTTAAAACTTTTTTAAATAATCTTTATGTCTTGTGTGAAACGTAAGTACATTTCATCATCATCATCATCATCAGCCTGTGTTAGTCCACTGCTCGACATAGGCCTCCCCTAATGCACGCCACCGCTTCCGATCATAAGTAATTATTATATTTAAATTAATTAATTATAATAATAATATATAATTAATTATTATAATAATTATAATACCGTAAGTACATTTTTTATGGCAGACGAGCAGTCAAGCCACCTGATGGGAAGTGGTCACCGACACCCATAGACGTTGACAATACCAGTGGTATCGCCGACGCGCCTATTATCTGCCTACCGTGAGAAATAGGGTGTTAAGTCTTGTTTACCCAGTAAATACGCTGGCTACGGTGCCCTTCAAACCGGAACGCAGCAGTGTTTTCACACTACTGCTTCGCGGCAGAAATACCCACCCAGACGGTCTCCTGTAAACACCTCCCGGGGACCTCCCACATTTAATGTTTTTAAATTATTTCAACGCTAACGATATGCGATAAAGATATTCAATGAGAAAATATAATAATTACGACATGCAATATAAAATACAATTTTAAACCCTTTCGCCAATCGGAGATTGGAAATCATGAACGTATGGTGTTATTTATGTTGATTTTTTTTAATATAGTCGAGAGAGTCAAGTAAGTAATTATTTTACGTATAGGCAACACGTTTTGCTTACCATAACGTACGGATGTACGTGATAGTAAGCAGAACGTTGATATATGAAAGAAATTGTCGCTACCTTGAAGTGTATACATAAAAAAAGGTGTTGTAGTTTATTGAAATGAAAAAGCCGCTGCGTCTCAAAGTCTTAAAAGAGCAGATTTGCATTTGCCTCTTATGCTGCCTGTAAAAACATCACCATCTTCACTTTCATCATCATCTTATACCATAAAACGTACTATTAGAAAGTATATAACAATTCCGTGCCCCGACATCGGAAACAATTCGGCCGCAAAATCGATTTATTCAATTTCCATTCCGTCCAAGGATAATGAGCGTTACGCGTCGCGACCACACTTTGCCGAATTATCGGAAGCGTTACACCGTTCGTTACTTCCTTGTTCCTCGGCGACGGTGCCTTAATTGAATACAAAACGTTTATTACAAAAAACTGATTCGAATTGTGCGTCTAAACTTTAGAGAATAAAAAAAAAGAGAAATAAAGAAAACGGTTTACTTGGTACATAAGTTCATACAACAACAATAAAAATATAAAAGTAATACAAAATATACAAATGCACCAAAAAAGGTGTCCACTCGGCGTAACATCACGAAGTTTATAAGCTTTGCGATTGCTGGTTTTCAGAGGAATCTTAAAAACGTTTGATAGATGGCAATATTCGAAACAATTCTTTATTAAGTACAAAAAAACTAATAGGGAATCTCTTCTATCTATCTAGGAGTATTTTGTTGATGCTACAACTGTACCACAAAACACAACAGGAATTCTTTCAAATTCAAATATCTTTATTCAATATAGAAGTGTAACACTCGCTTATTGTTTGTCAAGTACGTTACCTTTATTAGCACGCCTCTGACCTGAGAAGAACCGGCAAATGTAACTCAGCGGGCCTATTTTGTCATCTTTTAAAATAATCAAATATACACTCGTATTAGGAATACACAATTCGATAACAAGATTTTTAAAATTTGAAAAAGCCTGGAGCTTTCATTACCAGGTTGTGTTATCATTTATAAATTCATCTATGTTATAATAACCTTTAACACATAATCGTTCCTTTACCACCTTTTTAGATTTATTAATTGTTTAATTCCAAACGTTTACTGGGATTTTGTTGTATAAGCTTATACATTGTATCTCATTTGTTATCTCTTCTATCTATCCAATAGTATTTATTGGTACTGCCAACTGTACAAAAATCTAATAGGGAATTTGTTACATATTTTTAATTTTGAAACATCATATTAAATATCCAAGATGCGCGTTCTTCACATATCCATCGAATAATATCTCGTCTAGAATGAAGGGACAGGGATCGGAATTTCCTAAAGCGCTCCGACATGTATTAGAAATATTTGACTATCGCATATATCCATTCCATCCGCTTGGTGTACTGGTGAGTGTCTCTGAATGTTACGCCAGTGGGTGTGAGTTCGATTCCCACTGCGGGAAGAATATTGTGTGATTAACATTGTGTTTTTCTCGTGTCTCAGAGTTATCTATATAATATGTTACAAAAGTTTAAATAATGGAAACACTAAAAAGACAATCAGACCTCTTTGTAGACCATGCAACTGCTTGACTGGTGGCTACCCAAGCTATAACTAAATTTAAACCAAACAGACCATCGTAAGCTGCTACAATCTCCGTACCAAGGCATAAGATACCCGTACCGAAAATAGAACTTCCATCATCGGGTATCAACCGCTGAGCCGCTGACGTACCCATCTCCACTACAGCTAACGATGGACATGTGTCGGTATAAGTAATATAGACCGGGACCAAACAATTGGGTAATATCGCGGGATCAAATAATAAATGGGATTAAAGCATCAGGTACAACGTTTAATCCCGCGAGTGAACATTAATTGTGCGGCATTGAACAACCCACGAAATGCCACGTGGCATTAGTCACTCGGTAATCCTTCGGTTTTCGAAAGTGAAGGGTTGAGCGCTATAATTATATTGTACTGTACGTGACAGCTATATTATAAGACTTATTGCTTCATCATTCCATAATTATATTTTGATGTTATTGTTAAGCAGTTATGTGACGCCTATATTTCTCATTCAACTTTTTAAATAATGCCAGTTACACTTGTGTATATAAATACGTGACGAACATCCATGTACACAAACTTTGGCATTTTTGATATAACTTCGATATCTCGAGGAACAATATTAATAAACGCTTACGGAGACTTTTAGCTTACGAACTAAAAAAAACGTTAATGAATCATACCATACGACGTTCAGTATGTTTTAAAGAACTTATATAATGCAAAAACATGTTGAGCTTCTACGGATTATAAAATACATACATTTATTTATCAGACACCAGCGACACAAGAATAAAACTATAACATAAAATATTTCACAACACCAGCTGCGGAATATGCCTCGCGAGCTACGAATGCGTGCATAAATGAAAATCTAACTAGTGCATATGTCAACAGAAGCGATGGCGCATGCTGTATTCGTGCAATAAATTTTTATCGAATGAAATGATGAAACAGTGCAGTATTTCATCATGGTCATTGAAATAATTTGTGCTAATATTGACTCTCTATGTCGTTTGAAGCTCCACTAGACGTCGAAAGTAGTATTTTTCTTAGTTGTAGATGCAGACAAGATGGGACGTTAACCTGATTTATTATAAGCATCATCGTACTTTCTTAAAATTACTGCAGCGTAAGTAATTTTCACCCTGTAATTGCATATCATAACGTAACAGAGAACAGTATCGTGTTTTGACAGTATTCCGTTACGGTAGGAATATTTTTATATTCTTTAACTTACATGACTGATACGTGTTTAGCATTTTGAAGGTAGGCTTCGTTATACAAGGTAGATCGTCCTTCTCAGAGCAAAAATACATGTAGATTATTTCCTTATTCTTAAACACTCGAACACCTACGATACTTTATAAAATAAGTAAAATCCTATAACGAGGTTTCCTGTTGTTCCAAAACTCATTCGAGTGAAACTTTAAAGAATAATATGTATGCGATATCCTTTTAGCAACACTGAAATTAAAAAAATTGATACTCGACTTATTGCATCTTAAGAATAGTCTCGCGGGATCTTAATTTTATTTTTCATTTCAATATTATGTTAAAATTTGTGAGTAAAGCAGTGCTTGCAAAACTTTGTATATATATATATATATTTACTCTATTCCTATAGTAGCGTACTAAGGTCACGGTTCTAATGTTTGACCTCCATCCCAATTAATAATACCAATACCCATATAATAATAATAAAATACAATATCCTCAGGACAGAAAGAACAAGGCTGATTGATCTGAATCTATAAGCATGCGTTATCCAAAGCTTACAGCGTCAGATCAAATCAAGTCGACAGACAAAGGTGTTGGTTACGCCCACGTGACGGCTTCCACACTTTACTTACCAACCACCCGGCTGCTTTCTACGGTATTAAGTGTCTACACGATGACAAGCCCGATAGAGTATAAATAAAGCGCCGGATATAGCTCACCAGTTGGGAGATTACGAAACGGACCGATGGATTATAGCTGTCGAAGAATAAACTCTGTTTAAAGGAGTTTACTGTACCATTTAAAGACTAATGCTCTCTACTAATTGGTTATATTTTGTTTAATCACGTTAGGTTTTTTCTAAAAAATAATTATTATTTCTGATAAGAGGAGGAACGCTCGTATATGTACCAATAAAATCTCACCATAAAACATTAGATTTACGTGTTCTAATTGCGTAAATAGGAGTTTTACACGATACGAATAGAGTATTATTCTATATAACGTTGCTGTGGAGGTAAGAACATTTATAAGTTTTTTAAACACCGCCACGTGCAGTAATTACGATACTTTAATAGGTTCTAATGTTTCATCTAACAATAAGAGGCATAAAAACTAGATAGGATATTATTTAAGAAAAACCTAAACCTACTTTTACAAAGGCATAATAGCGATCAGCATTACAGATATTTAGGACATTCATTACATGTTACTAGACTGTAAATAACATTCGAACGGTTTCAGCCACAATAAATTTCGTATAGACACAGAAGAGGCGCAAAACATACACGATACGAAGCTAGTATTAGAATACTATGCATGTACAGTAAAAGCGTACGTGATCTATCGTGGGCCGGGGGCTCGAGCGCGGCTTTGGCGTCGATAAAACGCCTAGGGGCGAGCTATTTATGGCGTTTTTTTTATAAAGGGGAACATGTGTTGATAATATTAAACGTCCCTCGGTGAGTGCGGTTGACGCTGGCGTTCGGGGGAAACACATTGGGGCCGCGGAAACGTCGATGGCTCGATGTGTTGATCTGGGGATTATGGCCGGTTCAGGGCGGATATTATATTTTATATCTCACTCCATTTACTCAAGACTGATAATGAATGTGAAGAATTCTATAAAACTATTTAATAAATCTCTCTAGGATAAACGCAAAGGTCTATGAATCTATGGACGATAGGGAAGATATGTTCTTGTCAGTCTGATAAACAAAACAGATTAACGGACTTTAAACTAAATAACTGACAAAGTCGCACCGTAATGGCCACGGGACAGACTCACAACGTAAACCCTAGAAACGGTCTGAATAAATAAATTCGAAAATCCGTAAATCTGTGTTACTTGTGACATTTTGTATTTGCTTAAGCGAAAACAAGTACTACTACCCAAGACTAGTACATACATAAAAATGCATTTTTTTTTCTGTTAAGCGAATCGATCTGAATTAATGCAACGACTATACGAACACAGTCATGAATACACCGCGTAATCGAGTGGACTTTGTAAAATGGCAGAACCATTTGAAAAAATCTATTACGTTCCTGCACCGCCTTGTGCCTTCTTTGTGGAATGGGATGGAATAAATCCGAGCACTTTTCTGTTGAATTGCGTGAAACATGACCCTCTTATTATAAATTTAATGGCTGGTGTCACTTTGCTAAAAAATAGAGATTATCGTAAGTAGCTTAAAATAACACTTCACAATACGGCTTTAATAAACATAACTATATTTATATCATGAACCGTGAAATGAAAATGCTGTTTTAAGGTAATCTTAACATATATGAATAACATTAAAGGATGGCAAAGCCTTCCAAAACAACCATAACATGTAATGAAGACCAAATATAAATGAAAACGAAAGACCATAGCAACATAATTTTTTTATTAAATATATACAAAATTTAGATATCAATCGCACTCCAAAATACCATAGCGTATAGACAAAAGACTTCATATACGTGGATTAAAATAGATAATTGTAGTACAGTATTTCACGATATCCCGTTTAACTCTTCCATCAGGTAAGCCCATTCCATAGATTCTATTTAATACTTACTTCGAGGTCAAGCGCTCCTATAAATAACTAAGCGAATTTACTTAGGTATCCGAGGCTTAATTAAAGTTTTTGCGACGGGTCGACGTTCGGGACCCCCTGTAACACCGTTCGCAGTATTCCCTTCTAGAGCTACTATTACTACTAGATAATTTAGTGGGTCACCTAATTAAGACTCTGTTGACGGTTAATTTTGAAATTAATACGTAGAGAACACGCCTCTTATAGGATGCTGCTTATTGAGTTTGTTACTTGTGTTAATGGCAGACGGGTAATGTGTTGAATTGCATCTTACGGACGTTACCGACACAAACATGTTGTCTACATCACAGCCAATTATATTCTATAATAATAATATTAAACACTATGTCAGTACATATGTATTTTCGTAAAACTAAGTGCTAATTTGTGCTAAGGTACCAATGACACAAATATTTAATCAAAAATATTATTTCACTTACGAGTAATATTTTTGTCAACTGAATTGACTCTTGCGCGAAAATTTATGTGGGTGCGTTCTGTGATTCGTTTCGGAATTGCCTGAAAAGTTATTTATATGTTTGATAATATCATTTTAAGTTGACTAAAGCGATCAATATAAGATCAATATAAGTTGACAAAAATTGAACAGATCTCACACTTTATCGGAATGAAGACATTTACAGCCATTATATAATAGCGTTTGACAAAAAAATGCAAGGTAGAAAAAAACTAAAAATGGACGAGCGGTAAACCTCTTTCGTTTATTTCCTCGCCAACTTCTATCCAGTCACTACCGTTTAATCAATTACAGTCCTCGTCGCATTGAAACTTTGACAAATTACCATCTCAACTTTGCGCACAAGTTAAAGCCGTGAACGAGTATTATATTCCAAGAGTTTCTAAAAGAGAAATGACTTGAAAAAGCTGTCGCACGCGCTACTAAAATCAATTTACTACAGTGTGACTTAGAAGTTTTTGTAATGGATATTATGCCAAAGCTAAAAAACATATAATTTTACCATAATACAATGATACCTATTGTGGGTAATTGGTTGAATATCGCGTCGGTTGTGAAGCACCAATTTATTTATATTTTTATTTGCATACGAAGGCAGACGAGCAGTCGAGCCACCTGATGGAAAGGGGGCATAAACGCCCATTGACATCGGCAATACCAGGGGTATCAGCTACATCAGATGGTACATCGTTTACCCGGTAAATTCGCTGACTACGGTGCCCTTCAAACCTGAACACGGTAGCGTTTTTACACTACCGCTTTGCGACAGAAATAGGCACCGCGGTGGTACCGCCCCAGACGGCCCTCTAGAAATAGGGGACCTACCAACTCGTAAAATGATTGCATTGAATGATTAAATAGAATTCATTGGATTTTACCGTCATTAGAGTTTAACATGAGATTTTCTTTATAATAATTGTATATGATTATTTTTTTTGGGTGAAATGTCGAAGACTAACGAGTTTGAAACTCTGGAAAAAGCCGCTATGGTATGCAACATACCATTTGATTTCAAGAACTTTTAAACTACACATACAACAGAAACCAGTACATCAGCGAGTTTTGGGGACATATATAAGCACTTAAAACAAATAGGCGGAGGAAAAATAAAAAACATTTTAAAAACTATTTTTCTATTTACGTCATATATTATGTATGTATAACTGCCTCCGTAGCCTAGTGGTCTAGGCGTGTGCTTTAGAAACTGAATATTGCGGGGACTCAACAAATTTTCATTGTTGTTTCCTAGCTGGTTAGGGCAATTTGGGCCCATCACCCAATTGTCTGAAAAGTAAGATGATCCATGCGTCGGATGGGCATGTAAAAGTCGTCCACCCACCAACCCGCATTGGACCAGCGTGGTGGGTATGGTCCAAAGCCCCTAATTGATAGGGTGTATTAGGGAGGCCTATGTCCAGCAGTGGACTTTCACAGGCTGATGAGGATGATGATGATGATGATGATTATGTATGTGAAAGGAGTGCATTATGCGGGCTGTCAATACTGAGAAAAAATCAGGATGATCAATGGTTATAGAATGATAGTAATACCAAAACCTTCAATTTTAGCGCAATACTTTTAAATCGTAAGCGATGTACTTTATTGTCCAAGACTGAGTTGCCAATTAATATATAATGCTTGAAGGCATTTGGGGTCTAAACCCCAACAGAAATGGAGCCCTTAATGCTAAGGTTATTCCTAACACTACTTCGATTAAGGTATATATATATTGCTGTTTTTTTTATTTTTTTATCCTTGAAGTTATGCTTCCAGACTCATGTCTTTAGTAAGCTTCATCTAACACAGAGTTCGCGGAAGCTCCGTCCCACGAACTAGGTGGCCCACATTTTTGCTAAAATGGAGGCCACACGTCAGAAGGTACGTCAGTTAGGTATTAGTTTATGTCTCTAAGGATCGTCGACGATCGGTTTACGGACCGGACGCCGACGGTCTGGCGACGTATTAATCGATTGCTGGGGGCTGTGAGAACGGCCCTGGAACGCGGTGTATCTAGTATACGCGGTGTGTGTGTCGCTGTGCTCGTAAGCGAGGGCGAACTTCAGGTGAGTGTGTCTATCCCTACTCGTGTGGTGTGTAGGGTCTGATGTAGGGACCCCGTTGGGTCCGGAGTCTCGGCGACCCCTTCCTCGTCCGGGTCGAGAAGAACGTTTCGTGGTCGACGCTTTTGGCTAGACGCGTTTGGATCGGCCGTATACGTTGCTGTGGTTGACTACTTTATCTATGTGTTTGCGAGTTAACTTTTTAAAGTGCTCGCGGAGTGTCGGCAATTTGCAGTCGCTGTGTAAGTCTACATTTCGTTGGTACCACTGCGCCCCAGTGGCGCGGCGGATGAATTTATTTTGAACTACTTGTAGTTGATTTAGGAGTGTGGAGGATGCGTGAGCGAAAGTTTGGCATGCATAAGCCATGATTGGTCGTATGCATACCTTGTACCATAAAGTTTATATTTTAGCGACATTTTACTGTTAGAATTCGTTAGGTGATAGAGTCTGGTCGAAACGAACAAAGCCTTTCTCCTAACGTCCTGAATATGACTTTTGAACGACATGTTGCAGTCGAAGGTCACGCCTAGGTATTTGGCCTTCCTTTCCCATGGGATCGGTTGGCCGTAAAGTTTTAGTTGCCCTAGTGTCTGGTGTCGGCCAGCGCGTGGCCTTATCCTGACGCCTGGGTTGAGGACCGGGGTATCGGTAATCACGACGTAATCTAGACCGATGAAAGTGTATTGCACACTTTTATCGGGATTGACGTCGATTCTCCATTTACGAAACCATTCGCCTAAACGATTGATCGCGTTCTGGAGCTTTTTATAGATATAGTTCGGTCTAAGCGACGAACAATACAGAGCGGTGTCATCGGCGAAAAGTGCCAAATTAACATCGTCGGGCTTTGGAATGTCGCTCGTGTAGAGCGCGAATAATAAGGTGATAGGACCGATCCTGAGGGACGCCCGCTTGGAGCGGACGGCTCGTGGACAGGTGCCCTTGACTCGGTATCGGAAAAGCGATTTGACAAGTAGGCTTGGATGATGTGAACCAGCCTGTCCGGCACTTTGAGAATGTACAGCTTGTAAATCAAACCGTTGTGCCAGACTTTGTCAAATGCCTTTGCGACGTCGAAGAAGACGGCCCTGTGATACAGGGTTTGGGTTGGTGAAGGCCATTCAAGATGAATTCGTCAGGCGATAAATTTGGTCGGACACGGTGCTTCGGACGAAAACCGAATTGCTCGTCTGGGATGAGGTTATTGGAGAAGGTGTGTCTTTCAGCCGGAAGAGATTATGCGTTCATATAGCTGCCCAGGCAATTGAGCAAGTAATTGGACGATAACTCGTGGGTAGAGTTAGAGGGTTTGTTCGGCTTGGGAATACCGATGACGATGGCTTCTTTCAGGCATCAGGAAAAGTATAGTTGATAGTAAAATATTGAAAATGTTAACCAATACACAGACAATAGGGCCCTGGCAAGTATTTTAGAGTTCTATTTGAGATACGGTCTGGGCCAGGTGCCAGACTAGGGTTTAAGACCCTTAATAATTTGCAGAACCTCCTCCAGGGGTCACTGGCTTTAAATTATCTCCTCTGGTGTAAGGCAGCCCTAAGTTCGACTAGACGGTCCACCTCGATAGGTGGGCCGCGTCGGCGTGTGCGCGAGATGGCGTACATTGCTCTTCTAGCGTATCGGCTAAGCATTCGGCCTTTTCGAAATCATCGAAAGCTACAAGCCCCGGTTGGCTTTGATAATGGCGGCGATGGCGTCGCGGGGATCCGACTTCATACGTCGGCCAACTGCCAATAGGGCAGTGTGCGATGGCACTAAGTCTTCCGTCAGACCTAACCATGAGCCTTTGCGATGAACTCTATCCTATCTCTGACCTCAAGCTGAAGTTTCCTAAAGCGAAATCGGTTTGACTCGGACGGATAGCGATAAAACGCCCGCTTGAGTGTATTTTCTCTCTTATCAGACATCGAATACTGAACGGCAAGCCAAAGTTGTCGGTCACCCGAAACCTTGACTCGTCCTTTCGAGTCGTCGATGGCTGATGAGATATGCGCGTTAATGATACTGTCGATGGCAATAAGCCGCTTTGTCTACTATCAATAACCTCCGGTGAGGTTAGAGCAACTTTGGGGTCCATAGCCTTGAGTTTGCGTTCAAGACAATGCCAATTTGTTAGGTTTTGGTCGTAGGGACCGCACCGGCGCCTTGGCCTCAATTCTGAATAAGACCGGCAAGTGGTCAGAGTCTAACTCACAGAGTGCCTCTATCGATACGACATCGAGCGAGACGTCTCTAACTAATAGCAGGTCTATAGTGCCAGGAGCGCCTTGCCTGAGTCTGAGTATCTAGTTAGAGGGTCCCGGGAGCTATTATGTTTATGTTGAGTGGTCCTCCAGTTCCAGCAATTTATTGCCATTTGTGTTTAGCGTAATGCAATTCCAGTCGGGATGTTTGCTATTTAAGTCGCCTGCGATAATGGTTGATGGGCCTAGGCCGAGAAGCAGCTCTAGGTCGGATCTAGTAACTTCTTACTTGGGGACAGATACACGGAAACAAGTACAAGCGGTCTGTGGCCGGTGAGTGCAATCTGACACGCTGTCCCTCTAAGTTGATTAGTGTAGTATATCTAATGGTGCGATATGTAGTGACCTTTTATAGTATATCAGTGTACCACCCAGCGGTCCTGGACAACCTATCGTTTCTAATAATGTTATAGCCACTGATTCTAGGATTGGCTATTGACGGTTTTAAAAGGTCTCTTGCACTAGAAATATGTCTATACTATAATCCTGCAAGTATTTGGCGATTTCGGATCGCTGCTTCTAAGGCCATTTGCGTTAAAATACGATACGACTAGAGAGCGCGGTTTTGCCCTACCTAAGTTGGTAGCCATCTTAAACGGTTAACCTACTTGTTTGTGTCTGTTTCGGTTCTTATTTAAATTTACTAAGTGCGTCTAAAATTTCGGCGTGAGCGAGCAAGACGTTTATTTTTCAACTGGGCTGATTGCCAGGTGCATTTTAGGTCCAAATCGTATAACTTAGACATGTTTACTTTTTGTGCAATTCGAAGTATTTCGAGATTAAGTCAACGGGTGGCGGA
This sequence comes from Lamproptera curius, assembly GCA_029286875.1. NCBI lineage: Eukaryota > Metazoa > Arthropoda > Insecta > Lepidoptera > Papilionidae > Lamproptera > Lamproptera curius. The sequence continues at coordinate 5,524,685 of JAGSMT010000007.1, forward strand.
CGGACGTAATTACCGGGCCCTTTGTGTGACGTGATTTGCGCGGCGGGCGCAGGTGCGAGTTATTGCTCGCTATTGTGGACCCACCTGGTCGGTTCCCTTACTGATTGTTGCCGCCGCAGCATTAGGGACGGCGACGGATTTTTAATTACAACTGGCTTTGTCCATGCACCTAACTGCCGGTGCAGGTGCAGGACAAAGCTCGGCTTCGTAACCGCGGAATTCGCGGAGTTCGCGGAACGTGAGGCAGATGGCCGCGATTGTTTTTGGGTGCTCGAGCAACCCCTGTAACCAGCCGGGTGACCTACGTTTTCGCAATTTGCGCACGCGGGCAGCTCGACCGAATCTTTGGCCTTGGGCACTCCGGAGTGCTGTGATGGCCGGCACATTTCACGCAACGTGCACGCGCGAAGCAGTTGCGCGTTGTGTGTCTGAATGTGAGCAGGTTATGACACTGCGCGACTAGGCCGGTCTTGCGAGGAGTTTCGACCCGTAAGCTGGTTAATTTACACATTGATTGAACATTGAATATTGATTTTCCCTCGGGGGAAAAATCTAGCGCGACCATGAATAGGTCCATTTGAAATTTATGGCGTGGGTGGTGCATGCGATGCACCCTATGGGGTACCCTTGACGTTTGGTCTAATTCGAGTTCCTTCAAAACTCCCCTAATGACAACTCGAAGGAGTCGGTCTTCCGGCAGAGCGAAAGTGTGAAACGCGATATTACCCTCGCGGAGGTATTGGGTTATCAGTCATCTGAGGTCTCTACGTTGACCCGTATGCCTATACGTGTATTAGCGGAACGGAAATTCGATATTTTCGCCTTTGATAGCCACGTAAGAACACGACTCCAGTGACCCTTGTCGTGAATCACGACCGGGGTGGAGCCTGGCCTTACGTTCGGCCATATACGTCCGCAGTGCTTGGCTAGATTGCAGGCTCGGCCGCGGGCTTTTTCGCGGGCGTCGCGGTCGGTGACGGGCGGGAGCTAGGGCGGCTCTCAGAGTCGCTTCTCTGGCGGGCGTTTTTGCCCTTTTCCGCGATCGCACGGTGGTAAAACCATCTGAGTCGGCTATGTTGGCGGCGTTTGTTGACACGGTCGTGGGTTCGAAGTCCATTTTCGAGGGCCGGGGTTCGTCTTCGGCGTCTGACTGCGCCGAAAGATAATGACACGGGACAGGTGTAATTACTGGGCTACGGTCCCGGTTGGGTGTCGCAGACGGCGACGGCGTGGGCGATTTTTTCGGTGTAGCGGGTATGGTGGCGGACGCGGCGGCTTTGCCTTCAAATACAAGGCGACGGTAACCAGCGTGGATTTTGGCCCAATATTCCGGGGCGGACTCGCGGAAATAGTCATCTATTGCCTCGCGGTGTTGTGCGGGATCGTAATCGTCCATTTTAGCCATTGGGGCGACCCCCGCCGGCACGGTGTAAGCTATTCTAACCCTCCCCACCTGCGTGAGGAGGTGTGTGCCTATTGAATAAGTGTAAGCGCTTTAGGAGCACTAGGTGTGTACCTAGCTGCCACCTAATGCAGCAAGCACAGTTAAATTTAAAAGATAAATGCCTCGTGGGCTTTTATGTGTATATGTGTAACTACTTACAGTTAAGTCGGGAACCTGCCTGCGAGCACTCACTACACAACAAAACACAGCACTACTAACACGGCAGCACTGTGACCCAACTAACTTTGTAACGCGTAAGCGAGAATAACGAACTCATGCGGGAACGCACGAGAGAGGTCCGTACTGCCGGCGGCTCAGAACGGAATGATTTATTGCTGTGACAGACATCCCATAGGTACACGTTTATAATAAACAGTTTACTTTATGATATTAAAGTTTTAAACAGCTCCTTATTCATACAACTTTCTGTCTCCTACGAGCCAATAGTGTTTTTTGTAGCAATTTTGTACTTTCAAACGGTACATCAATGAACTGGGTTTTGAGATAGGAATGAACGTCAATATGGAAATACTTTATTGTCCAAGATAAATCCATTTAACCATCTAATTATAGACATATACAATTATAACTATATTATACATTTTATTTGAATACACACGGACAAGCCGTCAATTCCACGCGAACAAAGTCGCTGGTGACAGCTAGTGTATTTTATTTTAAACTAGCCTTTTTATTTTAAACAAGCTTATTTCAATTTAAACTAGCTACTTTCGTATATACGAAAGTTTACAAATTTATGAGACGGAGCGAGCAAGAAGCTCTCCATCAGTAGTCTAATGGGACTGAACCGGAGAGGCGGTTTTAGCGGCATTAGCGATGTTACGGGCGCGAGTGAAATCGTTACGGACAACTTGGAGCGAGTTCGAGGCGAGCTAGGTACGTTGTTAGGGAACTTCGTGCGAGTTTCTTGCTAGATGACAGGGGAGGAATTTGATAGGTGCTGAAGTGAAAATGTTAACGCGAGACGGTGATGATTACAAGTGACAAAGAGTAATATAGCTGTGCAGGATAGGTCCTGTTTTATAGCGGACGTATTATGTGTGCACAATGACAATCTTTCACCTGGCCATTTTCTCAAATTATCATGGGGTCCGCTTGTAATCCATCCAGATTTACCTGAATAAAAGTTTTTACGCATAGCGACTGGCATCTAACCTCCACAACCCGAAGGGTAAACTGCATTCCAATATTGAATTAATTGTCAGTAAATTTGAAGGCACTGACATTACTACCGGGACCTACTTTTTATATGCCCGGCCACATCCTAACCAACCAGAAAACAACTCTTACAACTATATTAGATAATAGCAACCCCGCAACCCCCCTTGTGGGTGGAATTTCGTAAAATCCGTTCTTAGCTGACCTCTACTCGGCGAAAGGAATATTTCTATCAAATTTTAAGTCGCTACGCCTTATGGTTCCAGAGATATCGTGACGAGTCAATATATAGGTGGAAATCTCTTATATATATACATTTACTACATAATTGAAACATTTTCATTTTGTTTCTGCGAGGGATTCGAACCCACGACCACCGGTTTGTAAAGCAAGGGCCAATACCGCTAGGCCACGGGCTCGGTGTGAGTTCCATCTCAATGCGTATCAGTATGTGAAAAAACTTATATTACTAAGTTGTTAGGGCACTCTAGCCAGGGTAAATGTTTTAGGCTGAAAAATGGACATCACATCACCACGATCTCAAATTTACAGATAGACCAACATAAAATCACACAGGTCATTGAACGTAACACGTGAAATAACAAAGACAATAAAAAAAAACAACGTAAACTACACCGATACAGTGGCCACATTACTTAAGCCGAAGGGGCTATCTCTTAGATTTAGCGTCCGGTGAACAAAGGGAGGTCTGATTTAAAGCCGGCGGTCGGATAATGCGCGAAAGCTCGTAAAACACGAGCCAGGCTTATCCACGATTGCGATCTGGCAACTTGGCATCGGCTGGCATTGTCTTGACAATCGTTGGCAACTACTGGCAACGTTGAGCGATCGTGGGGGTAGACGTCGACTGACAAGGCATTCGTTTGTCTGATTAGACACGTGAACTGATGTGAATTTAAAATGAAATATCTCATATTTATTGTTTCGTGCAAATAAAAAATTATATGGGGCGTATAACTTCTTAACACAAACATTGCAGTTACTGTATCTTTAATAGCACGTTTTACGTTATATGTAAGACTTAAATGCAATAGTGTTTATAAACTAATTCTATGCGACTTTAATAGTTACCACGTTACAAAACCGACCATAGAAATGAATCTGTTTATCCAACTGGTTTCGTGTAAGCGGAGGATCATTAACAACTCGATAAAAACGAATATTTAAATGAAAATTTTGTAAAGCTTGTAAACAGAGTAACGTCAATATTGGATAACGATATAAATATCTTGTTTTGTTGTTTTTTTTTTGTTACTCAACCATCATATGCTAAAACTAAAAGCTGACAAAGCCGTAGTTCGAAGGCGCTCTTCATCTACCAATGCGTTATTTCAAACGAAATTTAGACGAAACATAGTCACGAGTAAAGTATTCAGTTGAATGTATTTAATGTTTAACGTCTCGCGCAATTAAAACCCACGCGAGCAATAAATTCTTGCGAGGCTGCGTATTTTGCTAACGTTTAAATTTTACATTTTTATGTCGTAATTGATGAAAATAAAGCCGTTCAATGTTGTAAGATTGAACCTATCATACTTTTTTTTAATTTCTCTTCTTTAATGTGCTAAGAAATATATGTATATCTAATATTGTTAGGTATCGTTTAAAATGTAAGAACAACAAAAAAAAATTAAAGTCAGAAATACAAATAAATAACTGTGAAAATGTACACACAAAAACTACAACAAATATATGAAGAAACAATCATATTTTATTAATATTATATACTTAACTCAAGATTACTACCGGATTAACCATTAAGCTAAACAAAAGGTTTTATTGAATTTAAGGACTTTGAAGCTTTTAACGTCAACAAAGCGAAACATTACATACGGACCGATATCAAAACAACCACTGCAACAAAAAACTCAAAATCCCCCGAGGCATCATCATAAACCCACCCCTTGCCGCGCCATGCATTAATAATATAAGGAAAGGAGCTATGGGCGCATTAAAATTGCACAATCCAATTAAAAGAAAACGTAAAGGCACGCGACTGAATATCCCAGGGGAGTATATCTCCCAGTTGTCACGGCTATGCACCCCAAGGGCCTAAGGAATATTGAAAGGAAGGGTCACCCTTAAACATTACCGGGGATTATTGGTATCCCCAGTTTATAGCCCCGATATAACTTGGCCCCAAACGAAACGGTTTCATTCAAGCATTATTAGGAGAACAATGTCATCGGAGTCGCTTTGTGAGGTGATAAAATTCGGCAGGCTTGCGTGTGATTTGCACATGTAGATTGTAGTGACACATTTGCACGGCGCACAACGTGACCGGCACACATGTGTACTACTGGTCGATGCAGGTTGTTTTGGATTTTTAGAGCCTACATTAAAATGTATGTGAGAGACAAATTTACACTGAAACAAAATACAAAATACTGTGTGAAAACATGATAAATTTTAATAATTACCTTTCGCATTTCAATTCGTAAACGATTAATGTTTACAGTATCTACCATAAATCTTCACGAGACCGGCGTAATGGTGTTTTTAAACGTTATTGAAAATATTATACATTACTTTGGAGCTCTAAGAAACTTAAAACTAGTCTGCAAAGGTATTCTCATTTATGGTAATGTATTTGGTAGCTCCTTTTTAAGTGACGATTTACGCTTTTTTTAATAATTTTTATTTACATTATCTTATAGATTTGATGTCAAAACATTAACTAATCAAAAACCTAGTAAGCATTAATTGATGCTATTCGATCACAGCCAACAAAAAAGACCCGATTAAACTCACCCATATTACATAATAAACAGTACACAGCATGAACTCGAACATTCATCCATTAAAAAGCAAAGTTTAATAACATAAAAGCGACTCAACCGTACACATCACATCTGCAACCCCCACTAATTGTGCAACCGTTCCGAGTGCTTTAACGAGCTGTTTGAAACCGACACCCAGTCGACATGCGAAGTGTATCGCGTAATTACCGTGCGCGAGTTTGCCAACAGCATTTGGCAACGGTCATCCGAAAGCCTCATATGGCCCGACCCTAGGACATTCCGGATGACTCATTGCGTGCGACAAACGAGCGAAGGGTGCGCATATGGGGGTTGACGTCAATTAACTTGGACCCGACGCTGGGCAGCAGATTTCGCATAGTTTCTGTTTGTTCCCATTTCTGCTATGTCATTTGTGGGAGGAAAGGATTTTGTCAGCTATATTTGTGATGCTGGCAGATATTTAGTTTTATTGTGAAACATTTATTGTTTAAAACTATTTATTACATAGGTCACACGTTCTGATTCTTAGTGTACCTATTTTGTTTGTGAATTAAAAATACGAAAATCTTTTATTTATGATACAAGGGACTCTTACCTCTTTTTACCACTTCGTTACGTCGTCGCTTGGAGAGGGAGAACAAACAACCCCACGAACTTTTTCATTCACAAAACAAATACGATTGTATTCTCTTATCTAAACTACGAACCCGGTTAGGGTCAGAGCCTATTAAGTTTCTACGCGATATGACACGATACGGTGAGCTTAACGGCTTATCTGGCATAGATAAAAAAAACTTTCTGGTTGTTTAGGACTATTTGGCCCGATCGCCCAATTGTCTGAAAAGTAAGATGATCCTTGCGTCGAAAGGGCATATAAAAAGTAAGTCCAACCACCCGTATTGGACCAGCGTGGTGGGATACGGTCCAAAAACCCCCGAATAGAGAAGGCGTGCATAGGGGGAGGCCTATGTCCAGCAGTGGAATAACACAGGTTGATAATGATCAGTCCGTGGTATTATTACATATTTATATCAGTAGTAATAAATAATAATATATGGCTTACTAATAAGCAACGCCATTAATTAAAACCGAGACTAAACTCGGTGACGTAATAATAAAACCACTTTAAAAAATAATTTTAACACCATTAACGAAACAAACCTGTATAAATCATAAAACAGTCAAGGTAAATGGAATATCACGTATCCGATAGGGAATATAGATAGACATAGTGCGATAGATAGTGTTCCTTAAAAAGGTAAGAACCCCACAAAGTGCCCGGTGTTATCTCCCGTGCACCCGATACCGTGTTTACAAAGGACGTCCCTCGGGATCATGCCGCGGCTGATAAGGATAGTATTCACTATAGCCAAGATAAAACAACCGTATTGGAAATCGCTTTTGGCTTTACATAATAAGGGCAGAATTACTTAGCTAGTTTCGTACAGTACCTGTTCTACATAAGCCATATATACAGCTGACTGTAGTTTATAGTTGCTTATCGTTCTGCATTACTATTTCGTTGAAATATCGGTCTAAAGAGATAACATGATTTGAAAGATCAACAAATGGAAATATAGCTTAATAAGCATTAAATTAATTTCGATAGAAAATAAACTACAGAAAAATTTCCCGGTGGCAGGTCCCCTTTTTACAAGGGACCGTCTGGGTGGGTACCACCACGGTGCCTATTTCAACCGCAAAGCAGTAGTGTGAAAACACTACTGTGTTCCGGGTTGAAGGGCACCGTAGCCAGCGTATTTACTGGGTAAACGAGACTTAACATCCTATGTCTCACAGTAGGCAGCGCGTTAGTGATACCTGTATAGCCAAGGTCAATGGGCGTCGGTGACCACTTACCATCAGGTGGCCCCGACTGCTTGTCTGCCTGCGTATGCAATAAAAAAAAATAAAAAAAGACTACAGATGACACTATCCTTCTGTTTTAAATATAAACCATTTATATATATATATATATATATAAGAGATTCCCACCTTTATATTGACTCATCACGAAATCTCTGGAACCATAAGGCGTAGCGACTTGAAATTTGGTAGGAATATTCCTTTCGCCAAGTAGGGGTCAGCTAAGAACAGATTTCACGAAATTTCACCCACAAGGGGTTAGGGGGGTTCTAGTTATTTTTAAAAATGTAAGATACTTGTTAAATCCAAATCCATCATGACTTTTGAAGTATACCTGTAACAAAACAAACGCACTGTAAGTATTACATTAAAGTAAAGTATTAAAATAGTATCGTGATAGAGTTGTTTACAAACATGAAACGAATGTCGTCCTAATTTAAGACCTTATATCTAAGTTTTACTTTAAAAACCTAACAACGTCAGTTTTTCTTTTGATTGCAAAAAAAAATTTTTTCTGAGAATGGTTTGACTATCTTTTTTAAAGATCTTGAAGCATACATATTTCAGTTTCATTTAATACTTTTATGTTTAGAGTACTTACTATTTTATATTCCATGAAGAATGAGTGGCCAATTTTTTTAATACAACTAAAGCTTACAAGTTAAAATTAGGTATTCTGTATTTATTTATGGAAACTATTGTCAGCAATGATAATTAAACTTGCTAAATGTTTCAGTACCCCACAAACTAACACTTAATCCTTGCCATTTGGCCCAAAGAATTACTTTAAACAAAGTGTAACATTGTACATATATCCATAGTGGTTTCGACCCCTGTAAGCCGACCGCAACTGGTAAGGGGACCTTTATTTCTCACTTTTCTATTTATTTCGTACTTTAGACCCAATACTTCCTCAACGGGATTATCTTTAAATCCACCCGGTAGGACCTAAATGACAGATTTACATATAGCGATCAGTATCTATCAATCAACGGATGTATAAGTTATCAGTTAATTTGTCACTGATATGTAACTGCCAAAAACGTCGTGCCAATTAGGACAACTTTATATTTGTCTATTCGACGCGTGGGTTATGTAAACTTTCAGACACTTAGGACTCGGTACATGTCAACTAAACAAGTAATAGAGATAGCACACAATCATTTTACAGTACCTTGCTTGTTGGTTTTTAATAAAAACTGCAGTCAACAAAAATAGACTGCAAACACACTATATAACTATAATCACCGAGTAAACTCGCTGACCTAGCCACCCCACGCATTTTGCCCGAAAAATTACTGTTTACGAAGTGTTACGTGGTAGATATAATGCATTAGCGTCCACAGTGGGTTGGACCCCTTTAAGTCGACCACGACATGTGAGGGTTACTGTCCATGCAGTGAAATAAGATACGATATTCAAAGTCAAACAAAAAACCGAATAAATTTCTAAACATTTTGTATGGTTAAAGACAGGGTTAATGCTATCTGCATTGACCATTTACTTAATCTACTTTCTGTGTTGTTGTTATCGTAATGTTAATCGTAACCCCTTGAAACTTATAATATTTACACGACTCTGAGCGGAAGTCCAGTGTTGCTAGAATTATAATCAATCATGATTACGACACGAAATTAGTAGATTATTTAGACATCTTACCTTACATCGTTATTAACATTAAGCAAAATATATAAGCTGTAAGCTTATTTTTACTTTCAAAAGGACATTGTTAATATTCTTTACCCGATGAAAATATATTGATAACATGATTTGTATTCTTGATTAAAAATGTTATATTATTAGATATTAGCAACCCCCCAACCCCTCTCGTGGGTGGAATTTCGTAAAATCCGTTCTTAGCCAACCTCTACTCGGCGAAGGGAATATTCATACCAAATTTCAAGTCGCTACGCCTTATGGTTCCAGAGATATCGTGATGAGTCAACATACAGGTGGGTTCATCGAAACTTTACATCACCAGCTATATAATTCGGATAGTTTTACAATCGAACAAAAAAAAAAGACCGCTTCGTCTGCGGCCAAACATTGACAAATACCTACGCGACGTTGCATAAGCAAAAACCCCATACGGACGCCATTCGTCCACGCTATTAACACAGACTCTAAACTTATTACCATTACGTACAGTAAGGGAGAAAGCATAAGAACGAGATACCAATGTGTACAGCGGAAAGCACTACTACACTTTCGACGCATTACAACGCGGGGTGGCAGGGTGTAAAACCAAACAAAGGGTGCAATAGTCTTATATTAACGGCCCAGTCAAAACGCCCCTACAAATCGGATCGCAACACCCTCCAAACACGATCGCTATCGATTATTCCAATAACGATAATCCCCTTTTCGATGGCACACTCGAGCTTTGGCGAAATGTATTGTATCATGCGGGTAGGGAAGTAATCTTGAAATGCCTTTATCGTATTCATAGGCCAATTGGATAAGTTTTGTGAAGCGTTTTAAGTAATTTTCATAGTAGGCAACAACAGGATAAATTCAGGAAATATACTTCGATGTTTACTATGAAAAAAAAAAACACCAGTTTGCGATGCCAACTTTGGAGAAAAAGTTATATGTAGGACAATAATCTTTAGTAAGGAAAAAGAGAAACTGAGTAACGAACAGTTTATCAAATGCTTATTTTTTAAAATTGTAGTAATGAGTCTAGTCACAGACTCATAGCGAGCATGATATTAACGTGATGATAATAGTGATACTATGTGCATACTTTTCTATGATACTGCTCACAAATCACCAAACTTGTATATGTAGGATGATGTGTCTTTTATCTTACAGTAATACAGTTAAAAAGGGTATCGTAACGTATTGAGACAACTATTACCACTGTAGTTTTCTGCAAAAGGGGATCTCCGGATTATTACGGTTAATTAAGTAAATGTACAAAAACTTTTTATAACCAGCAAAGGGATAGTGATATTTATATGAATTATATCCGATAAAGAATCAAATCAAATTTTAAAAACAAAGCTACAGACGCTGTCGATCGCTTAGTTGTATATAATTCTTGCACAAAAACATTTAAACCGAACGTTCCTTTCGTGGTATGCACATTTAAAAGCCAACAAGTCTCCATACTGGTTTAAAAATAATATCTTTACCTGCGGTTATGGTCGTCGAATATAATGTTAAATAAAAAAAAATCATGACTGTTACTTAGACCATAGAAGTGACAAATGTGATAACACAACATAATAAACCGCATAAGTTAATATGCATAAGTGTACAATTCGACGTGAATTAAAATGAAAACAAATGCGACAAAAACTGATAAAAATTCCTTAAAATATTTATTATTATATATTCGCGTTAATAAATAGTCATATATGTCTATACAAACAAACAAACTGTCTCCTTTAATATCAGTATAGACCAAGATAAGCATCTCTCGTCGTAGCACGTTTCTGGAGCAACAGTGTTGCTGCGAGTCGAGACAGTTGCTCAACCGCTTTTCGAAACCTGATTTCGTTGTGATCTCGTATGAGGACACATAAAATTTTGTGATCAAAACTACTTTTCAGAGCGTGGATAATTCACTATCAAACAATGCTCAAAAGTATTGTACGAAATCCCGCAGGTTTTTGTTCTGTTTTACAGCTTGACTAGCTGTCCTGTGAAACGTACAAAACAGTGAGAAGAATTTTCGATACTATTCTGCTACCAGGCGGTATTAATTGTCTATTAAATAGCGATACTAGGATTAGTGCATTTAAACAAATAAACAAAAATTTATTAACTAAGTATAGATTTTTTTATCTAGCTCCTTGTGCGCTGACGTTATACATTTGTTCTTTAGGTAAAACAAACAATATTAAAACCTAATCGTGGCTATGATTAAGATAATTATACAAATAGCCAGAACTGTACAACTATCACAATAATTGACGCATAATTGTAATTCATAATATTTAATTATTTCTTTTGTTTTCGCGATTATTATACATATTAAATCCACTGATTTAACCATGGATGCTGAAAAGAATCCGAAACGTCGGGAATAAATATATTTAGGTAACGCGTAAAATCCGTAAATTAGTGGATTAGATATCATAATACTTAGTTAAGCGTTTGTAATGCCAACCGCAACTGGTAAGGGGACCTTTATTTCTAACTTTTCTATTTATTTCGTACTTTAGACCCAATACTTCCTCAACGGGATTATCTTTAAATCCACCCGGTAGGACCTAAATGACAGATTTACATATAGCAATCAGTATCTATCAATCAATCGATGTATAAGTTATCAGTTAATTTGTCACTGATATGTAACTGCCAAAAACGTCGTGCCAATTAGGACAACTTTATATTTGTCTATTCGACGCGTGGGTTATGTAAACTTTCAGACACTTAGGACTTGGTACATGTCAACTAAACAATAGAAATAGCACACAATTATTTTACAGTACCTTGCTTGTTGCTTTTTAATAAAAACTGCAGTCAACAAAAATAGACTGGAAACACACTATATAACTATAATCACCGACTAAACTCGCTGACCTTGCCACCCTACGCATTTTGCCCGAAAAATTACTGTTTACGAAGTGTTACGTGGTAGATATAATGCATTAGTGTCCACAGTGGGTTGGACCCCTATAAGTCGACCACGACATGTGAGGGTTACTGTCCATGCAGTGGAATAAGATACGATATTCAAAGTCAAACAAAACACCGAATAAATTTCTAAACATTTTGTATGGTTAAAGACTGGGTTAATGCTATCTGCATTGACCATTTACTTAATCTACTTTCTGTGTTGTTGTTATCGTAATGTTAATCGTAACCTCTTGAAACTTATAATATTTACACGACTCTGAGCGGAAGTCCAGTGTTGCTAGAATTATAATCAATCATGATTATGACACGAAATTAGTAGATTATTTAGACATCTTATACTTACATCGTTATTAACTTTAAGCAGAATATATAAGCTGTAAGCTTATTTTTACTTTCAAAAGGACATTGTTATTATTCTTCACCCGATGAAAATATATTGATAACATGATCTGTATGTTTGATTAAAAAATGTTATATTATTAGATATTAGCAACCCCCCAACCCCTCTCGTAGGTGGAATTTCATAAAATCCGTTCTTAGCCAACCTCTACTCGGCAAAAGGAATATTCATACCAAATTTCAAGTCGCTACGCCTTATGGTTCCAGAGATATCGTGATGAGTCAACATACAGGTGGGTTCATCGAAACTTTACTTCACCAGCTATATAATTCGGACAGTTTTACAATCGAACAAAAAAAAAGACCGCTTCGTCTGCGGCCAAACATTGACAAATACCTAAGCGACGTTGCATAAGCAAAAACGCCATACGGACGCCATTCGTCCACGCTATTAACACAGACTCTAAACTCATTACCATTACGTACAGTAAGGGAGACAGCATAAGAACGAGATACCAATGTGTACAGCGGAAAGCACACTACACTTTCGACGCATTACAACGCGGGGTGGCAGGGTGTAAAACCAAACAAGGGTGCAATAGTCTTATATTAACGGCCCGTCAAAAACGCCACCCTACAAATCGGATCGCAACACCCTCCAAACACGATCGCGTATCGATTATTCCAATAACGATAATCCCCTTTTCGATGGCACACTCCGAGCTTTGGCGAAATGTATTGTATCATGCGGAGTAGGGAAGTAATCTTGAAATGCCTTTATCGTATTCATAGGCCAATTGGATAAGCTTTGTGAAGCGTTTTAAATAATTTTCATAGTAGGCAATAACAGGATAAATTCAGGAAATATACTTCGATGTTAACATATAAAAAAAAATCACCAGTTTGCGATGCCAACTTTGGAGAAAAAAAGTTATATGCAGGACAATAATCTTTGGTAAGGAAAAGAGAAACTGAGTAAAGTAACAGTTTATCAAATGCTTATTTTTTTTAATTGTAGTAATGAGTCTTGTCACAGACTCATAGCGAGCATGATGATCATATTAACATGATGATAGTAGTGATACTATGTGCAAACTTTTCCAAGATACTGCTCACAAATCACCAAACGTGTATATGTAGGATGATGTGTCTTTTATCCATTAAAAACAATACTTACGGTACTCTCCTTACAGTAACGCAGTTAGAAGGGTATCGTAACGTATTGAGACAACTATTATTATTTCTGCAAAAGGGGATCTCCGGATTATTACGGTTAATTAAGTAAATGTACAAAAACTTTTTATAACCAGCAAAGGGACAATGATATTTATATGAATTATATCCGATAAAGAACTCAATCAAATTTTAATAGCAAAGCTACAGACGCTGTCGATCGCTTAGTTGTATATAAGGCTTGCACACAAACATTTAAACCGAACGTTCCTTTCATCGTATGCACATTTAAAAACCAACAGGTCTCCATACTGGTTTAAAAATAATATCTTTCCCTGCGGTTATGGCCGTCGAATATAATATTAAATATAAATGCTACTTAGACCATAGAAGTGACAAATGTGATAACGTTATGTTGTACATAATAAACCGCATAAGTTAATATGCATAAGTGTACAATTCGATGTGAATTAAAATGATAACAATTGCGATAAAAACTGATAAAAGTCCTTAAAATATTTATTATTATATATTCGCGTTAATAAATAGTCATATATGTCTATACAAACAAACAAACTGTCTCCTTTAATATCAGTATAGACCGAGATAAGCATCTCTCGTACGTAGCACGTTTCTGGAGCAACAGTGTTGCTGCGAGTCGAGACAGTTGCCCAACCGCTTTCGCGAAACCTGATTTCGTTGTGATCTCTCGTATGAGACACATAAAATTTTGTGATCAAAACTACTTTTCAGAGCGTGGATAATTCACTATCAAACAATGCTCAAAAGTATTGTACGAAATCCCGCAGGTTTTTGTTCTGTTTTACAGCTTGACTAGCTGTCCAGTGAAACGTACAAAACAGTAAGAAGATTTTTCGATACTAATCTGCTTCCTGGCGGTATTAATTGTCTATTAAATAGTTATACTAGGATTAGTGCATTTAAAAAAAAAATTATTAACTAAGTATAGACTTTTTTATCTAATTCCTTGAGCACTGACGATATAAATTTGTTCTATTTAAGTAAAAAAAAATTTTGAAACCTTATCGTAGCTACTTGTTGAATTTGACAGGCAAATACAGACACGATTAAAGTCCGATTATGCCTAGTATATTTTGGTACTTATATTATTTATAAAATTATATCTTTATAAACGAATCTAACAATGGGGTTAAAGACAGGCAATCATCCAAATCTGGTATCTAGATAACATATAATCATTTGGCCTAAACGACTAAGTTGAAAAGTTTATACTTAAGCGTAAATATATTAAATCGAAATGCGTGTTTACATTTTAATAAACGATGTAATCTTAAATTCAAAACATTTTAAGAATCGATTTAGAGAATGGCTCGTCATTATTGATAGTAGCTTGTTGAAGCTGGTATAAGGTCCAAATAAGATATAAAAATTTATGTAAAAACATTCATAAATGACGTCAAAACCCATGGCAGTCTAAATGATAAATAACCACTAATCATGTCCTATAGTAGCCTAAAATGATTAAGATGCACGATTAAGTGCTACGTGTAGTGCTTACTTACGTCGTTTTATAAATTCATATTATAATCGGTATTTAACTAAGCGTGAACTATCCCAATAGAGTCTGCATGTATTACATCACATCATCAGCCTGTGATAGTCCACTGCTGGACATAGGCCTCCTATACACCTATCCATTAGGGTGTTTGGACCTATCCACCACGCTGGTCCAATGCGGGTTGGTGGGTGGACCGACTTTTACATGCCCATCCGATGCATGGATCATCTTATTTTCAGACAATTGGGTGATCGGCTCCAAATGTGCCCTAACCAACTTCAGAAACAACAATGAAAATTTATTGCGTCCCAGTGGGATTCGAACCACGACCTCCAGTTTCAAAGCAGCCCATACCACTAGGCTACGGAGGCAGTTATTATTATTAGTATATAAAACGTAAACAAAGAAACTACATTCCCTATATTTTCCAATTTTTTGTATGTAAGTATTTTAGTAAGGTATTTATCCGGTAAAACAGAGCTTAAATCAGGTCCTCAGACTCAACAATCTGTCTTACACTTACACAATTCATTGATAAGGCAGTTAATAGCATTCGCGTGTCGCTTAAATGTACCGAGTATTACTCAGATGCCAACAAGCAGAGAGCAAGGGCGACGGGTGTCGTTTAACCGTTGCAGTCCGAACGCATTTTCCATTTATCGTACGTTTAAAAGGTTATCGCTTTTCGGTTTCGAAACACCATAAATCTGCTTATCAAGGCGAGGAAATAATGAGCGCGCGATATTTAAAACAATAAGTGATGACCCATCACATTTTGTGAAATAATTACATTGTGACATGCAAGTGAAAGGTAAACAAAATGACTAACTCTTAATTATTATTAGAGTTGGTAACTTAAAGAGTCGGTATAAGGGTTTGAACTGGTCTTTTAACACATTCTAGGTGAGTAATGGGATTTGTGATCAGCTTTGGGGTACAGAAAACATAGTTAGGAAACATGTGTATCCGAGAAATAATATCATATTAATTTTAGAAATAATATTATATTAAAGACGGTGAAATTCACAAAATCATGCAGGGGTCTTATCGGGAAAAAAAAACATTTCTACAATACACATTCGTTGCTGTTGATTACAATGCCTATGCTTTTCCGTTCTGTTCTTTTGATCGGTTCCAAGTCGCTACACATGCAACACAGCAAAATATTGAGTGTTTAGCCAATGTAGACCCGAAATACATGTAAACATTGTAACTAACAGCAGCGAAGCGGCGTCGTACGTATGGTGTTTACATCACATCATACACACATCATTAGCCGGTGATAGTCCACTGCTGGACATAGAACTCTCCTGATCCATTAGGGGGTTTTGGACCGTATCCCACCAGGACCAGAGTGTCCAATGCGGTTTGGTGGGTGGACCGAATTCTTACATGCCCATCCGACGCATTTTCAGATAAATGAGTGATTGGCCCAAACTGCCCCAACCAACCAGGAAACAACAATTAAAATTTGTTAAATCCCCGCAGGATTCGAACGCACGACCTCCGGTTTCTAAAGCAAACGCCCATACCACTAGGCTACGGAGGCAGTATCTCTGTGACAATTCTTTAACTAGAACGATAAGAATGGACAACACCTCAAAGTTGCCATATGTTACAATGTTAACATCAATCTTCAGTCTGATGGTTTTAATCTAACCATTTCCGTTAGCATTGACTGTTTTACGCTATAAAGCCAATCAATTTACGTTTTCCTAACACATTTACTTAAATGAAATATAAAAAAAATAATTATCTTAATCGTAAGAAATAAAAGTTAAGCAAACACTGCAATGCGACTGTTAAACAAAACTTTGAATTTTGTTGAATGCATTCGTTGCTTTGCGGTTGGAATGGTTTTAATGGACGCCCAACTTTGGCGCACAAAGCTCACGATTTGTTAGCCCCTGTGGTCGAGTGCACTTGCGCGGGTTTGATTCCCGCGCGAATAACATATTAGGCAACTTCAAGCCACGTGTAATCTGTTTTAGTGGTTGCTTGCCCCTCTGCGGATTAAGGGTTAAAACTTCATTGTTAAATGCTTATTGTGGATATAATAATAAAGGTTTAAGCAAAACAGTTTAAAAGGTTAACATACCGTATGTGAAATCGATTTCTGCAGGATAATCGATAAGTGTAATCGTTGCTTTTTGTTATTACTAAAACTACTTTATTGCACGAAAAGTAAGATGTTCTACGCAAAAAAATACGTGCATTCCAATCGACGCATAGCCGATCCGTGTTTCAGGGACAAGAATGTCCCGATCATCGCTCTGAGGATACTATAATTGTGTCAATTTACTTTATTTTAATTCGTCTATACCTTATTGGACTTACATACAAAAAATATAATGTGAAACAACCATACGAGATACTTTAAGCGTTTAAATTGTAGAATTAAAACGAACAGTACATTTAATTTCTTTTAAAGTATTTCTCGTGACCAGAGACATTGAAAACGGACCGAAAATTTAATTTAAATAAGCAGAATTTGCAAATATAATGTACAATTTTTATTATCAGCAAACACCTCATTTCAAATAAGAAACACACAGACAGGCGATCATCGCCGATACACGTCGGGTAATATGAACGAAACTGTTGTTTATGAACTATCACAATTGAGAGGCAGAAATGGGGATAATATAACCCCCTCCGAAGGGTGCTTTCCCCCGGGAGGTCCGTGCTAGCAAACACTTTAATGTGGGAGCATAGTCTCCCTGCAGTCGCTGGAGGAAATTGGCGGGTGAAAGTAGGAAAAATACATTTACACGCGAGTCTTGGGTGTATTTTCTTAGGCGTAAAAGACATGGGCTGTACATTAATAGATTAGCCTATAGTCAAACTCAAATATATTTGTGAATATAAATTTTATTATACAGATATATGTAAAAATAAATAAAGACGTCATTACATTTTTAATTATGTAATTGTCAAATAAACTTCCGCCTATAGCAATGCAACGACGTCGTATAATTGTCGGATTACTATTAAGTATTGCATTTTCACCAACAACGACAGTGTATATTAAGTCGCGATGTTACCTTTTTTAAAAGAAAAGTAAATATTATTATGCACTGGTATTGTAAACTATGAAAGAGCCAAAAAACTCCTAGATTCTACTAATATTTACGTTTTGACATTATATTTTAATTACAAATGTCATATTTTACTAGTTTCAAATATATATTTCTTGATCTAAACTCGTTTCCATAGCTCTCATCATGCGTAAGGCACTAATTAAACTAATTGTCTAGCGCCTAACAAACTTTACTGAATCGACACATCAAATTTACCTCGCTGTTATCGGTCGATACACTTTAATCAACAAAAGTATTAAGCTAACAGGTTATCTTGTGTTTATGAACAAAATAAATTGTATGTTTACGTAGATTTATTTTGTCTTTAATTAATTCGCTGATAATTATATGCGCCTAAAAAAGATAACCACAACTTACACTTTCTGTTGCTTACGCGAATACGGAAATATATTAGGACCTGCACCTATTTTACGAGTAATTTAAGTTAGGAGAATACGTTAAGAGTGTGTTAGTGTAATTTGCTTTAATAATAATAAACAATAGACTCGTATACTAGAATTTATACGGCGATACAGAGGTAGCAGGAACAGTTAGGACCTACTGTAGTGATGAACTCGAAAGCTAAGTTAGACCCTCGGATCTGACACTGAACAAAAAGTTAACTAAAAATTACCTAAAATCAAAAACGCCGTGAAAGCACATTATAAGATAAAAAATATTTTGAAGCTTATCAACTAGCGTTTAAGAACGATGAAAAAGGACTATTGCAGGCATTCCAGAATTAAGCTTATTTTTTTTGCAAAATACCTACTGTGAAGACGGTATTATGTTTAATTCTAAAGCACACCGCGTTACACAACACAACAGCAACTAAAGTAACTACCGAACAAAAAGAACTAACATCAACATCACACGCTTTATTCCTTACTAGCGATGCGCCCCTGCTTCGCACGAGAGCTATGCTGATTGAAAATATAACAACAATATTAAGCATGTGTTACGCATATAAACTTTACTCTTCAATCAGTCTATCTGTTGAAAGAAACCGCAATGAAATCGGTTGCGTAGTTTGAAAGATTTAAGCATACATAGGGATATAGGGTCAGAGAAATCGACTTTATTTTATACTATGTAGTGATAGGTGCTTTCAAGGCAGAAGAGAACGTTCACCTGACGGTAACTGATATATCATCAGGTAAAAGTGCTACTTGTCCTTCCTAAAATAAAAAATAAAACAAACATCACACTGGTGCGTGCATATCGTTAACATTGTCGTAAACATTTCTAAACCAACAGCTGTAGCTCGAGAGCGGCCTGGATCAGATTTCATTGGCCGTTACTTATGGCGCTGCGGCTCTGAATGCTTGTAACAGGATACCAGAGGAGGGGGAACGACCTTAGACGGGTGTTGCGCCACGTCGCGTGACGACAATGGGGGCCCGCTCTCACCGCGGGGAACGGCAGATGAGTTATGGAACGATTGTTGTGGTCAACCGTGAGCGTTAAACGCTCCGATATGGCCTCCTGATCGTTTGTATTATAATAGACAAAGAAAGAAACATTTATTTGACACATAAAAGAAACATTTTATCATATAGACAATAAAAAGAAATATTTACATAACACTTATCATAACAAAACATTCCATGTACCAAAAAGGTTGCCACGCAGCGTTATATCGCGATTGAAAATCTTCGCGATTGCTGATTTTCAGTGGAACCTAGCGATAAATAGATGGCGCAGTAAACATATAATACTAATAATAACAAAACAGTTATTTACAACGATAAGTTGCTATAAAAACCAAAAGTGCTTTTAGCGGTATGTATTTTGTGTGAGTCCTTTGTAACGAATATGTTAAATCCGTGTATCAATTTAAATTAAAGTATGTAAAAACAAAGAAATCTAGGGAGAATGAAAAATAGTTTATTTAACAACATAAAAAAGAAGAAACTATTTTAAATTTATAATAAAAATTTATTTTTAGAATTTACAAAAAGAAACAAATGAAAAAACAACAAAACAAAATAATGGCTTTTAAATGGTGGATTTTTGTATAGACATGAGGAACGATTTAAATTTTAACTTAAAAGAATTATAGATTTTGAGTTTCGGATAGGAGGAGGATTATCATTACAGCACTTTGTTGCAGCGAACCGAAAACTACCTCGAAAAGCAGCTGTGCGAAACTTTTGATAAGCACCGAAACGCTGTCCTAACGGAAGCCTGTGAGAATTTCAGCTTTTCAAACAGATAGCTCGGTTCTCCAGTTTTAATGACTCCAAAAAGCAATGAAGCAAGATGAAGCTTTCTTCGAGTAGACATGTTCAT
The DNA here is from genome assembly GCA_029286875.1 of Lamproptera curius. Classification (NCBI taxonomy): domain Eukaryota; kingdom Metazoa; phylum Arthropoda; class Insecta; order Lepidoptera; family Papilionidae; genus Lamproptera; species Lamproptera curius. The sequence goes on from JAGSMT010000007.1 coordinate 5,544,950, forward strand.
AAGGTTATGGCTATTTAAAAAAGGTGTAATATGAGAGCGCCGTGGGACAGGAAGACAGAAACGTGCGCAAGCGTTCTGTATTCTCTGTATAATTTTCTTTGTCCTTGCTAACAGACATTCTCCAAACACTGTGTTTCACACAACCTTATGCTCATTTCCACCGTCAGATGCTCTCGTATTTTATATAAAACTTTAAGCCGATAAAAACAGGTACGCATTGTTTCTAGAACATGACCCTCAAACCGAAGTTTCTTTCTATTATATCTCCGTCTATTGTAAGGCCAAGACTACGGGCTTCTAAGACCCGTTCCAAAGAGTAGCCTTTAATGGAAATTTGTGGATTTTGAGCTAAAATCAGTCCTGACTGCTTAGACGTTTCCATCACCAAAAACTTTGATTTATTTGGATTTAGAACCAATTGATTTTGCGTGCACCAATTTGAGATGCTGTTCAAATCATCATGAATTAGACCTATAGCTGACTTGGCCTCGCCGGGTTTAAAAGACAAATATAATTGGATGTCGTCCGCATATAGATGAAATTTGCAGTGTTTAATTTTATCAGTAATGTCGGCAATATAGAGAGCAAAAAGTAAAGGGCCCAAAATTGAGCCTTGTGGAACCCCTCTATTAACCGGCATAATGGAAGACAACCTCGTGGAACCATTGTTTTCATCCAATTTTACATACTGGACACGGTCAGTCAGGTAACTGGCAAACCATGTAAGAGTCGAGTTTGCAAAACCATAGTACGCTAATTTCGATAAAAGTAACGTTGTGTTAACCGTGTCAAACGCAGCAGTGGAAAGTAGCTTCTGTTAAGCCAATACCCAAAAAGCCGAACCCTAGTACAGTAACAGATTTTCGTCCCATAATTATTTTACCGTTTATGTCCAAGATATTGGAAAAAGTTGTATGTATGCAAATGACGGAATACTTGGAGCGTAATAAAATTTTGCCGGCTAAGCAGTCTGGCTTCAGAAAATTCCGTAGTACTGCAACAGCCCTAATAGACGTGGTAGATGATTTCCTCACAGCCCAAGATGCTGGGAAGGGCACTTTGTTAGTCCTGTTGGACTTTTCTCGTTCCTCCTCACCATCCCTTAACCAGGTTTCATTAATAGCAAAAATATATTTATCATCAATGTATTTTTTTTAAATTTCAAGACGAATGCAAAGACAATGACACTATGTTTACAACGACTTATAAAATTACAGAGTAATGCAACTTGACGCTCACTTAGTAAATAATATAAAAGTACTCTAGTAAGGTTACTTGTATTAAAAAAATGAGAGATGTACAAGTTTGCGAGTGATTTAAAGTGTAAATGATTTGAATGTATATGCATGATGCTGTAATGGTAGATATGTTTAAGTTTTGGTAGAGGCGAAGGCATGGCTAGCATTTTTTGACACATTGATATACCATTTACTAGTTTTGATTTAAAAAAAATTAAAATATCTAGAAAATAATACTGAAAATCCTTATGAACATTATTATATACTTTTTAAAAAAACATTTGAAAAAGTTTAAAGTAAAATAATTATAAACATTTTGTAAATAAATACGATTAAGGATAACCCATTACCAGTGAAAGAAAGGCAATAGAAATAATTATCTCAATAAGCGTAACATAAGATTATCCCATTAAATGCAAATATTTCGTAAGTGTTAAAAGTTTAAGTTATTAAAAGTCAATATACCTTTCAGGATACTTCAAAAAATCGGTTAATGAAATTCGTTATCAGGTTATGATTAACGTCAAATTTAATCAAAATAAATCATTTTAATCAATCACTTAATTCTAAACACTATCATACATACTTTATTTTACGGAAAATACATCTATTGTCTTTTGAGCGTTTTTTTACGTTCTTGTAAATATTCATAACATCAACCTGTTTTAATCTTTGACACACGGTCAAGACACGTCTATTATTGTCTACTCAATATGTCCAAACCTGAATAAATTTTAAATCATTTGTATTTCCCAGAAAACTTTCTTCTGTTTCTTCATCGTAGATAGGATTATTCTGTAACTCATCGATCTCTTTGATAGATCGTCGTGTCAAGTTCTACGGATCTTACGTGACATCTTAGTTCAGACCTAATTTAGCAATTTCAAGCATTGTCTCATCGACAATTTTCTAGTGCTTCACATCTGGCAAGTTAGCCACCCATTCTAAACCATTTAACTTCCTTCAAGCCTCTTCTTTGTGAATAGACTTAATGTTTATGACTTCACCACTCTCATAGACTGTCTTCTCCGTCGTTTCAGAATTAGTTGCTAAAAGTGCGCGATGGTAATAAGCTTTGAGTTTCATTGCTCCTGGTCCATAGGTTGTAATATTGACGTAGTGTTTGGTGGAAGGAACTTTCGACACTTTAAGTCTCTGGGCTATCAAGTGAGGTTGGATGTCCTGGCTTGTCTAAAGTAATATAACTTTAGGTTCAAGCCATTTCTGTCACAGATGATTTGACTGATGGAGCTATAAATATAGAATACCATTCTTTGAAAATTTCCGTGTAACCACGCCTTTCGTTTGATCGCCAACAACTGGTAGACTTGTTCCTCCAGCCAATGATGCAGGGTGTTATTTGAATGGTACACTAGTAAAGGTTTCAGTTTAAAATCACCATGATTACCACGCAAGTTATCGATCTCGCGCTTGAAACCACTGGTGACGTTCTTATAGAAAATAATGTTCGAGTGATTTTTTCAGTAAAGTGCGGTCTCATAACATTGAAGATGGACAAGCAGAATTTTCTATGTCTAACGAACTCTATGAAACTTGTCTGGAAACTCAGCTGCAGCTGAATGTCACTGCGCCTCGCCTGTTATGTGATATATGAAGATTAAGAACGTGCTCTGACCGATGGAACCAGCTCTCGTATAGCAAAAGTCGAGAGCACTCTTCTCTTCTTTGTTTTCAGCATCTCATAAAGATTTACTTTGTAATGAGATCTTGACTTAGTGTGTGTTATTCTATTCAAATCTTCGATCAGACTGACAGTAATTTCTCCATTCTTCTAAGATAGATATCTCTGAAGAAAGTTTTGTTGCAGATAGTGTGAACTTAGCTGAATTTTAATTTTTCCGATTTTATAAATCTTCTACAGTCGATTCTGAGTCAAAAATCTCAAAATTGTGCTTGTCTCAATTCCAATTCTCAAACTTTCATCTTCAATTCATAAAGTGACGCTTTTACGCTCTTTTTGCTTACAGGCGGCATTTTGAACGTAAAGTTAATATGTATGTATCTCAATAATGGTAAAACAATTGCATATGAACTAACATTAGGAACAAATGAACATTAAGAAACGAACAGAAATCTATAGAACAAGTCGAGGAAAGGAAATTCAATTCTTCAAAAATATATTCAAAAGCGGAATCCAGTACCATAGAAGTTATGCTACATTATGTTTATACCATCTTTTCTATGTAAGAGTTTAGCTAAATTTGAATATTGCAAGTTTGAACCGCTAAGGTCGGCAAGGTATACTGTATTAAGTTACATACGAACAATTTTAAGAACCAAAAATTTTTGCAATATCGCTCTCGTTTCGCAGTCGATGTTGCGGTTCGCCGTTATCCTTTCGTGTGAAAAGTTTTCCATCTCGGGTCCATACGTATTTCCGCTGCCTCTGTTTTGCCTCTAAGCGTGCCTTGTAGAAAACTTGACGATTATGTTTTGTCAGCCTCTCATTTATAATAATCTATATATCTATCTATATATATAAAAGACATTCCCATCTATTTGTTGACTCATCACGTTACCTCTGCCCTACCCCTTACCCAGAAAATGCCATTAAATATCTTCGAAGTAATAGATCCTACTTAGTATTATGATCGCGTTTACGATATTAAGAATTTGATAATCTTTACTAATTATATTTGATAATACTTGTAAAATAGAGAACTACCTCCATTAAATTGTAGAGTATAAAAGTATTTCTTAATTAATGGTTATATTTTTGGCGTGCATTGTTGCGGGCTCAATACTTGTGTTATGATAATTAGCGTGTCGAAATATTATGTGCTCGAAACAAAGAATTAAGAACAGCATTATCATGATACAAAATCATTTACCCATCGGTATAACGACCTATATTTTTTGGCATTTTATAATGAGCAAGATACGTGTCATACTAATTGCGGGTAATTATTTAATAAAACTCGTTGATAATATTTAACGACATTATTTTCAAAGGAAGTAAGTAATTAAAACAATGAAGACACGTTTATAAAAACTCATGGTAAGAATAAAATTATGCGTTTAATCAATCAAATCACGGTCTTTTTATGTCACAGTTCCTGCCTAAATACATATTTATAATTTGCACGAAGTATAAAATATATTTAAAGGCAGTTCTCTTACTTACGCATGCCGTAAGTAATTATTACACTATATTTATAACTATCACTACATTTATTTCTTTTGTTCACGCGAATACTACACATTATTGCAGACTAGGGTAGACTGTCTACCCCGTGACCACGGCCGCTGGCAAGTGTTCGAAACGTCAGGAATTTAAAATGTAAAATAAACGCGATAAAATCCGTAAAAATTCCATTTATTCAATAATATTACTATATTGATTACACAACTTATGTTATGGAAATAAAATGTATCAAGTTAAGTACTTAATATAAATGTTAATAATCTACAATCAGTTCCGAAATTTCAATCTTCACACTGCTTAAAATTACTCAGTTATTAAGCTTTCTTAGCAAAAAGAACAAAATTAAACAAGAACACGTTCGACCTCGTTAACCTAAAAGCTAGTAGAAAGTTTTAAACATTCATGCTTTACTTCGACCGAATGGAGAGTCTCACTTTGTGATATATTAAAAGCGTTTCAGTACAAATGAGAGATATTAATAATTCAGTAAAGAGATCGCTGGCTAACGGACGCAGCATTATTACAGTAAGAAACATTACTTTTATCCAACTCATACAAATAAAGCCAGATTTTAAGCTGAATCGCATAAAGCCAGGTTTTAAGCCGAATCGAAATCTTTGTAAGATCTATATTAGAAAGGGTTAAGATAAAAATTCCTACTACCATGAGTTTCAACTCAAATGTCTTATTCTTGGCAGTTAAATGTCAAAAACGCTTCCACCGGTTTGAAGTTGTGAAGCCTCCTGAAAAGAACCGGCGTTTAAGCTTGACCAGTCTTTATGTTTTGTCGCATTTGTTCTTTTATCCTCGATATTAAAGACACAATATCCAATGTCTTCTTCGTTGTAAGCCGGTAATCACTACAGTCGCAAAGATATTAAAAAAAATATTCATTTTAATTTACAATTGCGAGACATCGTCATCCAATATTAGTACCATAGAAGAAATCGATCGAAGGTGAAGCAAAAATAATTTTTGATGGAAATAAAATTAGAAACAGTAGCCACAAATTCACAAATCCGAAAAATTTATGCCTACAAGTTGTGTCAGAGGCAAAAACAAAAATAAAAATGTAGATGAGGCACAAGTAAGGTTGCAAAATATAAACTATTATCGTCTTAGATTCAAAACAAAACTGAGATTGTTCTTTCATTATTAATATACTAGGACATTAGCACATAGCTTAGACATCGCTCAAAAAAAACAGAACCGTAAGGCGAAAACAAATAAATTTTATGCTTATATCCCTTCCATTGTTCTCAATATAAAAACAACGAGTACAAACAAAAAAGTAAAGTATAACAGAATCCGGTGGGTATCGATAAAACAAGCGAACGCGTCGCTTCAAAGCAATTTGTCATCCTCGCCTCACGCCAGCCGCAGCCGAGGCATCGCCCATTCGTCAGCTTATAAAGCGCTTTAAAAACGTCACCGGCGGTAATTTACCATCACTATCTATGGCCGGCGTACGATCGTTTTCAGAACAATGGGAATTCAACTCTTAATATCTTTTATATTTAATAACATTCACGCGGGGAGGATAAATCGACAGGCATTTCAGTTTTCAGGACGGTTTATAAGTCAATCAATCTAGATGTACACTTAACAAAGCTATATATATATATATATATATATATATATATATATATATTATATATATATCGTTGTTCTAAACAATTGTCAATACGAAGGTTACTGGTGGTTTTTTATTCCCTATTTAAGTCCCAGCTGATATGATTGCTGATAACTCATTTATTTTGTACTAACAAAGCATTTTATTACTATTATTATTATCATCATAATAAGTGCCGTACATAAATAGCGCTAAAAAACAAAATGTCATGAATACTTACAGATATGTATCATATGTAAGTTACAGCGTCATTCTATTGTACTTGAAGAATTTTAGACATCGTTATCGATGTAGCCTTGACTATTTTTACAAAAGGTGACACCTTGACATACGCTACAGTAACGATAAACCAAGGATACGAATACGATGAATATATAATACGTCTTTTAAACGTCACCAATATCATGAAATTTTAATAATTTTTAATATAAACAGGTAATATTTACGCTACCACTTCCCAAGTTATAGTTATGGTTATAATACAAGGTATGTTTGAAACAGTTATTTTCTTTCATTTTTTGTGCACCCACATTGACATCTCTGAAGCTTCCCCACTACCCTTGGCTGGTAGAAACTGTCTGAGGCATAAAGTTCGCCTTTTGTAATTTAATTGTGCAAATAATTATAAATAGATAAACAACTGATTCATTGTTTATTATACGTTTTGTTATTGAATTTTATAATTTATTGAATTATAAAACACCACATTATTATCAAATGCTTACCGTTTTCATGAATAGTAGAATAATAGAAGAACAAACTTTATGTCGGTTACAATAAAAAACCAATTGTCGATGGAAACTACCGTATTATCTTTCGATTTTTATATAATTTTACGAATATATAACCCATTAACACAGTACAATTAATACAGAATCTTGGTCAAGATTATCACATTATTTATTTTAATCCTTAATTAAACCGAGACATCGGCGGCTACGTTCAAGTATTTAGGTTTCTAAAACTATTCAAGAAAATAGGTAGCAATAAAAATTTTATAAAAACAAAGTAAATCATTTGCTCAACGTACACGTAACCGCCGAACCGAATTATACGTAACTATTTGCAACTGCTGAGAAACAACAGAAATGTCACGTATTGACGACACGCCGTGTGACCAAAATGTCAAAATGTTGGAAACGTGAAACAGTAGAAAAATTCTCCGAAATGTGGGGCATTCGAACGGGTTCACAAATGAGCCGGCGTGACGAAACATTGGCGACAGTTAGACGTAGGCTCACCATAGAACTAGCGGAGATGTGGACTGCATTTTCTCACGCCTTATAAATACTTCATTGTTACGTGAGTATATTTATTAATACTATCTATTGAACCGATACCAACTAAGTGAAACGTCTTAACAAAGGGCGGAACTAAATAAGTAATGACTATTTAGTTACGGAATTCCCTGTTTAATTACAAAGTCCACTATATAATATAACAAATATTACAAGAAAAAGACAAGTTTTAAGAGCATATAAACATAAAAGTTTATCTTTATATTTAAATTACCGTCGCATATAGATTATAACATGTCATGTGGTCACATTTTATAAAACTATACGTTATGCATACTTTTTTCAATTCAAATTCAAATATCTTTATTCAATATAGAAGTCTACACTTGCTTATTGATTGTCAAACACACTACCACCGGTTCGGAAAAGGACGCCTCAGACCTGAGAAGAACCGGCAAAGAAACTCAGCGGGCTATTTTTTATGTCATCTTTTAAAAATAACAAACAATTTGATAATTCAGCATAACATATTATGCAATTTTGAAACAGGACCTGGAGCGAGATTCCATTACCAGGCTGTGTTATCATTTAAAATTCATTAATATCGTAATAACCTTTAACACATAAACGTTTCTTGACTACCTTTTAAATTTATTAATAGTTAAATTCTGAACGTTTACTGGGATTTTGTTGTAAAAACGTATACATTGTCCCATAAACGACTTACTTATTCTTCGCAGTCTAGTTGCGTGAAGAATTAAATTATGTTTGTTCCTTGTATCTATGTTATGTGCATCACAATGTCTTAGGAAATCATCTCTATTTTTTTGCACATACATTTACTATACACGTATTGGTATACTAATTAAGCAATTGAACGAGCACAAAGTTTAGCCATAAATTGATTAGTACTAAAAATATACCTACACTGGTTAGCAACACAAGCCAAAAGATATATACAAAAAATAAAGTTAAAAACACTTTATGTATGTCTCTCACAAATTAAAGTCGGCACGTTTAGCGTACCACGAAAGTCGAAAAGCGTCCGAAATGAAATTACTACTCATTTAAACGATCGTTCAAAGTCCCATATTAGTTACATGTCCAAAGACGAGATGGGTCATGGTGACCCGATCCGATCGGCCATTGTTCGCTCACATCTCGTTGTCATAACTATGGCGGATCGTTAACCCGCGCGGCGGCAGGAAGCGCGAACTTCTGACCCGGTTCGCGGCTCGCCTCTGATGTTGCCGCATCGCCATGATGCGTTGTTTGATAAATACTTCGTCCAATGAGACAGATTAAGTAAGTTCTATAGTTATTGACGAGTCGCGTGGTTAATTTAAAAATCGATTTTTTCATGTTTCTACTATGCCAGAGCTAAAAAAAGACGCGAATCTAGATACAACGTTATGTCAACAACCAATGTCAACATAGATATACAGCATGCTACAATGTTAACAAATCCAGTTATTCAAACCGGTCAATATGACCGGTTTGAATAACTGAATACAATCATTCAATACATTAGATATTACAATGACAATATTTTGTCATTGTAATATTTAATGTTTATTAGAATGATTGGTTATATAAATGGATTATCACAAAATGGTATAAAGAGGGGGGTAGATTATTATTAAAGGGGGTCACTAGACGAGGGACAAGGGTCGGTAGTCTTCATACGATATTCCATACGTCGTTATACTGCCTGAATTATAAAGTGTTACTAATAATAGTACTTTTAATACTAAGCCCCGACTCCCGAGTGTCTTTCTCCATCATCTCTAACACTTATTACAAAATCTCTTAATTAAACTCAATACGTCTAGTGCCCCGTTTTAAATCCGATGCAACATAATGAGGACTTTGTTTTGTAGGCATCATATTTTGATATAAGACTTTGTTTACGTAAACTTTAAATCCTATTGGGCTTTAATTAATTCTCATATTATTCCTGTTCTTATTTTTCCTTAAATCATTATCTTCACTCAAACGTTTTTCTTTTACTGTCTCTAAGTGTCATCATCTTCAGCTTGTGTTTGTCCACTGCTGGTCGTAAGCCTCCCCTAATGCACGCTCTCACCATTAGGCGGTTTTTGGACCGTATGCAACCACGCTAGTCCAATACGGGTTGGTAGGTGGAACGACTTTTTCCATGCCCATCGGACGCGTGGATCATCTTACTTTTCGGATACGATAACGCAAAGTTGTTTTACTGCGTGATTCGAATCAACGCCCTCCGGTATGTAAAGCAAGGGCCAATACCGCTAGACCACGGAGGCGGTTACGGTTACTCAAGTGTTCTCGCCTATTTACTAAGTTTGTTCAATGCCCACCCCGCCTAAGCAAAAGCTTTAAAACAATTTACCGCGTCCGAAAACTGATACAAAGACCGACATCACCTTGGCCTGATCGAAACAAAACACGTGCATCGAATCGACCGAAACTATTCGACTGAAAAAATATAAGAAATCAGAAGAGTTCTCTCTCTTAATGTTCGTGAATATGTAAGTACTAATTGCATATACTACACTAATTGTAACAACATTTTATCACTTCAATTAACATACATTACTGTAAACATTTTTAATGATTGTATACGGGGAATCCTTGATTATATAATAATAGCGCGATTATACGCTATTATGTTAAACATATTAAATTACAGTCAGCTTGTAGGAACGGCAGCTTCCAGCGAACTCCGTGTTAGAGGACGAAGACAAGAGTCTGGAAGCATAACTTCATAGCTGACAAAAATATATTTAAAAAAATATTGTTTTTTATTTAAACTGTATCCGTCCAAAAATAATTTAGGTATATAGAATAGTACAGAGAAAAATCCATTTTAATTGAACGTAATCGCTTCGGAGCTCAATGCAAACACAATTAACGACACTAGGCTGAGAGAGACTGGCAGTTTACTCACGAAAATCGTCTCTTTTTCGTTTACACTGACACCATCGTATAATTATCCGCTCTTTAAAATATATTTAATGTTTGAGAATAAAATCCGTAATATTGATAACAATAACCAATGAAAAGAGTAGGCCGTTCATTGATCAGTTACAGATGAGCCGGGTATAGTGTGTCATATAAAGTAAAGCTTTAATATTATTTTGATTGATGATTATGATTATATCTATAAATTACATCTAGCAGGTTATCAGCACTTCAAACCAGAAAACAGACGTGTTTGCACTCGTCGGCTACAATGTATATTCAAACACGTTGTTTAATTGAAATAAAATTTTGTTACAAAAGTTATTCTTTGCAAGACTGGTTCATTTTTGAAATATACAAATAAATTTGACATTAACTTTAATCTACCTACTTGAATCATTTCCTTTTATTTAGGCTACTTGATTTATAAAAAAAATCATTAGGCAATAGAAACGTATTACTTAATATACAAGTAATATTATACTCAGTAATAAAGAAGCTCCCATTATACCTATACTTAGTAGTAACTATTGGTCAATTTCTAGATAATTGATTGCTAACTGCCTCTGTAGCTTTATAAACGGAAGCCGTTGGTTCCAATCCTGCGGGGACTCCTAGTTAGGACAACGCGAGCTGATCAACCGACAGCCTGTAAAGTAAGATGATCCATGTGTCGGAGGGGCAAGTAAAAAGTCGGTCCTGCGCCTTATCTCTATCGGTCGTATCGGTTATCCGTCCCATTGGGCTTTGTGAGCATAAAGGGATACGGAGTGCACCTATTTAGGCGCGTACACTTGTGCACTATATTATCTCCAGAGCAGTTGGCTTATCGACTTGGAGGATATTAATTATTATTAATGTCTAAATGGTTTGTAGATGAACATTTTAGAATTCATTGATGTCAAGTTATATCCGAGTTTTCTTTAAACAATTAATTCTTAGTATCGCTACGTTTGCATTGCGATGGACAAAGGCCATTGTTGCGGACTTAACCTAAAAAGAGTGAAAGCATTCAACCTTCTGAATAAATACGTTTGATTGTACGCTTCGATAACATACTCTGATCGGGTAATTCTGCTTGAAACATGTTCAACTGTTTCCTTTTTAGGTATTTATAGTTTACGTAACTCGGTTTTAAGTCTAGTTAAATTTGCAAAATTAATGTTTTTTTACTGAATAAAAGCTGTGAAGACAGTGTTCTTACCAATTGTTAGATTAGATTCAAATAAAACAAAAAAAGTAACATGCTAAGATTTTTTCATAGAAAATAATCATAATCATCATCAGCCCATGTTAGTCCATAGCTGGACATAGAACTCGCCTATGACAGCTCTCTTCATTAGTGGGTTTTTGGACCGTATCCCACCAAGCTGATCCAATGCGGGTTGGTGGTTGGATCGACTTTTTTCATGCCCCTCCGATGCATGGATCATTTCACACATCAGACGATTGGGCGATCGGCCCAAATTGCTCTAACCAACAACTAACTAGGAAATAATAAGTAATCATAATAGTAATAAAAGTAGTATTTAATTAATTATTTTTAACGTTAATGTAACCAAAACACAGCAATGCCATTACACCCGTGTTACGGCGTAACCAGCGGTGGTACTTCCCTAGTTTAGCACATCTAAAAAAGTGACTTACCATATTCAACGTCCCTGTTATTTGTAATCGGTTAGGCCACCATGAGCTGCTGAATGACTACTTTTTAATAAAATACACCATAATAATAATAATAACAAAATAAAACGATTAATATTTAAAGTTATAGTATAACTAAGAAGTAACGACAATACAATTAATAATAAGTAATTTTCTCATGTGAAAAAATATAAAAATAATATTTGATATTACTTTTAAGTATCAGTTAATTTAGGAGTAAGATATTAACTCCCAAATATGAAGATTCTGAGCATTATAAATAGTTACTCATGTATTTTACAATCGTCCGCTTCACTGTTCATTATTACAAAACAGACTTCAACCTGGATTAATGATTATTAAATTCCCTTTAGTCTGTTATAGGCAATTTAGACAAAAATTTCTCAATACATTAAAGATATAACATTAATTAGTATAGCTTTAATAGCGAGCGAAATGTATATTAAAAATACTCTCCTAATTAGTAAGATCACTTCTTTAAACATAATTAAAATAACACAGAATTTTAATCATTCATTTCGAAAGTGTATAAGATTGTATGAATAATAATTATCATTTTACACTCACGTGACGGGCACTAGATTTATAATTAGCATAAATAATAGATAAGCCCATGTTTACAGACGCCCGGATGACCCCAAGTAATAATATGTTAATTAATTCAGCTTCAATACGTGATCAAATGCTCAAAGTGTTACGTGTTATGTAGACGGGAGTCGTGTCGGTCATTTGTATTTGCCACGGAACAATTTTCTGATTATTTTTTTTTTAATAATTAAATTAAAATAACTTAAATATTATATCTAAAATAGTAGGATCAGTTTTTATCGCAGCCAAAATGGGGACCGTCCGTAAGTACCGTCGCGGTGACTGTGTCTGCCTGCGTGAATTGCGGAAACTTTATTGTGTTCCGGTTTGAATGAAATTAGCTTAGCAGTAGCCGGCGTAACTAATGGTTTAAGGGGACGTAACATGTCTCGAGACGGCGATCGGTCTCATGGCACTTACGCTACATTTTATGTAAGTAGGTCAGCACCTACAATCAGCTAAATCCTGCTCATCTCATCGGATACTTTAATGACAAAAAATATAACTCTATCTACTTAACATTTAAAGCTGTAAGAAAGTAAAGAATAAAAATCTAAATAAATTACAACTTTTTAACTTTTATACTAATGCAATAACTAAGTAAATAACGTACAAATATATCATAAAGAAAAGAAAAGCAGTAAAAGTATCTTAAATTCAACATAGCAACCCTGTAACCAAAAATGTTTCATATTGCAATAATGCTTCAAAGATTGATTGTTAGTAACGTTCAAACAACGAACGAAATCCTTTTCCGTTCCAGATTTAAAAACGGCAAAAACCTATACGCAATTATAAAACGTACGGATGGATGTACCATCTCCAAATACCTTTGCCTTGCCCGCTTTAGAAAATTAAATAAACAAAGCTGCATCACTTTTAGATTTCCAAGAACGCGGCTATAAAAGAATTTGGCAGATTTCGACGTGGAACGGAACGTGCTGTTTTTGAGTGAAACGGAACGTAAAAGCTTTTAAATTCTTTTCATATGGCCTCAAGAAAACTTGGCGTTGGTTATAAAACGTGAAAAAACTGCGTTTTTCGTGCACTTATTCGAACTACAACCTAAGCAAGTATGTTATAGAATTATGAAGACACATATATATATATATATATATATAACATATAAAATGTGTCTTCATAATTCTATTATGATGATTATTAAAAAGAAGATGATTAATTATTAGATATATTCAATTAAGTACTTATTATAATATTAAATCAAATATTTTAAAAAACTTTTTACATGATATATATATATACAAAGTAAGCGAAATTGGGTAAATCACATTTTTCAATAAATACCCATAACTATAATAGAATAGATTTCAATTCATACATCACATTAAGAATTTCGCTAAAATAATAAGAACAACAATCGATTTATTATACCCAACATTTAATTACCAGATGCTTTTTAAACAGTAAAATAATCAACGCTTAACATTTAACCCGAAAAATATTTAAATATAATTACTCGGCCGTAACACCATAATATTTACCTCTTCGTAATTTACGAGTAGACCCGTTCGCGGGCTTAAAATTAACTGCAATAGCTGCTCTTAATGATTTATTCGTTCTTTTAATTACGTAAATAATTAAAGATATCCATTGCTTGCTAGTTATAAAAAGGAGGTTATTATGTTTCGAAACGATAATGATTTACGTACATAAAAAACTGTGTTTGTAAAGATGTTATTTACTACACTTTACTTTGCTATATGCATATATATTTTTATTTTATTTTTGCTTTTTTGATTGCCTCCGTAGCCTAGTGGTAGACGTTTGCGCTTTAAAAACCGAGGGTCATATCTTCAAATCCACATGTCATTGTCGTTTCCTAGTTTGCTAGGGCAACGCGGGCTAATCTATGAAGCCTGATGACCCTACGTCGGATGGGCATGTAACAATCGGTCCGGGGCCTCCTTGTCTTACCGGTCGGTATTCCGTTCCATCGGACTACTCAAGTTGAAAGGAAAAGAGAGTGCACCTGTGCTTAGATGTACACTTGCCGATCTCTAATACAGATCGGCCGCCGTAGTCGCAATCGAATAGAAGGACTTTATAAACGTTATAACTTTTTAATGAAGTAATAGGATTGCTTTTACAGTGGCAATGTCATCTTTTTTGCTTAGAGCCGTATCTTTTTTTTTTAATATGTTTGTAACCTTGTTTTTGTAAAGGTTTTCAGGCCTTTTCGAACAACTATGTTATTAAAACGTTAATTTTTTTTTCATATGTATACGGCGGCGTCAAATTAATTTCCACAAATATATGACCGGTAGAGTATCTTAATGTGTGTTAATTGGAAAGAGTATTTATACATATAACGATGATCATAAGGCGAACAGCTAATGCGACACAATGAGGTTTTAATTGTTGTTCTTAATTGCGTCTTCTGATCGGAAAACTAACTTCTTCTAAGAAAAAAAATGGCTTGGATTTAATACATTTTATTATCGCTTACAAAGCAACATACCTAAGCCATAAATGCACCTATTGATATCAAATTAATGTATAAAAAAACCGTTTTGAATTTTAACTGGTCGCGGCGTTTAATATTAATCACTATATCTATAAGATTCGTAAGTTTCATATTACAGTTTGAATAAATAAATTCTAAAGAAAGGTCCTATAAATAAATTATATCTGTCAAGCAGAAAAAATATTTTACGATTGTTTTACTAAAACTATATCCATTCACTTTGTCCTAGGTAGAGTTGTAAGAATTTTAGTAAAACAGCTAACTAATATTTGCCGCACTGTGTGCGCGTCCTTGACCTAGGAATTAAATGAGTCATTAGCATGACTATACATTATAGGATATACATAATGAGACTTGCACAAATAAATGATCGCATCAAACGAAAAACCAATAAAGAATATGATAGGCAACATTCACGAACCACTCATAAATACGTTTATATAGATATATCATAACCTTAAATATACGTGTATTATATATATACGTAAATTTAAGGTAGAAAGAAATAAAGATATAAAAAATACGTATACAAATACGTATTTTACGTTTACATTAGTATTTTTTACCGGTGGTAGGCCTCCTTTTACAGGAGACCGTCTGGTGGGTAAACACCGCGGTGCCTATTTCTGCTGCGAAGCAGTAGTGTGAAAACACTACTGTGTTCCGGTTTTAAGGGCACAGTAGCCAGCGTATTCACTGGGTAAACGAGACTTAACATCCTATGTCTCACGGTAGGCAGCGCGTTGGCGATACCACTGGTATTGCCAATGTCAATGGGCGTCGGTGACCACTTCCCATCAGGTGTCCCGACTGCTCGTCTGACTGCGTAAGCAATAAAAAAAATAAAAGACAATAACGAATACGTATACTAAAGCCATACCTAATAAGGTAGCGGCGGGAGAAGCGGGACTTTCTCGCCTGGTGGTAAGTGCTACACTCTGCCTGTTGTGGTGTAATCACTGCCTGAACGAGATACAACTCCTACCTGGGCGTTACATCTCGTTTAGGCAGTAATTACATTGGCTGCGTGGGTCTTTAAACGGAATACCAGCACAGTACTGCGATCAAACAACTGCTATAGCTACTGCTGTGGCTGAAACTGGCAAGGCGATGATACTTTCAAGCATTTCCCTGTAAAAATTACACCTACCAAATTGTATCAGCAAAGTCTAATATCAAACTGCATTAACAAATTTACGGCTCTCGTATTGGTTAAACGTCGCGTAGTTATCGAAGTTTGGCGGTGGAGACCAATCAGAGTGCTTTACGTTTTGGCTTAAAAGAAACATTCTCTTTTCTTTACATATGTTGGCAGTTTTATTAAGTCCTGATACAATTTAACATGTTGCACTTCTCAAAATGACATTATATAGTAGACCGGCATACAAAAACTTGACGTTAACCCCATTATTCTTATTATCGTCATTGCTCTCGCTCCCGACTGAAGGAAGGGAAGCGGTTCATCCCCAGTGAAAGACGGCCAGGGCTGAAGGTCCGAAAGAGAGGAACCTACGCATGATACATGCAAGTCCAGAAACTCAATCGCGTTTATAAAGTGTCAAAATATATATATCAAATATATGATGTATGATGTGATATGGTTGATATTTATAGTTGTGCTACCATCGCCAAACGTCACCCACGGTTTGCGATACTTTTTGGCGTTTTTATAGCTGTGGGTATTGTTGTTTAATAATACCTATTATAAAAATTTTAAACTCAATAGTCAGTCTCAATGGCAACACCGTAAAGAAATTACACTATGGCCAAAAAAATATGATATACTTTAAACATATCTATTCATATGATATAAGCAAAATAACTTCACTAAAAGTCTACATCAAATGCAACCAGAATTAAAATGATTGGCACAACAAATAAAGCAAATAAGTAAATCTCAATACTTGCAATTAATCAAAAAATCTGTCTTTATTAGCAGAACAAGATATGCTCTAAACTGTTAAAAAAACTATATTTTGTCAATAAATTAGTTATAATTTTTGGTCGGCCATTAAGCAGTTTTCATATATTCAGTTCAAAGATATAACTGATTTCCGCTGTGCTATTGTAACCTAACAGATGAACAAAACAAACTAAACTAATATTTCTTTTTGCAAACAAACCAGGAAATTAAACTTAACTTTGAAATATGAAGTAAGTTATTTTAATTTGAAACAAAAATCATGTTGAAATAAGGGAACATCATTATTAACTAAGGGAATTTGCTTTAAGTCTCTTAATCACTAGGAAAATTACTTACACCAGCATTTTATTTATCTTCTTATTTTGATATTTACAGCAAAATAGAGCAAGTAATGGTGATAAAGAAAAGTAGCTGATTTTATTATGCATAGATATATATTAAAATAGACATTTCATTGAAATTTGATGTGCAAATGTCTCAAACATCTAGGATAAGTTAAATAAGTAACTATAATATGTGCACATTTATTTTTTAAAAATTACTTTTTCTACTAATAGCCTATATTTAATACTAGATTACATTTTAATACAAATACAAAATAACATGGTGCACAGAAAACGCCATGAAGTAAAAAAAAAGTAGAAGCAAGTAAACAAACACAATGTAACAACTCGTTATTTACTCTAAATAAATAAAATGTTTACCAACAAATTGTCAAGGACGTAGTAATAGATATTTGTAACAACAATAATAAAGCGCTAAATTCAGTGATTTGTCCTAAATTCGAGCGCACTACACCAAGAGAAAGGTGAGGTTTTGGAAACAAATAAAAAAATGACCTTTTGATAGATGTTAGGCAACTTGGATTGCAATGCGATAAAATTACCTTGTCTCCAGGGATATTTTTCGCCGACATGGTGTCTCGTCTTTTTGAATAATGATCCCACGTCGTCGAACGGACGATTTATCCAGAGAAAGGATCTCACTGTTGCTGCGACAGCCCAGCATACGACACAAAACACTGCACTAACCAATCACTCGGCCATTATCACTGATCGAGCGATGCTTTAAAGCCACAAACACAATAACCGAGCCATCGCCTGGCGTCGCAATCAACACGATTTCCCATTGATATTCATCGGTACAAATAATTTTTCACAACACTGCACACAAACACGGCGACTGACAGGAGTTAACTTGATCGAGTTGAGCTTGACAGAAAATGGCGAGGGATAGTGGGTAATGTCCCCCGTCTCACCCCGCGCATGTCATTTTAGATGTAGAACGCATTCTGTTTAAATTTCATCTGATTCAGAAGATGGCAGCACAAATGCTATTCAATCAACATGTCGATGGAGTGTTTTAATAGATGTCACTAATATTAAAATATTATACATGGATTTATCTCAAATATCTGTTATTAAACAATACTTAATGTTTATGTACATAATGATGTTAGAATATTACATACGTGTATAAAACAAAAAAGTATCTATATATTTTCCACGTTAAACCTCCTTCTAAATACTAAACATATATATTTATAACCATAGATTTTGTATTAAGTACATTTGATTTTTTAATTTAAATTAATACAGTATAAAATACTCGTTACTGTAACGGTCATAAAGTATTTATTAAATTTCCTTTTATAGTTCTCCTTTTAAAAATCACCTGTACATATTTCTTCAAAAGGCTAATTCTTATAGTACCCAAAAACTGGCTACTAAAGCGCTTTTTAAAGCTATAAACAAGATGCTAAGACAAATGTTTTTTTAAATAAAAAAAAGTTACTACAGACTAGAAATGAATAAAATAAAAGACTATTTGAATTATGCATTTCAGAAAGCATAGACTAATATTACCGTTGTCTTTGGACATTGAAGTTCATAGAGAAATTAAGGACGCGCATTCGGCGCAATAATTATTCGCTGTTTGCAAAATGGCGGACGGAGGCGTGGATATAGATTTATACGCCGATGATATAGAATCGGATTTTAACAGACCGGTAAGGGCACAGTTTCTCTTTAAGCTTGTTGTTGTTCTGTAATCTATTAAACTCAAGAAACGATACATAAAATAAAGACTTATCACAATAAAATATGGCCGGTCGTTTCCAGGACGACTTCGGTGGTGAAAATGTGGATCTCTATGACGATGTAATTGCTGCACCATCATCGAAGCCCGAGGACCCGGATGGACCCCCAAACTCTTCGGCTCCGCAGCACTCGCATCCACCGGAGGAAACTAACGGAAACATTTCATATCACAATAGCGGATCAAACCACCATCATAGTCGCCGCTTCCAACTTTATATTGGGAACCTCACATGGGTTTGTACATAATTTTGTATTATTTAGTGTACTATTGTATATATAGGTATCAAGTTGTTCCAACTTTTGTTATTTGGTATTCGTTCTAAGAGCATTTATTGATTCAATACGAGCTGCCATTTTGTAATTTGGGCTTGACGCTTAAGTGCAAGTAACTCTATATCGATTTAATGACTGCTATTTTGGGGCTGTTAATATGTTGTTTCTAATTTTTCTTTGACAAATTTTATAATATTTACTCTGAAAAAAAGTACCTAAGATTACAACTATAAAAATACTAACCATAACTTCATGTTAAATTATGTTTTTTGATGTATCAAAATTGGATAATTTTTTATTTTATATCTTGTTATAGATACTCATAAAATGTTACTATTTGACTCCGTAATTTATCTAATCAGTGTTTAAAGCATTTGTGATCTTCAAATCCATTAAATCTATGTAAAAATATGTTTAAAACTGTCCTATGTACCAAAAGTATATCTATGATATAATAATTGTGCTAATGAATGTAATATCATAAAAGCAATACTTTATTATAAAACTATGGTAGTTTGCATTAACTGTAATAGGTTAAAAATAAAGCTTAAAATGTTATAATTAAATATATATAATGTAATTTATTTTACAAATGTACACACTTTTATTCAGAGCACAAATTATAAAATCGCAGCTCTGAACGTACCTTATGAAATTCTTTGTTTTCATTTCATAATTTTCATTTTATTATACAAATGAAAAATTGTTCCAAATTTGTTTTCTATTCATGTCAAAGCTAAATAATATAGTGGGGCAGCATGTATGTGAAAAAATGTTTTCTATTATCCTATGTTTAAATTTTAATGCTTGTGAGTAAGTATTCTATTATTTGTGTTTCCGTTTCCATTTTTGTTTTAAATATTCTACAAGCTTGCAACATCAATATTATGGTAACATATTATTGTAGTAAAACATGTGGGTTACATGTTTTGTCACTTGTCTTCATTAGGAACATTTTTACTTCACTGAGCATCATTATAAATTATAACAATTTTGTAAACAGAAAAAAATAATAAGAAACAATTTTTTTTTCGAATATTACAATACAGTAATTCTTATTTGGGAAAGGTTTCAAGAGCAGCTTTAAATATAAGCTATGAAATTGAGACAATGTATTGAAAGACTGGCAGTGTTCCCTCAAAATTGGCCATGTTTGTTTCTGCACCCATAGAGTCAATATTGGACTTTCAGTAATTGTAGTTTGTTTTGCTTGGGTATATATAAAAAAAATAGTGTCCAGATTAAGGAAGGGAAATTGTCTTATTTAGCTTTGATATTTTCTATTGTTTTTATTTAAATACTGATGCAAAATATTTTGTTCAATTCCAACTGCTGACTTAGAAATTGGAATGATTTTATCATGTTGTCATGAAAATGTGAAAATAGATGGAAACAAAGTTCTTTAATTTTGTTTGTATTTTAAAACTTCACTGTTAATATTATAATTTAAATAAATACTTCCATTCATATTGTCCATTTTGCTGTAATAGGTAATGTGTTCTAAATATATTAAATACATTATCTCTTACAGCAATTTGGACAATTTTATGTTTGGCTCTAAATATATACTGATAAATGCTACACATACAATTAGTACTGTGTTGATATAGCAAATGGAATATTTATTCTCACATACAACCATGAAAATAGTACAGGCTAATAAATTTAACATTAAGGAAAACATGAGATTAAATAAATATTCAATAGTATTTAAAAATGATACAATTTGGTATTTATGACTGCTTTGTTTTGCTATTTATGAATAAAGTTTTAGGTAAATATGTATAAGAGAAATAATGTTCTGAAATTATACCTCCTTTTTAATATTTGTGTTGTTATAATACATTTTCCTTTGTATTAATTACATTTCCAGTGTAGATTATCGTTTCACTCTTTGAAACTTTGTTACTTACAAATAATATTAGTTTTATATGATAGTTTAGATTTTGTAAAGCAAAAAAAATTTTCATGTCTTGTGTAAGTAGTAAATACTATTTTCATGGTTCAATTAACATTTTGCTATGTCAATAATATGAAGCAAAAACAAGATGAAATTTCGAATCAGTTTGTTTAAAAAAAATAGTATGCAATTGTTATATAACTCCTAATGATTTTGCTAGAAGCTAAAATTATCATATTAATTAGTATAACTATATTTTAGGTAAAAATATTCAAACAAAAAGATGAAATTTACAATATTTTAGCTCATTCAAATATTCTTTCCTTCTGCATTTTATTTAGCTATATAAAATTAGACATGATTTTAGAATCTATTGCCTTATTATTATGGCATTAGAATCTAAAGCTTTGGTTGACTGGATTCATAGTAACTGATTATCGGACCATCCATAAATTACGTCACATGCACACAAGCAGGGGGGGTGAAACAAGCACTATGAAAAAATATTAAAAGCCTTTGATACTCAATAAGCATAAATGTAAGATTTTACTAATAGAAAATAAAAATATAGATAAAACAATAAAATAAAGAGATTATACTCAGATATTTTGTTGGGGTCTACATAGCTGTGTCAAGGGAGGGTTAAAAAATTTGTGTGACATAATTTATGAATGACCCCCTATTGTCAATGCTCTGCAGTTTTCTGCCATATTTTTTGGTGTCAATTGAGTTTATTACACTTTGTCCACATAAATTGCTTTGCCTCGTTTTGCTATGGCAAACACCATTGTAATTTGCTACTGAAAAAATACCATATAAATATACATTAATTGTATTCAGTATTTAGAAAGAACTCAATTTGTAAAGGTATTATTATTATTAACTCTTTAATCTTGTTTTTGTTTCAACTAACTTAGTGTTTTGTTCCTTCTAGCCAATCTAAAATTGTACTCAATTTTGTTTGAAATACTAGCATTTTAGTATAACATTTACAATGAAATGTTTATCATGGGTTTGTAGTATAGAAGATATGGGAATATGTATTAGAAAATGGACGAAATATTGCATTTTGCCATATCCTTATTTTAAAATTCTATATCTATTCAAAAAGAATAATGTTGCCAGCCTATATTTTTTATGCAATGTAAATTCTACAAGGGAAATATTTGTGAAAATATGCGGCATTATTGTGGGATGTTACGATCACATGCAATGCTTTAGTTATTTTGAATATTAGCATAATAACTCTTTATTTCATATAGAAAATAGCAAGTAAATTTTTAATTAATAATCTTAAGAGAACAACTGCATTCTGAAAATAATATAGATATTGTTTGTAGCTTCCACTTTTATATTTTATAAGTTATGTTATGGCTTTCTTTATTATTGTGCAGCCTTAATATCAATTTCTTGAATATTCCACATGACTGCATTTTTTGAATGATGAATGTGTGTGTGATTGCTTGCCAAATGTGTGTTACGGTGAACGGATTGTAAATTTATGTATGTATATATATGTTTATTGTTATTTACACTAGATACTATCACTTGTTGCAAAAATACTTGCTCTGTTGTTTATTTTACTGTTGCAATGTTATACTTAGATTTTTTGACGGAATAAAGGTATCACTATCATTCATTGCTTATCAAACGAGTAATGCATGATATTGTACTTTAAAATTTGATTATTAGAGAAAGTTATTATAATTTTGATTCCAAATTTCTAGGAATTGTAAACTTAATTATGAAATTTTTCCTATCAGGTTTTTGGTGAGGTAAGATGTTTAAACATAGTTTTTGTAATTAGAGACATGTTTTTGTCTTACTTGTTTTTATTTCTTTTACTTTTGTTTCGTTTAATATTTATACAGTGTGATTACTATGAATTGTGTGTTAGATTTTAACCTTTTTGTCTGTTTGTCCATCTTCACAAGGTGTTTACCGGATGTTTGGTCTAAGTAGTGTTATAGAGCGCAATGTATTGCAAACATTTTGTTTGTCACGATAGGTAAAACAATTTACATTGTATGTGATGTTTATTATATGGTTAGAATTTAATATTGAATTGAAATAATTAGTTCTATCACAGCCATTGTTTTTCACACTGATTGAAAACAGGATGAACAGTAATAGAAATGTATCCTTTCGCATTACTGGAAATATACTTTGTTATATTTATTTTTACTACATGTCTACAACAGTCATGTTTAATTTCTGTATTGTTTAAAATACGTAATCACGGGACTTTTATTACATAAATCATTGTTAAAATTATAATAAAGTTAATTAATGTTTCTTGAAAAAGTGGATTAAATTTTGCGGTCGGTCGTTTTTTTAACGTTTTGTAAAATGTTACTACTTATTATTTAAAGTATTTATTTTTAACGTCATTTGATAAACTTGTTTTGTGACTGTAGTGTCAAGATAACCAAAAAAATGCTGTGATGATAAAAATAAAAGAATGGTTACAAAATGAAAACTGTTTCCTTTTCACCCAGATACACCTTTGCACGTATAAAGAAAATAGTTCCGCGAAGCGTGATGGTTATGATTGGTGATGAACGGAACTTTGCGCGCGTGATATATGAACGCAACCGTACAGCTTAGGCATCTAAATATAGCAGGATACTCAATCATATTTGAATCGATTTAAACAAAAATAAATATAAAATAGATTTTCTCGCGATTAAACAAAAATCGGTGGCATCACACGAGCCCGAGGAACACGTATGTATGATCGGCAAATCGCGTGGGTACCGCATCGTGCTCAGCTCTCGAATCTTTTTCAGTGGGCCACTGACCAGGATATCGCGAACGCCGTATCCGATGTGGGCGTGACCGACTTCCAGGACGTGAAGTTCTTCGAGAACAGGGCCAACGGCCAATCGAAGGGCTTCTGCGTGATATCGGTTGGCTCGGACCAGTCGCTCAGGCTGGTTCTGGACCGACTGTCGAAGAAGGAGATACACGGACAGCACCCCGTCGTCACGCTGCCCACTAAACAGGTAAAGAGCGCTCGGCGATTTGATTGGCTCTCAATCGATTGCTTTTAGAGGAGCTAGTATTGGTGACACACGTCATGTGTTGTTATTTAGGGGTCCGACTAAAAGGAACTTATCGTTTGGTCCCATAGGTGCTTTGTTGTTTTTCTTGTTAAGGGCGAATTCTGT
Organism: Lamproptera curius; assembly: GCA_029286875.1. Classification (NCBI taxonomy): domain Eukaryota; kingdom Metazoa; phylum Arthropoda; class Insecta; order Lepidoptera; family Papilionidae; genus Lamproptera; species Lamproptera curius. The sequence continues at coordinate 5,569,272 of JAGSMT010000007.1, forward strand.
AGGACAGCAAAATACATAAATTAGAGGTTTATATTAAATATATTTTAAAAATATCTAGTCTATAGTTTAGTCAAATTAGACGTAGGATTGACTGAAATGAGGATTTTAAACCAAGTCTAATTTCAAACGTTTAAAAAAGAAAGTTTCGCCAGAAGCGAACACGGTCTTATCGGTGAACCACGGCCATGTTTCGTCCGCACACGATGTTAAACCACTTGAGCTGATATTGTAGTAAGTTTGTAGTTAGCCTTTGTTTGCATAAATTTTATCTCTAAATTAGCTGAACCACATTATAGTACAATGTCGTAAAATAAAAATTATCTGTTCCCCGGCTAAGTAATTTGTATTGTGTGAAGATTTCTGATCAAAAATAGTCACCAGCTGAATTTAATCAAGCAATGTGTAATGTCAAACTATTGCCGCCAAAACTACCGCCTCTAATTGGTTATTACATGGGGATTGCACATGGCGGCAGCCTATCAGTGCCAACGCTTTCATGATTAGTGCTGCGTTTGCCATTACTCTTTGTTCAAATTAAGTAATAAGGATTAAGTAACGCAAAGTTGTGGTGCCGTCAGTTGTTTTTGGTTTATTTAGAATCAAGGTATTATTTAGTCCAATATATATAATAGTGTAAACCGTTTTGTGCTCCATATAATTTTATTTTTATCGCACATATTGAACTTAACCTGACTTGATAAATAATAGAGATTTTTACGGATTTTATGAAATTTAGTTGCTTTATAATAATTTTTAAACGCGATAAAATCCCTTAAAAACTATAGTTTATCGTGTATAGTATTCGAGTGCATGTATAATTGTTTTTAGAATATGAATTCAATAATTGTTTTCGTTAATACTTTATGTTGCATTAATTTTGGAGGTCTTATCTTGCAGGCATTGAACCAATTCGAAAGTCAGTCGAAGACCAGGTCTACACCCCCGGGTCCTAATAACCCTGGTATGAGGGGACCACCACATCCAAGCGGACCGCCTGGCCCGCACCCAGGAGGTATTATATCTGAACAATTATTATGGGTTACATACTGCTTTACGAGATGAAAAATTATTATTACAATGGTTTGGGGATTTACCATGTAGGTGTTAACTACATATATCCAAAACGAACAATTACTAACTAAAAATAGTAAGTAAATGTTCGTTTTGCATAAACGCCCCTTAATTTGGAATATATCTTACGTTTAGGGTGCAATTTATTTTAATTAAATAAACTATCGGAATCTGAAAAGTCTCTTAATGGCAAAGTAGTTAACAACTATTCTTTTCAACAATTCCTGTCTTTTTAGACAGGAATTATTTATACACAATGTCAGGTAAAAGTTTTGTTTACCAGGAAGGTTCTATACGTCCAGATGCAGACAATAGCTATATGTAAAGAGCCAAAATAAAGCGATTTAAAGATTGATTTCTTCTAAGGCTTTAACAGTTTCTTCAATCTCATTGAATCTCATGACTACTGCTTTACTATAGCTAAGCCAAATATGTTGTCTTCGAATAAAATAAAACACAGCAACATTCGGTGTCATATATGGGTTTGGTAGTTTACAAATGGTCCAAATATTTTGTACTTATGCTGGATCGACATTTAAATATTACGGACGACTACGTGTACCAAACTGTGGGTTATGATTTTTAAATAGCGTTTTGCCGAGTGCATGGTCTGGTACGTTTTGTTTAAATCCTTAAAATTCACAATTTTTTTCCATGGTAAGGTTTCAAGAGTTAAAGTTTTGTTTGAGGGCAAACCAAACTGTTGTTTAAATGTATCGCATGTTGCTATTAGCCCTCGGTAAACAAGTTTCTATGACGAAGACTAGTTTAAAACATCATGTTTCTGCAAACTTATCGTCTGTTTCTCTTGTCAGAATTCTTCGGCGGCGGTCCAAACGGGCCAGGTCCGAACGGGCCGCGAATGATGATGCCCGGCCCCGGGCCCCACCACCAGCTGCGCGGCCCGCCCCCCGGCCCCCACGGGCCCCACGGCCCCCACCACTTGCCCCAGCACCAGGGCCCGCCGCCCCACCACATGCAGCACCAGGGCCCCCCACCGCATCAGGGCCCACCGCCAGGCCATAGGCCGCCGCCCATGCAGGTGCCTTGAGCTATTATTATTGTACCCTAAACCTAAACTGAGATACTAATATCTGTAGTGTAGGCAAATGTAGACTCGAAAATGGTATCTTAGAAGTAATAATATCTAAGAAAAACAAATAATCCTTTCCATGAAGTAATTATATGTCTACCATTCTTGTTTATGAATTGTCACAAAGATGTCAACAGTTTTTACAAGACTGTGTTGCTGTTTTGTTCGCTAATTCCAACACTAATTTCGCTTAACTGAAGAAATCAATGCCATTTTGTTGTTATGGGTTGCATTGTTATTATTTGCATAAAAGCTCTGGTAAAGCATGTATTACACTATACATACTATTACCGAAATATGTAATAGTACGTATAGTATAATCCTTGCAAACTAATCTTTACAAACACTTATTACTAGATGGCGCATACTGGCAAATACCAATTACTAATAAAACGATATCGGTTTAAACATAAATTATACTCTTAGAGAGATAATGCTCCGCTTTAAATATTTCTTTCGTAAACAAGAAATCGCCCTCTAGAATATCTGGTGTGAATAAAAAATGTGCTTCCCAGTTCCAGGGCGGGCCTCCGATGCAGCGCGCGGGCGGGCCCCGCGCCGGGCCCGAGTGGGGCGCGCCGCGCGGGCCCCCGCACCACCTGCAGCCCGCGCCCGCGCCGCAGTACGGCCCGCCGCAGCACCAGATGCCGCATCAGATGCCACCGCCGCATGGGGTGAGATGTTTATTATTATTAATAATCGGAACCGCCTCCGTGGCCTAGTGGTATTTGCTCTTGCCTTGTTAACGGGGGTCATGGGTTCGAACCCCGCGGGAAATTAACTTTGTTAACAACTGAGCTATCGTTGTTTTCCGGTTGGTTAGGACCGTAGGATCACCGTGATGATGATATTTAATAATATTAGAACATAACATGGAGATAACTTTCGATTTTTCATCATCATCATCATCATCGTCAGCCTGTATTAGTCGACTGTGGACATAGGCCTCCCCTAAAGCATGTGTTGTCCATTAGGAGGTTTTTGAACCGTATCCCACTATGCTGGTTACGGACACTACTCATTTACTATGAATGTAAATGTTTACATTAATTGCGCGTCCTTCAGTATTGCTTAACTAGTAAAGGCCCTACATACCAGAAGACAATAGCGTTTATCCACAACTGCTTTGTAGTAACAATAGAAACACATAATTGTGCATTAGGTGCCTAAATCACACTCCTATAAAAGTGTAAAACTGTAACAAACATACCTTAATAGTTATGATAACAGTAACTGGTTATGGAAGACACTTAAAAATAAAAATATTAAAACATATTATTTCGTTCAGCAGCCACCAGGTCAGGGTCTTCCACCACCTCACCACCAGTTGCCACCTCATCAAGCAGGTCCTCCTCGTGGGCCGACACCTCTGCCTCAACACCCTGGTATGTTGTTTATACACTGTAGTTGTTGTAGTTAAAATAGAAGCTATTAGAATAGCTTGAAGTATATCTGTAAATAAATTTATTGCCTGCATAGACTTACATTTTTTTAAAAGATATCTAATTAAGCCTCCTGGGTCAATAAGTGATATGCTTCAACTATAAAAGATGCAGTAAACTGAATTTTTTATAGTTGAGACATATCAGCAGACAAACAGATCACATTTTAGTTAATATTGAGACATATTATGAAGGGTAATATCAATTAAAGATGTCCTTTAAATGGCAATCATGAGTTTTAATTTATGTCTCGCAGACAAAACCAGAATTCTCAAAACAATCAAAGAGAACTTATTTCACAGGGAAGCTCTTATTTTTATAGTAAAAGCCTGATAAAGTCCTTTACCAATGTGTTAAAGCTATTGGTATCCATACTAACCTTTGCATCCATACTAACTTTTTGGTTTTTATACCATAAAGTAGACCAGGAAAATAACCCTACACAGCTAAAATTTAATTTTATACAAATTATTATTATCTTTTAAAGATGGTTTCCCCGTCGGAGTGGGTCCAGGGGCGCCTGCACCACACGTGAACCCCGCGTTCTTCAGTCAGCAGCCGCCTGTCCAGCCGGCACCAGGAGTACAGCCACCTCCGCAGCCTCCTGTTCAAGGTATTTGTTAATCATAAGCATAACATTTTTATGAAATAAACAAATATTATCTACACCCAAAACATGAATAACACATGGAAATTATGTAATCAAAGTCTTATGATAAAGACCAATGGCGCTTAAACATGAAGCGTTTTTTTTTTAGTTAAACATGACGTGAATATTGTAGATAGTAGTTGTCTACTAATAAGAACAGATTTGCTGTCCTATCTTCAATGTGCATGCTAGAGTAAAATACAACTTAGAATGGATAATAACTATGTGATCCACTGAAGTGGTGTCTGTGATGGAATGGTACACTAGCTGACATACTACAATTATTTTTGAATTCTACAATATATATTTAAAGAAGGAATATGAAACAAACAAAAATTGAATAATTATTATAAGAAACAATGCAAGAGAAAGTTACGGTCTTACCGCCTTACCGCCTAGAAAAAATAAACTGATTTACCGTATCATTTTGTTTGCAAATTTTAGGTCCAGGCGCCCCATACGGTCATCCCCCGCACGGTGCGCCCCCACCGAACCAAGGGCCTCCACCTCCAGGGGCTAGGCAACCCTATGGCAGACCACCACAGGTTAGTAACAATAGTTGTTCACCATAATTATATGAACATACAGGATCTTAAGTATTCAAAATATTGGGCTACAATGTAAGTCAATGAGGGCAATATTTAAGTATAGAACCTTGAAACAGTAAATACTTGACTTCAGGCAAGCTTTTCCTTTTATAATATAAAATAGCTAGTGAAACTAACAGCGCCAAGGCGTTGGTAATATTATTGATCGTCTAGCAATACGAACCAGAATCATTGTAAATCAAGCAAACAACAGTGCAGGAATGTATGTTGTTTAGTGTGGAAGCACATTTTACCATCATTTATGTTTGGCGGCATTCTGTGGAAATCTTAGTGTTACTGATACGAGTATGAAGCTACTGGTAACATTATAAAGCATGATTATGCCATTTGTCTAAAACGATGAACTCATACCAACAGTTTATCACTTACTGTCGGTGATACTCTCTATCTCGATATTATCTGGGGTGGTTTAACCGCGATGCCTAAATTTGCCGCAAATTAATCAAACTCTACTGTCTTTCGGTTTTAAGGGCCGTAACCAGTTTAGTTTCTGCTCAACGAGACATAACATCTCGTGTCTCAAGATAGTTAGCAGATATGTGGAGTCTTACGCTGCTTTTGCTATGGATAGGGAGTTTCAATTATAAAAAAAAACATGTCTAACTCTAGCTTAATATAAAAAATGGATAAACCCTCAAGTATTATAAAGAGAACAGTTCCCCTCGCAGAACTACGGCGCGGCGGGCGAGCCCCGCGCGCACCACGCGGCGCCCCTCACGCCGCACGTGGCCCACGCGCACGCGCACCCGCCGCCGCACGCGCACGCGCACGCGCACGCCGCCATCAGCGACGCCGAGTTCGAGGAGGTGATGGGGAGGAACCGCACCGTGTCGTCGAGCGCGATCGCGCGCGCGGTCAGCGACGCGGCGGCCGGAGAGTACGCGTCGGCCATCGAGACGCTTGTTACGGCGATATCGCTGATTAAGCAGAGCAAGGTATTTGTGGTGTTATGGTCGTTTGCAATGAATTGTCTACCATTATACCGGAGGCAGATGAAATAGTATACTCAAAAAAAAATCGTATGTGAGCTAAATGATTCTATACCTTATTCGCGCTTCGCAATCAAATGGCGTCATATGGCTACTGATCTTATCATTACCGAGATGTCGATAACTGAACAACAATATCTTATGTGGCTCTGGTACAAAGTTTTTTTTCAAATGGCTATTATAAAAGATTATCTGTACTTCATAGAATTGTTAAAACAAATCAATAAAAGCATTTAACACCAATCCTCTCAATTTCAGGTGGCGCACGACGACCGTTGCAAGATCCTGATTTCGTCGCTGCAGGATACGCTGCACGGCGTCGAGACCAAGTCGTACGGCGGCGAGAGGCGCCGCTCGCGCTCCAGGGAGAGGGACGCGCGCTCGCACCACAGGGCGCCCAGACGCCGCGACCGCTCCGCCAGCAGATACAGGGAGCGCAGCCGGGAGAGGGACGAGAGGGACAGGTTGGTTTGTCTGCTTGCTTGTTCTTTGTCTTATATGTGGATGGATCTGTGTGTTTGTTCGTCTGACGTTCCTAGAGGGCAGGTCGGTCTGTCTGCTTACTTGTCTGTTGTTTGTAGAGAGACATGTCTGTCTCTGTTGGAGGAATGATCTGTTCAATGTAGAGGGACCAGTCTGGTGTTTGTAAAGGGACAAGTCTTTTGTTTGGAGAGGTTCTAGTCTGTTGTTTGCAGAGGGACTGAACTGTTGTTTGGTGAGGGAAAGGTCTTTTGTTTGCAGGGGGACAGGTCTGTTGTTTGAAGAGGCCCAGATCTGTTGTTTGGTGAGGAGTCTGTCGTTTGGACAGGCCCAGATTTGTTGTTTACTAAGGAAGAGGTCTGTTGTTTGGTGAGGAGTCTGTTGTTTAGAGTGGCCCAGATCTGTTGTTTGCAAAAGGACCGGTCTGTTGTTTGGAGAGGCCTAGATCTGTTGTTTGCAGTGGTTCATGTCAGTTGTTTAGTGGGGGACAGGTCTCTTGTTTGCAGCTGTATTGTTCAGAGAGTGACAGGAGCTGTCTTTAATGGTCCATATTGTGTTTGTTTTTAACATTGTTTAGATATTTTCAACTTTTTTCTGTTACATTTTATGGATGTTAAAATGTTTGGATAGTTGAAAGAAATAATTAATATTAACAAGTGATCGGGTTATACTTTCCCACAGTAATCTTTTGAAAAAATAAATTCCAAAATCATAAAAGTGATTGAAAGTTATTACTTCTTTGCAGGTATAGGGAACATTCAAGGGACCGTGAACGCGACAGAGACGCGTAAGTGTCTATATTTGGCACTGTCTATGATAACCCGAGCGATTAAATTTAATATCCATAATGTGATGATCTCATTTGGCTGAATCGTCCAGTAAATGAGATCTAAAACTTAAAAAAAATGTAATAAACATTTCCTCGTTAAAGTTTTCTTTACCTTTGGCGGCTGTCGGGTTATATTGCATTGATGCCGTTTGTCTCAAATAATTATGGTATCATCATCATAATGATCATAATTAGCCCCTATCAGTTCCCCGTTGGACATAAACCTTTTTAAATGATGCCAAGTCAGCCCATCGCCTGCTACTCGCTACCAACTTAAACCGGCCACCGCACGCAGATCGGCATCCCACTTGGTCCGGGGTGGACCGACACACCGTTTTCCTAAACGTGGCCTCCACTCTAGAACCTTAATAGTCGATTTTTGTTATAGACCCTATATAACTTAATATTCTGCGCGGGGTTATTACATTTAATTTGCATGGGATGTGTAAAATACTGTATGTCTGTGTCAGTTTAACCGGCTTTTGTAACAATAAATAATCTCGTTCACGCATAGCTGTTTCGTATTCTTTCACCTAGATATTTTTCTCGAGTTATCAATGGGATCGACTTCTAATCCATGCAGATTTTCCTCAATATTAGTTTTTACGCAGGGCGGCTGGCATCTGACCTCAACCAAAAGGGTAAACTATAGCAGTTTTGCATTGTGACTATGTTTAGAATGGTGGTTTTAGATTGTTTTGTATTATGTAAAATGTCCAATTCCTTTTTTTAGATATTACAGGGATTACCGTGATCGCGAACGTGAACGCTCCAGGTCTCGCGACAGAGAGCGTGCGGACCACTATAACAGGGGACATAGCAGAGAGGAAAGGTATGAGAAAATTAATACTTTATATTTATCATTTACTATAATACATGTTGTTAGGCATGTCAAGCTTATTTTTAAATACTTGTTGTATGTATGTATGTATGTATTGTGCCTGTTAATTACATTTAATTTTGTTTATCTTCTAGCAAATTAACTTCTGATGTCATAAGGCCTAGTGCTTATATTTATCAGTTGTGACATGTTGTTTATATACCCTTTATGGCTTCCCGCTACAGCTTACTAAATTACTTATTAGCTTACAAAAATTAAAATTTTAGAACTTGTTTGCTTATTTATCATCTATGTTAGCACATCCTTTATGTTAACCTATTCTATAAAAGTTCATAACCTTCTCGTTACATTTGATGATCATTACTTTTAATTTACTGATTGTTACAGGCCACGCAAATCTCCCGTAGAGCCTGCCGCGGAGGGAGGTGCCGGGGATGCTGGTGGGGCTAAAGGCCGCGCCGCCGCCGCGCCGTACTACGAGGAGCGGTACCGAGAGCGCCGAGACCGAGACCCGCCACCGGCAGACCGTGACCGGGACCGGGATCGAGACCACAGACGAGACGCGAGGCACTAACACTTGCCTCCCGGGAGGCGTGCCTCTCGGGTGGGCGTGTCCGCGCGGGAGACGTGCCTCGAAACCCTCACGCGAGGCAAGGCCCCCGCCCGTGTGCCTCCACGCGAGTGCGCACCCCAAAGACTCTCAGCCCCAAACCAAGGCATGCCTCGTGCATGCCCCCCTCAAGGACACTCAGCCCTCATCCCAAGCATGACCCCACAGCCCCAACTGGGTCACCAAGTAGCCCTACTACCAAACTGTCCTAGACCTTGTCTTGAACTACTTAAACTGGTGTCCCTCATACAAGGCGTACACCTACTTGGGCGCGACAGTACTGGTCGCTTGCCTCTCATCAGCATGCCCCCACCGATGACCCCGAATCAAGAGGCCCTCGCCCGTTTAGCGACACCACATGCTCCTCTTAGATTAAGGAGCAGGCTCTTACAAAATTCAAGAAGTCAAAACAATAAAGTAGTAGAAGTAATACAAGAACAATCAAAATAGTCCAGGCCAATGAGTAGGCACTGGTAAGATGTTAAGATTAATGTAAGAAATTTATCACTTTTTATGGTTGTTGGTAAACAAGCTGCGGCTTGAACTTGAGTGAGGAAAAGATTAGTCCTAAATGTTACCCTGAAATGGTGGAATAAATGAGTAGAACATGATTTCATTAATGATAGTTGGCTAATAAGGCACTGGAGTGTTATAAATAACCATAGCGAATTGAACTCTTGCTAGTTGCTATCAGAGTGGCATAGAAATATCAGCAATAATTCTTTATATGCAACAATTTACGATACGTGGCTACAAATATATATGAGTTATAAATGTTACGAACCACAAATATATCATATATCAGTGGATGCTATAATGAAACTTTTGGTTTCACACTACATATCCTTGGTTTAAACTTTCTGCTGAGTAATCCTATACAGACTTTGTTTTAAGTGGTTTAGTTATTTATTGTAAATAAGCAATAGCAATTAAAACTTGATAAAACAAATAATTAACTACAATTCACAGACCCCAACATATGTTTATATTACATTCAAAATCTCAGTACAAATTGTTCCAAATTCCGAATTCAGTGTTTATACATCTAAGAATAGACATGTTATTGATATCACTATGACAATAAAATTTCACCTTGTGAAAATGGAACATATTTCTCATTGGTCAAGAAATCTAACATTGGCACTATTAGATTCAGACCTAAAGTACTGCAATAATTAAAGAAAAGGTTGGTCAAGGAGCCAGCAAATGTACAAATTTCTGTGTGATGTCAAATATGTAATAAAACTTGGTGTTTGGAAAAATTTTATAATATATATTTTTGCTACATCTTACACTATTTCATTTAGTTTTCATAACAAAAAAGGTTAAAACAAGCCTTTTTTACCATAAAACTCTTTAAAATTGAACAACAAAAAAGCATTAACTTTGAAGTAAAGTCAATATTTAGTCTTTGGTGTTAAATTAAGATTGGTTAGTTTTAAATTTCAATAATGTTTATGGAATTGTTTGACATTCCACGATTTTATATAATGTAAGGTCATGACTTGTTGTTGGTTGAGATGAACTTCAGGAAAAACACTGAATCCGTTAACTTTCCCATTGCTTGTATTACTCTATGAGAAATTTGATTGGGATTAATAAGTAGAAGGTAAGATTTCCCCGTATGGAGTGTTCCATACTAATAGATTATGACACTGAAATTTAGGTTTTAATTTGCTAATTAAATAAATGAATATACATTCAATGTTGTTTTATTTACTACTTTCTCTTTTCCTTGTGGAATAAGTATGTTTTCTACTTGGTTTTAAAATTGTTAATGTACTGTTTAAAACAAGATTTAAGTTTACCTTTATATTCACTCAGTATGTGTTATTATATGACACGTAAGTATTACACATACTTATTGCTGTTAAATATTATTTTTTGCAGAAGCATTGTCTATGAAATGGATTGTGAGATAAACTCTTCTGGTTGAGATTTTTCTAAGCCATAAAATTAGGTCTCTAAAAACTCAATTTGCAAAATGAATTATGTACTGAATGATTAATCTGTTATTTTCTGATTTCGGAAAAAATAATCCGGCAAATAAATAGTATCGAAAAATAATAAAAAAAATGTAACGTAATGGCTATATGTATTTCAAAAATTCATTAAATAAATTATATTATGATCATAAAAGTTATCTTTATACTTTGAGTATACAATTTTTTATTGTTTGTAAGGAGTGTGAGCAATTTCGTCGAGTTGTTTTTGTATTTTCATTGTATGTGTCCATTATATGACACAAAGATGGCTATAGTTTAAGCTATGACAAATTTCCACATTTACTTTCACCCCTCTTTCAACCCCTAGTTTTTCCCTGTGCAGTTAAAACTACAAAATAGCTAGAAAAACAAAACCTTGCTTGTTTCAAGTATCTAGACTTATAGACGCAAAATTTCACCGGTATTATGTTCAGCCGCGACAAATTTCCGTACAAACATTCATTATCATATTCAGCCCCTTCAATCACTTTTTGCAATATTTATAGTCCTCTCTTGGAATCTATTCTACGTATGTACAAAGTTCTATAGAAATCGTTATAATCATAATCATTAACCGTTGACAGTCCACTGCTGAACCTAGGCCTCTCCTAATGGATGCATTCTCCATTAGGGGATTATTTTGGACCGTAACCCACCACGCTGGTCCAACGCGGGTAGTTGGTTGGACCGACTTTTTACATGCCCATCCAACGCATGGATCATCTTACTTTTCAGACAATTGGGTGATCGGCTCAAATTGCCCTACCAACTTGGAAAAAACAATGAAAATTTGTTGAGTATCCGCGGGGTTCGAACACATGACCTCAGGTTACTAAAGTACACACGACTAGGCCACACGAGACAGTTTTGCATGTATAATATTAGAATGGATTTACTTATTTTAAAAAAAAGGTCTGAAATAATAACTTAGAATAAGAACTCACCAAAGTAAGTTTTCTATTTACGGACGAAATGACCAAATCTGGGGTGTGGAAGTAGATTTCAGGAGTATTCGGTTTGGGGCATAGCAGGGGATCGGCCGTCTTGGCGTTCGCCAAAAAGCCTATGTTCAGCAGGGGATCGATAAGGGCAGAATATGATTCATGATGATGATGATGACATTTTTATCGTGTCATTTACCACCAGGTAGACTAGTATTCACGACAGGTAGGTTCGGCTAATTGCGATTTAATAATAATAATAGAGCACTGAATATTTTAGTCATCAATTAAAAGAATACTGGATGTCGGTATTAACCTTTGAATTTCGTAATGCGACCGTGGGCTTATAACTTTTAACTTCAAAGAGGCTTACAGAAGAACTTGTTCGTGTTAAATGAGTCGGTAACTTCGCCATAGAAATTTGTATATCTAAGTCCATTTCATTATCAATGTCACAAATTGACAGTCATCTTCGTTTTGAAACTAAATAGGTATAACAATGGTGTTGTCATCTTATTGTTTAAATAGTTGTTATGAAAAACAACTTTAATTACTGAAGATAAATTATTATAAAAGATAGAAATAAAGATTTGTATCAGATTTCAAAATCATTAGTTTTAGTGTTTAATATAGATTCCTTTAGATATCTTTTGAAGTTATACTTCTTTAGGCGCTTTATGAAAAAATGATGAGAGTGAAATTTTAAGATGCGTGACAAAATTAACAGTTTATAATGAAAACGGTAAAAATGTAATATGGTCCATATTACATAGTGATAAGGTTGATTTTTGTGTAGTGATAATGGAGTTGTCGTTTTTTATTTGCGATAGTTGTTGCATAATGTGCTCTATGAGTTAGGATTAAGGTTCGTTTTTGGTATATATATATATATTATTAATAATATATTTTATATTATTTAAATTTATATTAAATATATTATTACATAAATATATTAATTTTTGTAATGATGTTTATTCAACTTGATATAATGGTAATATTTTTATTCATTTAATATATCAACATTGTGATTTATCTATGTAATACGTTTTAAATAAGCGCCATCTAGTCACACATAATCAAAGCTTCTGATTTATAGTACCGCTGTACAAGTAAGCCAACATCTCTTAGGAATTCTACATTTGTAAGCAACAGACGACGTCTTGTGAATCCATAAATTCTTAATAGAATTATTTATGATTAGTTCTTGTAAATCTATCATCTTTAATTATCTTAATTATTTTTGATTGATATTACTTACTATTTGTGAATATTAGTGAAAAAAATTGTGCTTATATACTTTTTCAAGTGCTCCAATATAATTGAGGTTAACTATCCGTATGTATTATTTATTGTATTGTAATTAATTATTTGCATGCAATTAAAAACTATTTTTAATGATGCCAAAGAAGTATAACTTCTCACGCGCGTACATAAGTACGCACCCATTTTTGTTGCTGGGACATTTATTGAATAAGATGTGTTTCAAGGTTGATCACTAATTGTAAAGTTGGTAAAGGTAATCCAAATTAATGTTGTAAGGTCATGTGTTTAGTTTTAATCTTACTAAATTGTATAGAATTTATGTTAATTCGCCACAAAATGATCTTTTTTCATAGCAATTTATGGAGCATTAACGACAAAATATAGAGGTGATACCAGATTTTCACGAATCTTAATGTTAATTAAAATACAAAACCTAAAAGGGATTTGTTTTTGATATACAAGCAATATTGCTACCAAATTCAGCTAAATAAGATGAAGGCGTAGGCTGTACATCTTTATCTATTCTGAACAAAGTCTTCACAAACTGACGTCCTGGAGGCGTCATTTCTATAAATCAAAGTCAGTTTAAGCTAAAACGTATTAACAATAGTTTACGAATAATCAAAGCCCTTTGTTGATATTGTCTTCTACGTATTATTTTAGGTAGGTCCCCTTTTACCTTGTGGCTGTATGGGCTGTAACCGCATTGCCTATTTCTGCCACAAAGCAGTAGTGTAAAGAAAAAAACTGCGAGTCGGTATGATCCGCGTACTTACTGGGGTAAACGAGACTTACATCCTCTTCTCCTTATGTTACCCCTAGTTTTGAGATGTTAAAGGGCTTTTGTGACCACTTTCAATCACGATGCCTCACTGCTCCTCTACTCTCATTGGCAATAAAAGAAAATTCTATACACTACAAAGTCCGTATAACAGCGTAGCTTAATTTACACATGTCGCATAAAACGTCATCACGTTTCACGTGAGAATTCCAATTAAAACTAACGCAAGCCGCTGGAATAGTGAAGCGATATTCGACGTGCTTGAAATGTATGAACTAGATTACGAGGCCTCTCGATGCAACTATTTTGATAGGTTTGCGAGTTACGCTGAAATGTTTACGTATAAAATTTAATTAATACGTAGTGACCCAATTCTTAAATGTTTTATAATAATAAACAAATGTAAAGAGTAAAAAAAAAAGGTTCCGAAGTCATTTTATTGAATAAAAACATTGCAAGTCGTTTAAGTATTTAAGCGATACATCGCGAATATAAGAAGTTTACAATGAATAAAGAAATTACACCCGCCATGATAAAACGTTGATTCACTACAGTTTACTTGCTTCGTAAATTAAATAGATTAGTAGAAGTTTAACAGTTCATTTCCAGTAATCGAGACACCTGCTTGCACCTTGTTTATGTGTCATGAGTTGTAAATTTTAATACCAATAATGGAATTACAAATGCGTTGGTCGTAACAACATTAGTAGATGCAGCATTAGTTCATAATAACTTGATACAGATGTAAGGGTTTTCCTGAGATAAGATATTTGCTTGCTTAAACTAAAATATTGTCTTCGTGGAGTATTGTCTAATTGATTGAATTCAATATTTTTGTTAACCCTCTTTTGTTATTCGATAAAAGCAGTGTTACAAATAGAAATAATAAAAAATCCTTTATGCACTTTAAGACGTTTTAAGTTATTATGAATATTATATTTACCACGGGTTCTTCACGTCACAATATTACAGTAGTAAATGAACCTGAGAGAAATCCCTTTTTTTGTTTGAGAATATTGTATTTGGGAATATCGCTTCATCTCACTATCGTGTTTGTTTTTATTTATATTCATATTGGTAAAGATTTATATCAAACAAAACGAATACGTAAAAAACAGTTTGCCTAACTGAAATCAAATGTCTAAAATTATTAAATGGATAGACTATTAACTATTTCATATTTTTTTTTACTTTTTACGTCAGTGACAGTTCCTTCTCAAGGCAGTTTATTAGCTTCTAATTATAAAAAAAATATGTATAATTTAGTAAAAAAAGTGATGAGGATCATAATAATGTTAGGTATACTTGTTGGACTGGATAATTCCCTTTACTAAGTGGTATTTGCTTACACAAGGACGCTTTAGGGAACTCAAGCACCAATTAAGTTTTACTCGACAGGAGCCGTTAGACGTTGTTTCTGATAATTATGACTATGAAAAGTAATTTTTTGCTGTCAGGGACCACTACATTTTGTACTAAAAATGTTAATTGATAGAACACCGCAAAACCGATCAATTTTGAAAATAAAAAGAGCTTTTCCTGATTTTTGCAATCCTTACGTAATTACGCAAGAATACTGCTCGGCGGTTTAGCTTGTTAGAGCCCACAGCTGAACATAGGCAACCCTCATAAGTCGCCAAGACGCACGATCCTGTGCCACCAGCTACCACCTCCTGCACATTTGCACATGTCGTCACTCCATTTCGTGGGGGGTCGTCCAACACTACGACGGCCAGTACGACGCTACCACTATATATTAACTTTATAAATGGGATTAGCTTCTATTCGACCTAGTACCATCTGAATAAAAATTTAAAAGCCGAACTACTGACACCTAACCTCCAAAATTCAAAAAACCAAACTTCAATTTAATAGATTTATTAGACATCAATTATTTTGTAGGTACTGAACTGCACTTTTTCATTTAACAATTGGCCAATAGTGTTCTTGACAATCGGGACCGATTTTTACAGGCTTTTTCGACCTAATCCGACATCCAATATTAGGAAAATCTTAGAGATTTTCCTTATAATATAATACCTATCAATAAAGAACAATAATACAATATTTACTGAATTAAAGGAGTTTTAACAGTTATATCGCCATAGATGTAAATACACGCGATGAGGTCCGTTTCCTTTTATTTAATAAAGTGTACTATTGTCCTAAATAAAAGTATTAATAACACAATGTTATTCACACGTATGCTATGATCGGCTCGCTCAGGTTTAAAGGACTAATACTATTAGGTAACAGAAGACGGCTTTTTTATCATTTAATTGCCAACTAACATATTCAGAATATCCATCACTTATAATTTCTATACAACTAATATATGTGTCGCAAAAAAAACCGATTTTATATGAATATCTTAAGCAGTGAATGTTACACGCCAAAATATGGAACATTTAAGAATAATAACACCAAATTTCGCGACGGCACTTTGACGTTGCTCCATAAAATAAAATGTTTACGCACAGATTTTTTACACCCTTACTTTAATGGTTCTTTTATGTTGTTAATAATAAAAAATATGACATATTTATGGATTTCTTGTCAAAGTCACTTGGTCTTTATTTAAATTTGTACTCTATACACTAAGATCTACAGCGTAATATTTTTATAAGTTTTATGGATTCTTAAATGGTTTCCATTTTAGTTTGTGTATTTTGTCATTCTTTAATTTTTGATTAATTACTTATGAAATGCACTAATTTACGGATTTTTCGCGTTAGTTATATAATTTTATTCTCGAAGTTGCGGACTCATTCCAGCATCCACAATTACGGGCAGACTAAGTTGGTATACCAACATATATATAACCAACGCGAAAATCCGTGAATAAGAGGATTTGATATGCATAATAATCGCGCAAATAAAAGAAATGAATAATTACTTAATTATAAGCTAAACTTCTAATATATTTAATTTTGCATGCTTTATGTAAATATGTAAGAAATGTCCTTTTTTGTAACAACCATTATAGTATGTTTAAAACAATAAAATTCGTTTGTGTTTGTTCTCAAAAAGTGCTAAAAGTGTTAAATTAGCTTTAAATTGCAAAGCATGCACGCTTTTGCCAACTTATGAAGCTGTTAAATTATCGTAAAACCGTGAACTGTGCATTAGTATACCAAAAGAATAATAATGAACATTATGTAAAAAATATTATGTCTACTACTAGAACAAAATAAATACTTAAAAAAGCAACAAATAGAGTGCCAATTAGATAAGTAAAACAGTGGAATGTCAAGTTTTATCCTCTTTTTATAGAGTCCTAGAATTTATCAACTTGTAAAATTGTTTTTTAATTTGCAGATATGTTTCAGCAACATCATTTTTACATTAGTGGTCAAACACTACCTGAGTTTTGACCACTTCAAATGATAGTGATTGTCAAAATGAATTTGACCATAGGTTTAAAATTTCCAAAACCGAGAAAAAGATAAGCACCGAACCCGGCAACAAAGGGGAATATATCTAGGTTCTTATTTGGAATTATCACGGGAAGTCAACTTGAGTAACAGTGACCAATAAAACGCTTTTGCAATGAACTGATAAATTAATTGCTTGGGGGTTACCTTGATTTGATTACATTTATTGTAATTCTAATTTGGCTTAACTATAGATTATGACACAATAACCCGTAAAGTCAAGATTCAGCACTAACACATGTAAACCCAAATAATCATATAGATATCTTCAAGTTATAATATTTAACTCGCAAATTATAGTTCAATATAAGTCATTAGTAATTGATCTTTAAAATATATTTTTAAAATTTCAACTAAAATGTTATTAAGAACATTTCTATGGATAAACAGATAATATAATGTTAAATTGACAATATCTAAAATTGTTATTATATATAATAAGCGTAGTTTTGAAACAGTTTAATTTGTTCGATTATTCTAATGAATAGATATTTGATCGATAGTTAGTCATTCTAAGAATAATTCGTTCACGAACAGCAAGGTAAGTTTATTGGACCAGAAATATTCGATCTGATATTAATTGAATCCGTCTGCGAAGTATTCATCTATTGTGGATGCTTCGCGTGATTTTATAACATTCTATTTACTAATCTATTGGGCTACTGCGTATTAATAATGGTAGTTGTTTTCCGCCGTATCATGAAATTTTACCTTTTTATATGTTTAAACTTGTATGTTTCTCATTTAGCTAAATTGGACTATGAATAAATGTATTTTACTAAATTATTAAGTTAAAAGGCAAATGCATCATTAAGGCAATATAAGTAAGAAGATGTAAATTTTTTGGGATTCTGTCGACAACAATTTACCTTTACCAACAGAACCATTAAAAAGACGTAGTACTAAATATAAAATATTTTTGACAAAGTTTATATTTTATGTTACTCACTTTTGTAGTAAAATGTTAATTGTTTGTCAGGGAGAAACCATTTCAAGAGTACTTAGGATTTTCCAAGGCAAAAGATTAAGTTTGGTCTGTGGTCAAGTTACGTTTAGTTCAAATATTTTAGTAATTAGGCAATAGTTACTATCGTCGTTAAAAAATTCCGAATTAAATGCAAGGGGTAAATGTTTGAGCGAAAAAGGGGCTACAATTGTGTTACGAAGAAAGTATTTGTTATTATTATATAATAATGTATATAACTAAAACTTTTTGTACATAATAAAACAATTTCTGTCGCGAAAAGCTCAATTTTGTATTAACCTTTAAGCATGGAAATGTACAATGTTAAAATATTAGAGAATTTACGAATAAAAGCCCCAAATATTGCGAGACCACTTAGACGTTGATCCGCAGAATGAAATGTTCACGCTCCGATTCTTCGAACTCTTACATTAATGGTGTATATATGCCGTTAATAAAAACATAGATGACAAAATCATGGATTATTTTTTTTTATATGCATACGAGCAGTCAAGCCACCTGATGGAAAGTGGTGACCAACGCGGCCTCCTGTTAAAAGGGGACCTGTAAAATTTGGCTTTAAGCTCAAGGTAATTTTTATAAAGTATACGGTTAACTGTCTTTTATCGGGTGTAATTACAATTATTTGTAAATTACACTTAACTCATTTTGAAATTTATTCAGTTGCTTTTAACTTCAGTTAATATATGAGTCTAAAATGTAAATAATTGTCGCCGTGAGGCAAAACTGATAGACGACATTCGCAAAGTAGCCTGTGTGGGCTAGACAAGAATAGCCGAAGATAGGAACCGGTGGCGTGCATTAGGGGAAGGCCTATGTCCAGCAGTGGACTGACACAGGCTGATAAAGGAAATGATGAAATGTAAACTAATATTACACAGAAAAAAAAGTTCATAATACAGAGAATATGTGTGTTTGCATAAGTAGATATGTATTAACTTATATAAAAGGACATGTGTTAAAAATTAAGTTAAAAAGGTAATCTTTTACTAAAGTGTAGTTTGTTATTTTACTGGTCATACGATTGTTATTTCCCATTTGCTAGGTTAGGTTAGATGTGTTTGACTACTTCAATCGAAGTGATAGACGTGATGTACGTGACAATTAATTTATGTAACCTAATGTTTAATAAAAGTACAGGGTAAAAATATTACAATTTTCTTCGAAATTTAAGTAACAAGTGATTCGGCTTGGAGGCCCGCAGCCCGCGTATCTACTGGGGTAAACGAGACTTACATCCTCTTCTCCTTATGTTACCCCTGGTTTTGCCGATGTTCAAGGGCGTTTGTGACCACGTTCAATCAGGACGCCTCATTGCTCGTCTATTCTCATTGGCAATAAAAGAAAATTCTATACACTACAAAGTCCGTATAACAGCGTAGCTTAATTTACACATCTCGCATAAAACGTCATCACGTTTCATGTGAGAATTCCAATTAAAACTAACGCAAGCCGCTGGAATGGTGAAGCGATATTCGACGTGCTTGAAATGTATGAACTAGATTACGGGGCCTCTCGATGCAACTATTTTGATAGGTTTGCGAGTTATGTTGAATTGTTGTCGTATAAAGTTTAATTAATACGTAGTGACCCAAATCTTTAATGTTTTTTATGATAATAAATTATTGTGAAGAGTAAAAAAAAAATTAAAATATGGTTCCGTAGTTATTTTATTTAATGAAAACATTGCAAGATGATTGCAAGATAATTGCAAGATAATTGCAAGATGCTTAAGTTTTAAGCGATACGTTACAAATATAAGAAATGTATTTAATAGAGGAAACATATCCGCTCCCCGCAAGTTTATTTGCTTCGTAAAAGAAATAGATTAGTTTTAGTTTAACAGAAAATTTTCTGCTATCTTGTATAGGTACATATCATCACATGTAAATTGTAATACTAATAATGGAATTACAAATGCGTTCCTCGTAACCACTGCAGTAAATGTAGCATTACGTCGTAAATACTTGATACAGATGTATGGGATTTCTGAGACGGATGTTTTGCTTAAACTGAAATCATGTTAAACAATATAGACTTTCACTTTTCTCAAAAAATACCTCATTTTAGTCGCATTTATTTTAAATTTATTATTATAAAACTTGCGTTTATATGCGTATACAACTTAGTTTTAATTAGTTAAATTTTGAACATTTTGTTTGTTTGCTGTATTACATTAAACACTTAAACAGTATATTTGGGGATTTGTTAAATGTAAAACCCATGTTAATATTTTTTATAATCATTAATATATTTTAAATTATTAATATAAGTTTGTTACTTAGTAAAATTTCTGATATGAAATAAAACTTAGGTTTTTAGATTATTTATTAGTTTAGATGGTTATTTTTAGATGAAGTATTCTGTAAACGTCTTCGTTATTCGATAAAAGCAGTGTTAAATAGAATTAAGTCAAAAGCTCCTGTATTCAGTTTAAGACGTTTTAAGCTATTTTGAATGTTATATTAACCACGGGTTCATGTCAGGACTTGACTCTCAATGGACCTGGAAGGAATTCTACTGTACTGCTCATGTACTGTCATTCTTTTTTTGTTTGAGAATATTGTATATTGAGAATATTATAGGTACATCAAATTATCATATTTTTCATTTTTATTCATACTGGTAAAAGCGAGTATCAAAAAAACACATAAAATATAGTTTGCCAATCAAATGTAAACCATACTGTCGAGAGAGGGAAAGCTGGAAAGGAAAGAGTCCAACATCTGACCAAACGTTATCACTTTCTCGTTGCGTCTGGAGGCAGCACCACCAACCGCCCGAAGCACAACGCGAAAGTCACAACACCAAGAAGGCGAAATGGAAGACTTCAAAAACACACTTCAGCAGACTACTCAAAGAAAGAAACATCACTGCTCCAAAGTGGGTCGGGAAGACCACAGCCGACCTGGAGTCCATCGTAAAGCTCCACGGAAGCCATCCAGGAACTGGGGATAAGGCAACCGAAAGTAGGAAACAGAAGGGAAAATGCCGTCCCTCCGTGGTGGTCTAAAGAATTAGACAGCCTTAAAAGGAAGTCTTAAGGAGAAAAAGGAGGATCAGAAAGGGACAAGCAGAAGGCAGTCCGTAATCGACGACCATTCTGGCTAAGAAAGAGTACTCCGCCCGAGTTGAGAGGCACAACCAAAGTTGGAAGGAGTTCTGCACGGCCAAGAGCGGAGAGCATGTGGACAAAAATACCGAGTCATCCGCAAAACTCGAAACAACAGGAGGAATGTTTTGGATCCTGACGGAACACCTAACGCCGGAAAGTCAGCGGAACTCTTAGCCAGGACATTCTACCAGACGACAGTGTGGCATCAGACCACAGAGTCACACCAAAGTACGAGAATGGACACAAAACATTGGGACCGGGAATTATCGACGATGACCCACCGTTCACAGTAGCAGAGCTGAGCAAGTCCTGAAAGGACTAAACCCCAAAAAAGCACCGGGCTAGACAACTTAACAGCGGATATTGCTCAGCAGCCATCCAAGGATCGGAAGTATCTGGCCGGCTGGCAGCGCTTATCGCTGAAATATTCCTAAGCAATGGAAGACTGCACATGGGTCATACTGAAAGCCGGAAAGGAGGACACACCCACCCGAAGTCTTACAGACCGATGGACTTCGTCAATTTCGGAAAAATCGTCGAAAAACTTATGGTAGCTCGTCTCAATGGCATATTCTTCCAACCCTCAAAAACAACAATACGGTTTACGCCCCAGCGCGGAAACCAGGACGCCTCTAAGACCTAGTGGAATATGTAAAGAGGAAATCAGTAACAAGAAGATAGTCCCTCGTTATTTCACTGGACATAGAAGGCCTTCGATAACGCCTGGTGGCGGCCAAAACTTCAACTCGCGCGGAAAATGCCTAAAAATCTCTTCCGCATGTAACCATCTCGCCGACCGAAGAGTCAATCGTCAACTATGCCGGGAAAAAAGCGAGAAGGAAACGACCAAAGGATGCGTCCGGATCAATTGAGGACCACCTTGGAACATTATCCTAGACTCGCTGTTGTGCCAACTCTCCGGCAAAGTTTACTGTAGGGTTTCGCGGACGACGCCGTCCTGGTCTCACCGGAACCCATGACTGTCCTGGAGGAGCAGGCCAACGACGCCCTCGGATAGGTGATTGCCGAATAGTTAAACTTTGCCCCGCATAAAACCAACGCAATGGTTAGGACAAAGAAACTAAATGGGAACCCGAGGCCGGATGTCCGGCAGAGATAGTCCCAGTGGAGGAGATAAAGATCTGGGCCTTCATCATTGACCGTAGGCTCACATTCAAACCACACGTCCGCAAAGCAAAAAGACTGCTGATATATACAAACAACTGGCGGTGCAGCGAAGTGACCTGGGTCAAACGGTGAAATCATTAGACCATATACATCGCAGTGGTCGAACCAATAGTGCTGTACGCCTCCAGCATGGCATCACGCGGCAAAGCAGATGGTCAGAAACCAACTGGATTCATTGCAGCGTGGTTTTCGCGCAAAGATCTGCAAGGCGTACCGCATTGTTTCGCTCACGTCGGCACTGCCCTGTCGGCCTCCCGCCACTGGACCCAAGGAAACAAAGGAGGCCGCAATTTGTATCTAATTGAAAACTTAAACACTCACCTGGGGAAAAGCTGAAGCCAGACAAATTAAGACATCCCATCCCCTCCGATTAACATCAAAATACGAGCTCCTGATTGAAAAAAAACCCACCAAATATCCGGACCGAAGATCTTTACGGATGGCAGCAAAAAGGGGTCGGAGCTGCCTTTAACTTCGGGGGAAGAAAAGGGAAACCCTTAACTCGGTTAATATTTGAGTCTAAAATGTAAATAATTGTCGCCCTGAGGCAAGACCGATAGACGACATTTGCAAAGTAGCCTGTGTGGGCTAGACAAGAATAGCCGAAGTTAGGAACCGGTGGCGTGCATTAGGGGAAGGCCTATGTCCAGCAGTGGACTGACACAGGCTGATAAAGATAATGATGAAATGTACACTAATATTATGAAAAGATGATATTAGTGTACATTTTGCACTAATATTACAAAGAAAGAAAAGTTCATAATACAGAAAATATGTGTGTTTGCATCAGTAGATATGTATTAACTTATATAAAAGGACATGTGTTAAAAGAATTAAGTTAAAAAAGGTAATCTTTTACTAAAGTGTAGTTTGTTATTTTACTGGTCGTAAGATTGTTATTTCCCATTTGCTAGGTTATTTCAGCGATATAATTATTAAATTAAGCGCAGATGTGTTTGACTACTTCAATCGAAGTGACAGACGTGGTGTACGTGACAATTAATTTATGTAACCTAAAGTTTTATAAAAATACAGGGTAAAAATATTACAATTTTTCTTCGAAATTTAAAGTAGCCAATGTTATGTTTGTTTACCGACAGTGACATTAATACCTCCGTGGCCTAGCGATATTGGCCCTTACTTTATAAACCAGAGGTTGTGGTTTCGAATTCCGCGGGGACACAATGTTAAAATGTTGAATTATTTAATAGCATTATATAAATATCTAATATAATTGTTAGCGTTGCTTTCTGGTTGGTTAGGACAATTTGGGCCGATCATACATGGGCATGTAAAAAAGTAGGCCTACCCATCAACCCGCATTGGAGCGTGGTGGGATACTGTCCAAAAATACCCTAATGGTGAATGAGTATATTAGGAGAGTCCTATGTCCAGCAGAAGACTACCACCGGCTGATGATGATGATGATGATGACATTAATGCAATAAATTCCTTATAATTATATTATTCAATTCCTAAAATTCGTCTTTGTCTTCGAAATAATTTTTTTAAGAATATGAGTTATACAATTGTTATTAATTTAACTTATTTGTATTTCGTATGCATAACCAAAAATACAGTGTTGATCTTACAATGCTGCATGGAAATGTTTGAAAGTTGAGATTGACCAGCACAGTTAACAATTAAATATCTTAGCTTATGATAATTATTTCTATGGTTTGCGCGAATAGTATACATTATTAAATAAAATGACTTTACGGATTTTATCGCGTTTATTTTTTACATTTTAAATTACCGACGTTTTGAACACTTTCCAGCGGCCGTGGTCACGGGGTAGACTGAGATGTCATGCGTCTTGTTGCCAGTGCTGAAGCAGGGTTTCCAGCTCTTAATTGTAATTAATTATTTTTATTCTGTACTCTCCGACCTATGCAAAATGAACTGGTTTTATCGTTAGAGCCAGCAGTGGTATTATGCTTGGGTTTAGTTTTTAATTTATTAATTATGGGGTCCCAAGCCGGTGGTAGAACCCAACCATCTTCTCTATTGAAATTTTGATGTTTTCTTATCTCAATAGCCTCACGGATCATCCTTGGTAGGAATCGGTGTTCTTTACCGAGGATTTGTGATCGATCAAATCTGATGTAATGGTTTGGGTGATTTAAGGTATGGTCACACACTGCCGACTTGTTGGGTCTTTTATGTTTAATGTCAGCTATATGTTCCTTCACGCGGGTTCTTATTGCTCGCTTTGTTTGTCCAATATAAGAGAGGCTGCAGTCACAATCTAGCTTGTACACTCGTGGATCTTGTAGAGGAATATTGCACTTGACAGGTGGTAGGAATTGACCAATCTTCTTCAGCGGCTTGAAATAAGTTTTGATTGAAGCCCGCCTCAAAATGTAGCCCTAACAAGAAGCGGTGAAAGAAACTCAGCGGGCCTTTCTTTTCATCTTTTAAAAAAATCAACTATATATTCATTATTTATTTTGATTTAACAACGCATGAAAAAGTTTAAAATGTCATAAAAACTTAGTTTTTATAAATTTTCGAAATGGAGTGTTTTTTAAATCTAAATAGGTATAAGATTTCAAAAGATCTTTTCGTGTATAAATTAGATTAATCTTAAAAGATATTAGGTACATATGTTGCTGGGACATTTATTGATAAAGATCTATTACAAATTTGGTGGACATGTGCTTAGTTTTAATGTAACTATATTGTTGGTAGTCCTAGTTAAAATTTATATTAATTTCTCACATTATAATGTTTTTTTCATAGCAATTAATGGAGCATTAACGTCAAAATATGGAGGTGATGCCAGATTTTTACAAATCAGAATTTTAATTAAAATGCAAAACTTAAAAGGTCTTTGTTTTTGGCATGCCAACAATATTGGTACCAAATTCAGTAAATAGCCAAATGAGATGAATGCGTAGGCTGTACTTCTTTATCTATTCTGAACAAAGTCTCCACAAACTAAACTCCTGATGGCGTCATTGCCCTAAATTATAGTCAGTTTAAGCTAAAACATCAATGCTTGTAAACGATAGTTCATGAATTATCAAAGCCCTTTGTTGTTATTGTCTTCCATTTAATATCATAGGTAGGCCCCCTTTTTACAGGGGGCCGTATGGGCTGTAACCGTGGTGCTTATTTCTGCCACAAAGCAGTAGTGTAAAGAAAAAAACTGTGATTCGGCTTAGAGGCCCGCAGCCCGCGTACCTACATCCTCTTCTCCTTATGTTACCCCTGGTTTTGCCGATGTTCAAGGGCGTTTGTGACCACGTTCAATCAGGACGCCTCATTGGCAATAAAAGAAAATTCTATACACTACAAAGTCCGTATAACAGCGTAGCTTAATTAACACATGTCGCATAAAACGTCATCACGTTTCATGTGAGAATTCCAATTAAAACTAACGCAAGCCGCTGGAATGGTGAAGCGATATTCGACGTGCTTGAAATGTATGAACTAGATTACGAGGCCTCTCGATGCAACTATTTTGATAGGTTTGCGAGTTATGTTGAATTGTTGTCGTATAAAGTTTAATTAATACGTAGTGACCCAAATCTTTAATGTTTTTTATAATAATAAATTGTTGTGAAGAGTGTAAAAAAAATATGGTTCCGAAGTTATTATATTTAATGAAAACATTGCAAGATGCTTAAGTTTTTAAGCGATACGTTACAAATATAAGAAATGTATTTAATAGAGGAAACATAACCGCTCCCCGCAAGTTTATTTGCTTCGTAAAAGAAACAGATTAGTTTTTGTTTAACAGTAAATTTCCTGCTATCTTGTATAGGTATATATCATCACATGTAAATTGTAATACTAATAATGGAATTACAAATGCGTTCCTCGTAACCACTGCAGTAAATGTAGCATTACGTCATAAATACTTGATACAGATGTATGGGATTTCCGAGACGGGATGTTGGCTTGCTTAAACTGAAATCGTGTTAAACAATATAGACTTTCACTTTTTCTCTAAAAATACCTCATTTTAGTCGGCATTTATTTTACAATTTATTATTATAAAACTTGCGTTATTGTATACAACTTAGTTTTTAATTAGTTAAATGTTGAACATTTTGTTTGTTTGCTGTATTACATTAAACACTTAAACAATATATTTGGGGATTTGTTAAATGTAAAACCCATGTTAATATTTTTTATAATCATTAATATATTTTAAATTATTAATATAACTTTGTTACTAAGTAAAATTTCTGATATCAAATAAAACTTAGGTTTTCTTAGATTATTTATTATTATTTAGATGGTTATTTTTAGATGAAGTATTCTTGTAAACCGTCTTTCGTTATTCGATAAAAGCAGTGGTAATAATAGAATTAAGTCAAAAGCTCCTGTATTCAGTTTAAGACGTTTTAAGCTATTTTGAATGTTATATTAACCACGGGGTCATGTCAGGACTTGACTCTCAATGGACCTGGAAGGAATTCTACTGTACTGCTCATGTACTGTCATTCTTTTTTTGTTTGAGGATATTGTAAATTGAGAATATTATAGGTACATGAAATTATTATATTTTTTATTTATATTCATACTGGTAAAAGCGAGTATCAAAAACACATAAAATATAGTTTGCCTAATCAAATGTAAACCATTTGTAAATGGATAAAGTATTAATAATTATTATATGTATTTTTTTTAATTTTTACGTCAGTGGCAGTTACTTTACAAGGCAGTTTATTAAGTTCTACTTTTAAAAAGTATGTATATTTAAGTAAAAGAAAAAAAAGTAATGAAGATCATTATAATGTTAGGTATGCTTGTTGGACAAGCTTTAATAAGTGGTATTTGCTTACGCAAGGACACTTCAGGAAACATAAGCACCAATTTGAAACGTTAGATGTTGATTCTGATAATTATAACTATGAAAAGTAATTTTTGCTGTTCGGGACCACAGAAAGTTTTATAAAAAATGTTAATCGTTAGAACACCACACTTACACAACTGATTACTTTTATAAATAAAAAATATTTGAGCATTTTCCGATTTTGCAATCCGTAAGTAATTAGGCGAGAACATTGCTCGTCGTTTGCTGACCATCAGCTACCCCCATAAGTCGTCAAGAGGCGAGATCCTGTGCCACCAGCATCCACCTCCTGCGCATTGCCAACATTACGACGCAGCAGCAGTACAGTACGCAGCTGCCACTCTTTTTTAATTTTTAAATGGGGTAGCTTCTAATTGATCTAGTACCACTTGAATAATAATTTAAAAGTCGAACTACTGACACCTAACCTCCACAATTCAAAAAACCAAACTTCAATTTAATAGATTTATTAGACATCAATTATTTTGTAAGCACCAAACTGCACGTTTTCATATACCGATGGGCCAACAGTGGTCTTGACAATTGGGACCACGTTTTACAGGCTTTTCCAATCTAATCCACCATCTAATATCAGGATAATCAATCATCTATAAATAAACCACAATAACACAATGTTTATTGAAAAAAATGATTTTTAGCAGTATATGTAAAGCAACAAGTATTAATAACACAATGTTGTTCACCCTTATGATATGATAGGCTCTCTTACGTTTGTAAAGCCGGGACTAATACTATCAGGTAAGGAAAGAGGTCTTTTTTATGATTTAATTGCCGACTAACATATTCAGAATATCCAGTACTTAAAGTTTCTGTACTACCAAATATCTTAAGCGTTGAATGTTACAATGCCATAATATGGAACATTTAAGAATTACAGCACCATATTTCGTGAGGGCTCTTTGAAGTTGCTCTATAAAATAAAATGTTTACGCACCGATTTTTTACACCCTTACTTTAACGGTTTTTTTATGTCGTTAATAAAAACATTGATGTCAAATTCATGGATTTCTTGTCAATGGCACTTTGGCTTTATTTGAATTTGTACTTTCGGCACTCAGATAAGATTGTACATAAACAATAGCTTAGCAAAAAAAAAATAAACTACTGGAAAATAAATATTAGGCTACCAGAAAATAAATTTTAAGCGTTAATGTTTTAAAATTTCCATGAATCGTTAAATGGAATCCTTTTCTGATTGTGTATTTTTTCTTAATTGATTAATTACTTACTACAAATCCACTAATTTACGGATTTTTTGTGTTAGTTATATATATTTATTACCGATGTTTCGGATTCTTTCCACCATCCATGGTTACGGCAGACTAAGTTGGTAGGTAAACCAAAATATTACTAACGCGAAAAATCCGTGAATTACTGGATTTGATATGTGTAATAATCGCGTATATAAAAGAAATGATTAATTACTTAATTAATAGCAAAACTTCTAATATATGTTATATTGCATGCTCTAAGTAAATATCAAAAAAAAAATTTGATATCACGCATATGACAAAATAAATATTTAAAAAATTTACTTATATGCAGAGTGCCCATTAGATTAGTAAAACAGTGGAATGCCAGGTTTTGTCCTCTTTTTATACAGCCCTAGTACTTTTCAGCTTGTTATACTGTTTTTTAATTCTTAGATACGTTTCAGCAACATAATTTTTACATTAGTGGTAAAACACTACCTGGGTTTTGACTGATTCGGACGAAGTGATTGTTAAATGTACTTGACCATTAGATTAAGCTTAAGATTTTGCAATTTACAGAAATAGATAAGCTTGTAACCTGGCAACAGAAGTGGCGACATATATCTCACGTTCCCAATGGTGAATTATCGCAGAGAAGTCAATCACTGAGTAACAGTCGAACAATTAAACGCTTAAGCACCTAATCGATAAATTAGTTGCAATGGTTTACCTTGATTTGATTACATTTATTGTAATTCAACTTTGGCTTAATTTTAGATTTTATACAATGGCCCGTAAAGTCAAGATTTATTACTTACACATGTATGCCCAGAAATCATATAAAATTTCAAGCTATAACAAAAGATCTCAGCTTTTTATAGACCCGTCATTCCTCACTCACTATGCGCGAGATACGTGCGCATAGTGAGTAACATGTTTGGCTTGCTATGGTATTTTCAAAATTATGTGTCAAGTTTTCATTTATTGTAGATATTTACAGATTTGTGTAATTTGTGTAAAATCATGCACCTTTTTATTACATAATGGTCTCTTCAGAAACATTAAGTTGTCCCCAGCCTAGTAAACTGGCTCCACTGAAAATAAGCGATGCAACAAATTATTGCATTTTTATGCTGTGTAGTTTATCATTTTTTGGCCATGTGATAAATGTCTTTTTGTCGAAATAAAGTTTATGTCTATGTCTAACATGCGTGTTAACGCAAATTGTAATGCAATATTAGGTATAAGTAATTAATTATTAATAGATGATTTGAAAATGACAACTACATAAAATTATTAAGAATGTTTACGTTGCCTTGGTTAACAAGATGTTAATTTGACAGTACTAAATTGTTAAAAATATAAATAGAGAGTGTTAAAACAGTTAGATTTGTAAAATCAAACTAAATCAAACAAACTAAAATTTAGTAAAATCGCACAAATCTAAACGTAACTTTACTTATTTGATAGATATTAAGTGATTCTTAGAATGTTCGTTAAACTAACAGCAAGATAAGTTTATTGGACCAGAAATATTCAATCTGATCTAATTGAATCCATCTGAAAGTATTCATCTATGGAATGCTTTTCATGATTTTATAACATTCTATTTATTAACTATCGGCTACGCGTATTTATAATGTAGTTGTTTTCGCTGATCATGAAATTGTAACTTTTATATGATTAAACTTGTATGTATGACATTTAGCAAGTAAGACAAGGAATAAAATGTATACAAACGATTATGGTTGTTTATTCTGAGTTTTCTAAATCATTAAGTTTAAAGATGATAGGAGATAGATAAGAGATGCATAATAAAAAGCAATAGACGTAATGCTTGTTGGAGTTGGACAAATATTTTAAGTTAATAAACTATAATTA
Organism: Lamproptera curius; assembly: GCA_029286875.1. Lineage (NCBI taxonomy): Eukaryota > Metazoa > Arthropoda > Insecta > Lepidoptera > Papilionidae > Lamproptera > Lamproptera curius. Next base: position 5,599,478 of record JAGSMT010000007.1, read on the forward strand.
AGGTGTATTTATTGCTAAAGACTTGGGAACAATTTTAACCTAATAGAACCATTGAAAAGTGGTAGGTAGTAATAAATATATAAAAAGGAAACATTTCACTGTTATAGCTTTCTAGTAAAATGTTAAGCTAGTCAACGATTAGCGATTAAATTTAAGCGAGACTTAGTGGAAAGTCTTAGTGAATGGTTTGTTGGTCTAAGACCAAATAACGTTTAGTTCTAATATTTTAGTAATTAGTCAATACCATTTAAAAATCTTGAGTTCTAATGCGTAAGAAGGGTAAATGCTAGTCGAACTGTTTATCGAAAAGCGGCTACAATTAGGCTACGAAGAATGTATTCGTTATTATTATTCGGCAGAATAATATACATAACTACAACGTTTCGTAATAAAACAATGACTGTCACGAAAAATACTCAATCTTGTATTAACCTTTTAAGCATGGAAATGTACAATGTTAAAGTATTAGAGAGTTTACGAATAAAAGCCTCATATATTGCGAGGCTACTTAGACGTTGCTCTGCAAAATGAAATGTTCACTCTCCGATACTTCGCACATTTACTTTAATGGTTTATATATGCCTTTAATAAAAACATATATGAAAAATCATGGATTATTTTATTTTTTATTTGCATACTAAAGACGAGGCGCAGTCGGGCCACCTTCTGGAAAGTGGTCACCAACGTCTTTTGACATCGGCGAGACCAGCGCAGTCCTATCGCCCCGGACAAAAAACGGACCTGCAAATTCTAAAATTTGGCTTTAAGCTTAAGGTTAATTTGATAAATAATAAAATTTAATAGTTTTTATCTCGTGTAATTGCATTTATTTTTAAATAACACTTAACTGCTTCTTAATATCTATTCAGCAACTTCATTTATTACATTAGTGAAAAATATAAATAATTGTGGCCCTGAGACAATATTGATAGACGACTTTCGTAAAGTAGCCTGATAATAATGATAATGAAAGTTGCACTAATTTAACAAAGAATGAAAAGTTATTTGCATCAGTAGGTCTATCTATGTAATTTATATAAAAGGATATGTGTTAAAAGTATTAAGTAAAAGTTAATCTTTTACTATTGTGTAGTTTGTTATTTTACGGGTCGTAAAATTGTTATTTGCCATTTGCTAGGTTATTTCAGCGATATCATTATTATATTAGGCGCAAATGAGTTTGACTACTTCAATCGAAGTGACGAACGTGATGTACGTGACAATTAATTTAGGTAACCTAAGCCTTTATAAAAATACAGGATAAAAGGCTTAAATTTAAGTAATTGTTAAATTGGTTTACATACAAATTAAAGTCCGTTTAAATTATAATTAATATATAATTTTAATTGTTCAAATCCTGCGGGGCCTCAACAAATTTTCGTTGTTTCCTAGTTGGTTAGGACAATTTGAGCCGATCACCCAATTGTCTGAAAAGTAAGATGATCCATGCGTCGGATCGGCATGTAAAAAGTCGGTCCACCCACCAACCCGCATTGGACCTTTGTGGTGGATTACGGTCCAAAACGCCCTAATGGATAGGGGTGTATTATAGGAGATCCATGTCCAGCAGTGGACTATCACAGGCTGATGGTGTAGTTAATTTTTACAATAATACAAAAAATATTTTAATTGTTTGATTGATTATTAAACTATTTGCAATTGTCTTCAAACTAGTTTTTACAACATTTTAAGAATATTATGTGAGTAATAGACATGACAGTAATTAAAAACTACTAAAATACTTTATTTATTGAATAAAACTTGAAGCTTGGAAAATAAAATACGCATTGTTTTTTTTTATTATAAGTGTGGTAAGTATTTATTTTTATAAAATAAAACTACAAAATAAGGTAATCCGCCATGATGTCTTGATCATCAATCAGAGCGCATGACGTTACGCTTTAGTATAGGCATGCGCAATACGCATGAACATCTTGTTTTTATTATTTTTGTTCAAATACAGAGTACTATTTGAGTGTGAATTTTATTAATTCGAATATAAAATAACACGAATCATGGATCAAGGATTTACTAAGGCAAACAGCGCTAATTCTCCTAGAATCGACAAAATAGATGGTTTATATTTTCACATTTAGACCACGTACAAAATAATATTACCAAATACTATATACTAGAATCTACAAAAGTATATAAAACTTACGTCAAAGTGATCTCCACAAAAGTAAAGGCAATATTCCTTTTGAATCCTGCCAAATGTTTACGCACGATTTTTACCCTTACTTTTAATGGTTTTTTATGTCGTTAATAAAACATTGATGTCAAATCATGGATTTCTTGTCAAAGGCACTTTGGCTTTATTTAAATTGTACTTCGACACTCAGATAAGATGTACATAAACAATGGCTTAGCAAAAAAAAACTACTGGAAAATAAATATTAGGCTACCGGAAAATAAATTTTACAGCGTTAATGTTTTAAAACTTCCATGAATCGTTAAATGGAATCTGATTGTGTATTTTTTCTTTATTGATTAATTCTACTACAAATCCCAAATTTACGGATTTTTGTGTTGTTATATATATTTATTACCGATGTTTCGGATTCTTTCCACCATCCATGGTTACGGCAGACTAAGTTGGTAGGTAAACCAAAATATTACTAACGCGAAAAATCCGTGAATTACTGGATTTGATATGTTTAATAATTGCGTATATAAAAGAAATGATTAATTACTTAATTAATAGCAAAACTTCTAATATATGTTATATAGCATGCTCTGAGTAAATATGCAAAAAAATCGTTAGTGTTAGTTCTCAAAAGTTTTGCTCACTTATGAAACTGTTAGTTTTCCGTAAAACCGTGAACTGTGCATTAGTATAGACAAAATAAATATTTAAAAAATTTACTTATATGCAGAGTGCCCATTAGATTAGTAAAACAGTGGAATGCCAAGTTTTGTCCTCTTTTTATACAGTCCTAGAATTTTTCAGCTTGTAATACTGTTTTTTAATTCTTAGATATGTTTCAGCAAAATCTTTTTTACATTAGTGGTAAAACACTACCTGGGTTTTGACCGATTCAGACGGAAGTGATTGTTAAAATGAACTTGACCATTAGATTAAGCTTAAGATTTTGCAATTTGCACGAGAAATAAATAAGCATTGTAACCCATGGCAACGAAGTGGCGACATATATCTCGCGTTCCCAATGGTGATTTATCACCGAGAAGTCAATCACTGGGTAACAGTCGACCAATTAAAACGCTTTAAGCACCTTATCGATAAATTAGTTGCTATGGGTTACCTTGATTTGATTACATTTATTGTAATTCAAATTTGGCTTAACTTTAGATTTTATACAATGACCCGTAAAGTCAAGATTTAGCACTTACACATGTATGCCCAGAAATCATATAAAACTTCAAGTTTTAACAAAAGATCTCAGCTTTTATAGACCGTCCTTCCTACGTATCACGCATAGTGAGTAACATGTTTGGCTTGCTATGGTATTTTCAAAATTATGTGTCAACTTTTCTTTTATTGATATTATTTTATATATTTTATTTTATAGATATTTACCGATTTGTGTAATTTGTGTAAAATCATGCACCTTTTTATTACATAATGGTCTCTTCAGAAACATTAAGTTATCCCCAGCCTAGTAAACTGGCTCCACTGAAAATAAGCGATGCAACAAATTATTGCATTTTTATGCTGTGTCGTCCATCATTTTTGGCCATGTGATAAATATCTTTTTGTCGAAATAAAGTTTATGTCTATATCTAACTGCGTGTTATCGCAAATTGAAATTCAATATTAGGTATAAGTAATTGATTATTAATAGATGATTTGAAAATGACAACTACATAATATTATTAAGAATATTTACGTTGCTCATGGTTGAACAAGGTGTTAATTTGACAGTACCTAAATTGTTAATATATATAAATAGAGTAGTGTTAAAACAGTTTGATTTGTGCGATTATACTAAATTTTGAGTAACTTTCACTTATTTGATAGATATTAAGTGATTCTTAGAATGATTCGTTAACGAACAGCAAGCAAAGTTTATTGGACCAGAAATATTCAATCTGATCTTAATTGAATCCATCTGCATCTATTGTGAATGCTTCTCATGATTTTATAACACTCTATTTATTAATCTATCGGGCTACTGCGTATTAATGATGGTAGTTGTTGTCTGCTGTATCATGAAATTGTAACTTTTCATATGATTAAACTTGTATGTATTACATTTAGCAAAGTAAGACTAGGAATATATGTATACAAAACGATATAGGGTTGTTTTATTCTGTAGTTTTCTAAATCATTAACTTTAAAGATGATAGGCGATAGATAAGGAGATGCATAATTAAAGCAATAGACGTATGCTTGTTGGAGTTCTACAACATATTTTAAGTTAATAAACTATAATTAAGTTGTATTTAGTTGCTTAAAAGACTTCTGGGAACAATTTTAACCACAACAGAACCATTGAAAGTGGTAGGTATTAAATATAATAATATATTATATAGAAAGTAACATTTCACTGTTACTAGCTTTCTAGTAAAATGTTAAGTGCTAGTCATCGATTAGCGATTCAATTTAAGTGTAGCATTTAGTGGAAAGTCTTAGTGAATTTTGCATCGGTCTAAGACCAAATAACGTTTAGTTCAAATATTTTAGTAATAAGTCAATACTATCACCATTTAAAAAAATCTTGAGTTCTAATGCGTAAGAAGGGTAAATGCTAGTCGAACTGTATATCGAAAAGCGGCTACAATTAGGCTACGAAGAAAATATTCGTTATTATTATTATTCGGCAGAATAATATACATAACTAGAACGTCTCGTACATAATAAAACAATGACTTTCACGAAAAACGCTCAATCTTGTATTAACCTTTTAAGCATGGAAATGTACAATGTTAAAGTATTAGAGAGTTTACGAATAAAAGCCCCATATTGCGAGGCCACTTAGACGTTGCTCTGCAAAATGAAATGTTCACGCTCTGATACTTCGCACATTTACTTTAATGGTTTATATATGCCTTTAATAAAAACATAGATGACAAAATCATGGATTATTTTATTTTTTATTTGCATACTAAGGACGAGGAGCAGTCGGGCCACCTTCTGGAAAGTGGTCACCAACGCCTTTTGACATCGGCAAGACCAGCGCAGTGCTATCGCCCCGGACAAAAAACGGACCTGCAAAATCTAAAATTTGGCTTTAAGCTTAAGGTTAGTTTGATAAATAATAAAATTTAACAGTTTTTATCGCGTTTAATTGCATTTATTTTTAAATTACACTCAACTGCATTTTAATATCTATTCAGCAACTTTTAACTTCATTTATTACATTAGTGAAAAATATAAATAATTGTGGCCCTGAGACAATATTCATAGACGACTTTCGTATGGTAGCCTGATAATAATGATGATGAAAGGTGCACTAATGTAACAAAGAATGAAAAGTTATTTGCATCAGTAGGTCTATTTATGTAATTTATATAAAAAGGACATGTGTTAAAAGTATTAAGTAAAAGTTAATATTTTACTATTGTGTAGTTTGTTATTTTACGGTTCGTAAAATTGTTATTTGCCATTTGCTAGGTTATTTCAGCGATATCATTATTATATTAGGCGCAAATGAGTTTGACTACTTCAATCAAAGTGACGGACGTGATGTACGTGACAATTAATTTAGGTAACCTAAAGCTTTATAAAAATACAGGATAAAAGGTTTAAATTTAAGTTATTATTAAATTGGTTTACATACAAATTATAGTCCGTTTAAATTATAATTAATTGATAATTTTAACTGTTCACGTTCTCTGCGTATACTTTCGAAACCGGAGGTCGTGGGTCCGAATCCTGCGGGGCCTCAACAAATTTTCATTGTTGTTTCCTACTTGGTTAGGACAATTTCGGCCGATCACCCAATTGTCTGAAAAGTAAGACGACCCATGCGTCGGATCGGCATGTAAAAAGTCGGTCCACCCACCAACCCGCATTGGACCATTGTGGTCGATTACGGTCCAAAACTCCCTAATGGATAGGGGTGTATTATAGGAGGTCCATGTCCAGCAGTGAACTATCACAGGCTGATGGTGTAGCTAATTTTTACAAAAATACAAAAAATATTTTCCTTGTTTGATTGATTATTAAACAATTTGCAATTGTCTGCAAACTAGTTTTTACAACATTTTAAGAATATTATGTGAGTAATAGACATGACAGTAATTAAAAACTGCTAAAATACTATATTTATTGAATAAAACTTGAAGCTTGTAATATAAAATACGCATTGTTTTTTTATTATAAGTGTGAATCATATTTATTTTTATAAAATAAAACTGCAAAGGTAAGGTAAGGTAATCCGCCATGATGTCTTGAACACCAATCAGAGCGCATGACGCTTTAGTATAGGCATGCGCAATACGCATGAACATCTTGTTTTTATTATTTTGCTTGAATACTATTTGAGTGTGAATATTATTAATTGAATAAAAATAACACGAATCATAGATTAAGATTTACTAAGGCAAACAGCGCTAATTTGCCTAGAATCGACGTAATATGACTGGGAGAGTTTTTGATGAGTTGATACCTAACCTCAAAATAGTAGTTTATATTTTACATTTAGACCACGTACAAAATATTATTACCAAATACTATATACTAGAATATCAAAGTATATAAAACTTACGTCAAAGTGATCTCCACAAAGTAAAGGTGAGTACTGGGCAATATTCCTTTTGAATCCTGCCTTGCAAGTTTAAGCTACTTGTTTCGTATTGTTTTATTTTGAGGAACTTTCGAATTCATATTTAATCATACCTAAATTCATGCGCGAGCGCAGCGCGTTTACGTTTTGATTACTCAAACGTGACGTCACAAGCGACGACATGACACTAACAAGCGTTTTAGGGGGAAATTTAAAATATTATTTTAAAATTGCATTTTTTTCCTTTCTGCTTGCTTAGCTTTTAATTTCTGCAGAAATATCTCATTCATTGTAAATAGTGTATATTTCTGGACATTATAGGTCCATTTTTCAATTATTGTCATCATGCCTATTGTGTTGATCAATTAACCAATCCAGTGCGGTCTGGACGAGAATAGCAGAAGATCGGAAGCGGTGGCGGGCATTAGGGGAGGCCTATGTCTAGGAGTAGACTGACAAAGAATGCCAATGATGTTGTATACAATTGTAATTAGTTTTAAATATTAGTATTACCTAAACGTAACCGATAAGGCAGTTAGAGAGAGATTTAAAAAGTTGAGATTGCCACAACTCTTACCTAATAACTACTTTGGCTTATATATAGTCTTCTTTTTTGATTCTATTTAATAATGTATGTCGCGTTATCTTATTTACGGTCATTTAAATAATAAAAAGTATCCTACCAAGTGTACAGTGCAGATTTGTATGAAATGTATAACTTCAATATTTAAAATATTACAATATGCCAATACGAAAACGTTGTTAATGTTAGATTCATTAATTCGTTAACAACATAACGCTTAAACATTGAATTTGTATTAACAAATTCAAAAGTGTATTTAAGACCAGCAAAAGATACATACATTGTTAGCCACGACATGTTACTGGACTACTTAATTAAGAATTGGAATAAAGGTAAAAAGTGGCCTATTCCCTAATAAAAGTAATCAAAGTAGCCTATGGCCTACCAAAAGTTAAACAAGTAGCTTATTGCCTAATAAAAGGTAAGCAAAGTAGCCCAAAGCGTATTAAAAGCATTTAAAAAAAAACATTGAAAAAGGTAATACTTTTATTCTTAACAAATGCACAAATTTTTATTTTAGCATAAAATTTAATAATTATTAAATCTTTAATAAATATTGCCGTTGCTTTAATATACATAATGTTAAAAGAGGAATAGCACTTAGTTTACCCATTTGACAATAGATGTTTTGTAACAAATGTGTGCATTTCATAGTAGCACAACGTCCACCTAAGTAATAATTTTTAAGCTAAGCCTCCTCAATCAAAAGGGTTAACTACATTTGATGGATAAATTAGTTGACAGTAATTTTAAAGGCCATGAAATCGTAAATTGACTGCTAAAGATGGTCTTGACATCCCGGTCCGACTTTTTATTCCTATCTGAAATCATGTTTTCAGACAATTGGGTGATGAGCAATAATTTACCTAACCAATCTAATATAATGATAACACATAACGGATTGTTTCCCTCACGATTCTGAACCTCCGGTTGCAAATGCAAACATATATTTATTCACACAAATACCACTAGTATTGCTGTGTGAAAATGATTGAATGCAAACGGTAAGAAATTCAGGCCATTATAGTATGTAATTTTTTTTACCGAACTTTATTTTATACAGCAGTTCTTTTTTATAGATTCTATCAGGTTTTTATATTCCAACTTACAATAATATTTTTCCGGTTCATCTACAGTTACTTTAGAAATTTTCGAACTTTAAAAAATTACATTTAATATTGTTTATAATGCAGTTATATACGTATGTTATACTTTGGCGTAAATTAGATGGATTACATATGTTCGGAATTATTTTTTCTTACTAATAAACCAAAAATGAAAAGATACAAATTATAGGACAGAAGTAAACTTATTTTTCATTTTTTACCTAATGTTTAGAAAATAAAAGATTATTATATATTATTTTATAATTTTGGTCTTCTATTTGAACCTTTGTCTTTTGTTGAAAAATCTTTTTACGAACTGAATTACTAATTGTGGTTCTTTTTAAATGTAAGGTTGATAAAGTAAGAACAGCTTTAATCCAAACCAGATAAATAAAAGAAAACATTTCTACCTCAGCATTTCAAATAGTAATCGCACAATCTGCTGGATATAAAACCTCCTTTACGATCCTTTGATCCTTTTCTCAAAACTAAATGAAAATGCTTTATAGCATTGAATACTTTATGGCTAATATAAAGTGATTGAATAGAAGAGGATTAATAAAAGCTTACAGTTAAAATATTTGTTAGTTAAAGAAAAATAAAACATTAATCTTCTTTACGATGTTGTTGGTTTAATGCGATGTGTATTAAAGAAACCACTGTCCGTAAGTTGTGTCGTGAAGTGAAATTGTAACAAAACAAATATGGCCGACTTCAAAAAGTATTATCCAGTTTGCGCCTTAAATGAGGTTTAAATGTGCCATTATGTTTTATAACAATTTTTAACAATGTTTTAAATTAAAACGGTTATTGACGGTTACTTTTAAAACATAGATATATGCCCTCAGCGGTCTTTATTGTAGACTATTTAAAGAAATACAATTATGTAGAACATAGTTTTAGATTACATTATACGGTTTCGGTAACTTTTGTGTTTTAATTGCACGACGTTGCGATTTTTGACGCAAAAGGTTTCGTAACTTCTTTAAAATTAATTAAACTACTTGTGAAAAATGGGACCAAATGAAAGCCAATACCTATTAGAGCACTACGAGGTGAGCATAATATAATATGATTTGTTTGTATCATATTGAACACATACAAAAAAATGGGGAGTTGACTATCAACGACAAAACGTACAGAACTAATTTTCAAAATTATATATATACAAATATATTCAAAACTCCACATGGGAAAGCAAAAATGCAACTTCGTGAATGCTGATTTTCGGTAAAGACATTACATTATTTCGCCACATTTTTACTTTTACGTCAGTGGCAGTTACTTTACAAGCCAGTTTATTAAGTTCTACTTATAAAAAGTATGATTAATTAAGTAAAAAGTAATGAGGATTATAATAATATTAGGTATACTTGTTGGACAACATAATTATCTTTACTAAGTGGTATTTGCTTACGCAAAGTCACTTCAGGGAACACAAGCACCAATTAAGTTTTACTCAACATGAGCCGTTAGACGTTGTTTCTGATAACTATAACCGAGAAACAAGAACAAAAAATGTTAATAGATATAATACCATACACACGCAACCTATTATTTTTGTAAATAAAAATATTTGAGCTTTTCCTGATTTCTGCGATCCCTAAGTAGTAAGGTAGCCTGTACCCACTGCTGAGCATAGGCTACCACCATAACTTGTCAAGAGGCACGATCCTGTGCCGCCAGGATCCACCTCGTGCACATTTGCACAAGTTATCACTCCATAACACAATGTTTATTGAATAAAAGGACTTTTAACAGTTTATATCGCAATATATGTAAATAAACGCGATAAAGTCCGCTTCCTTTTATTCAATAAAGTGTACTATTCTCGTAAATAAAATGTTGATATGATCGGCACTCTTTGGTTTGTAAAGCAACGACTAATACTATTAGGTAACGAAGGAGGTCTTCTTTGGGATTTAATTGCCGACTAACATATTCAGAATATCCATCACTTAAAGTTTCAGTACAACAAAATATGTAGCAGAAAAAGCCCGATTTTCTATGAATATCTTAAGCGTTAAATTTTACAATGACAAAATATGGAACATTTAAGAGTTGTAGCACCATATTTCGCGATGACACTTTGACGTTGCTCCATAAAATAAAATGTTTACGTACCGATTTTTTACACCTTTACTTTAATTTTTTTTTATGTCGTTAATGAAAACATTGCTGACAAATTCATGTATTTCTTATCAAAGGCACTTTGGCTTTGTTTTAATTTATTTGTATTAAACGTGTACTCTCGACACTCATATTAAATTGTACATAAATAATGGCTTAGCAAGAAAATAAACTACCGGAAAATATAATTCTACAGCGTAATGTTTTTAAAAGTTCTATGAATCATTAAATGGTATCCTTTTTTGTTTATGTTTTATTTTATTTTATTATTTATTGATTAATTACTCCTCCTCAAATTTACGGATTTTTCGCGTTAGATATATATGTTTATTCCCGAAGTTTCGGACTCTTTCCAGCATTCATTATCACGGGCAGACACATAAACATCCATCAAAGTTGGTGGACTAGAACAAAATTAATATATAAAAAGATAGTATGTAGAGTGCCCATTAGATAAGTAAAACCGTGGAGTGTCAAGTTTTGTCCGAGTCCTAGAATTTTTCAGCTTATATTATTGTTTTTTAATTCGCGGATATGATTCAGCAAGATCATTTTTGCATTAGTGGTCAAACACTACATGGGTTCGGACCACTTCAGACGTAGTGATTGTCAATCACTCGGTAACAGTCGACCAATTAAAACGCTTTAAGCACGTAACTGATAAATTAGTTGCTATGGGTTACCTTGATTTGATTACATTTATTGTAATTAAAATTTGGCTTAATTATAGATTATGACACAATAACTCGTATATAACCCCACATACAGAACTTCAATTTATAACGTGTAACACTCAAATTATAGTTAATTAGTAATATTAGGTAATTGATTATTGATAGATATTTTTATAATTTCGACTAAATAATATTATTAAGAATATTTCCGTTGCTCGTGGATAAACAGATAATAAAATGGTAATTCTACAATATCTTAAATTTTATAATATATATATATATATATATGATCCGTTAACAAACAGCAAGCTAAGTTTATTGGACTAAAATATGCAATCTGATCTTAGTTGAATCCATCTGCAAAGTATTCATTTATTGTGAATGCTTCTCATGATTTCATAACATTTTATTTACTAATCTATCGGGCTACTGCGTATTAATAATGGTAGTTGTTGTCAATAATGCAAGTAAGACTAGAAATAAATGTATACAAAACGATATAGGATTGTTTTATTCTGTGGTTTACTAAATCATAAAATTGAAAGGGAGATGCATAATTAAAGCAATAGATGTAATAAAGATCATAATATTTTCAGGTATGCTTGTTTGGAAAACATATTTACTTTAACTAAGTGCTATTTGGTGTCTTAAAAAGTCTTCTGAGAACAATTGTAACTCAAAATAACTATTGAAAGACATAGGTATCAAATATAATAATATTATTATACTGACACAAGCTGATAATGATGATAATGAAATGTACACAAATATTATAAACAGATGATATTAGTATTTTCATCTCATCATCTCATCAGCCTGTAATAGTCCACTGTTGGACATAGGCCTCCCCTAATACACCCCTATCCATTAGGGGGTTTTGGACCGTATCCCACCACGCTGGTCCAATGCGGGTTGGTGGGTGGACCGACTTTTTACATGCCCGTCCGACGCATGGATCATCTTACTTTTCAGACAATTGGGTGATCGGCCCAAATTGCCCTAACCAACTAGGACACAACAATGAAAATTTGTTGAATCCCCGCAGGATTCGAACCTACGACCTCCGGTTTCTAAAGCACACGCCCATACCACTAAGCTACGGAGGCAGTATATATTTTACGCTAATATAACAAAGAAAGAAAAGTTATTAATACGAAAAATATGAGGATTTGCATAAGTAGGCATGTATGTGATTTATATAAAAGGACATGTGTTAACAGTATCAAATACATGAAGTTAATTTTTGCTTAATTGTAGTGTGTTATTTTAGGGGTCGTGAGATTGTTATTTGCCATTTGCTAGGTTATTTTAGCAATATCATTATTGAATTAAGCGCAGATGTGTTTGACTATTTCAATCCAAGTGACAGACGTGATGTACGTGACAATTAATTTAAGGAACCTGAAGTTTTTTAAAAACACAGGGTAAAAATACTATAGATTTTCTTTCAAATTAACAGGTTTCAATTTAAGTCAATGTTATTTTTGTTTACATACAAATTATAGTACGTTTAAGTTATTTTATAATTAATAGATAATTTTTACAACAATACAAAAAATATTTTACGTGTTTAATCAATTATTAAACAATTTGTAATTGTGTTGAAACTAGTTTTGACAACATTCTAAGAATATTATGTAAGTTATAACATAACTAATTGTGTTAATCAATCAAACAAATCGGTGCGGGCTGGACGAGAATGACAGAAGATCGGAAGCTGTGGCGAGCATTAGGGGAGGCCTACGTCCAGCAGTAAACTGACACAGGCTGATGATGCTAACGATGATGAATACAATTGTAATTAATCTTAAATATTTGTATTACCTAAACGTAACCGATACGGCAGTTACAAAGACATTTTAAACGCTGAGATTATCAGAACACTAACCTAATAACCTTGACTTATAAATAATCTTGACTTATATATAGATATACAGGTATCTTTTTTGATTCTGTTTAGTAATTTATGTCGCGTTGTTTTATTAATGTTTATTGAATAATAAAAGATATCTACCAAGTGTACTGTGCAGATATGTATGAAATGTACAACTTCAATATTTAATATGTTGCAATATACTTACACAAAAACGTTGTTAATGTAAGATTCTATAATTCGGCAACAACGCTTAAACATTGAATTTGTATTAAATTATTCAAAAGAGTATTTCAGACCAGTAAGATTTACATACACTGTCAGTCACAACATATTTAGTGCGTCGTAATTCTTGGAACATAGCTTAAGTCTCTTTTTGTACTTAGGGGATGGTTTGATTTTATATATTAATATGGTTTAGCCAATTTAGACTCGGAATAAAGGTAAAAAAAGTAGCCCAGTGCCTAATAAAAGGTAAACAAAGTAGCCCATTGCCTAAAAAAAAGTAAACAAAGTCGCCCGTAGCGTAATAAAAGGTAAAAAAGTTGGCCATGGCGTAGTAAAAGGTATAAAAGTAGGCAATGGTGGAACAAAAGGTTAATAAAGTACAAGAACTGTCTGAACAGAGATGGTAACTACTGAGCGACAGTCGACTGATCATAAAACCACACGATAGCACTTCGAGTTATTTTGTTTACCTTTATGCAAAATATTAGTTGCCTAAACTACTTTACCTGTTAGACGATAGTGTTCTTGTAACTTATGTGCGCATTTCATATTAGCAAGCCTATAATAAAGTAATAATTTGTAAGCCAAGCCATCCCAACCGAAAGGGTTAACTACATTTCTTGGACAAATTGGTTATAGTTTCGTCAGTAATACTTTCTGTTCCTTACGCGAATACAAAACTTGATAAATAATACACTTTTTACGGATTTTATCGCAACCCCTGGAAGGGTATGAAGTTAAACGTCCGATAAAACCCGCAAAAATTGTATTATTTATCATAGTCAGTAAATTTAGTTAAAAAGGCCGACTGCTGAAGATGGTCTTGACATCCGGGACCGACTTTTTATGTGTCCATCTGTATCCATCTTTTCACACATTTGGGTCATCAATAGAAATGTACCAAACCAGCCAAAACTATCGATAACACAAAACTAGTCGTTTTCTCGCAGGATTCAAACCCCCGGTCCTATGCAATACCACTAGTCCTCGGACGCGGTTATCCAATAGTATTAATTATTCATACTTTGATTGAATGCAAATGATATTAAATTCAGACCATCATATTATGTATTTTTTTTATTGAACTTTATTTTATACATTTATTCCAACTTTAAAATTAATGTTTCTTCCGGTTTATATACAGTTAAATTGAAAATATATTCTAGAATTTACTACATATTGTTATTAATGTAGTTCACTGGCATATATTACGTTCGGTTTTTTTTCTTAGTTCATCATCATCATCAGCCTGTGATAGTCCACTGCTGGACATAGGCCTCCCCTAATACACCCAGGGTGTTTTGGACCGTATCCCTCCACGCTGGTCTAATGTGGGTTGGTGGGTTACTGGCATATATTACGTTCGGTTTTTTTTCTTAGTTACAAACCGAAAATTTCAAAGATACAAATAGCAGTATAGAAGTAAACTTATTTATCGGTATTTACCTAACTTTTAGAAAATAACAGATTATCAAAGGTTTTTTTTTATATTTGGCCATATATTTGAACCCTTTACTTTTGAAAAATGTTTTTACGAACTGAACTTCTATTTGCGGTTCATTTTTAATGTAACGTTGATAAACTAAGAAGAGCTTTAAATCAAACAAGATAAATAAAAGAAAACATTTATACCTCAGCATTTCAAATGGTAATCGCACAATCTGTTGGATATAAAACCTACTTTTACGATCCTTTGATCCTTATCTTAAAACAAAATGAAAATGCTTTATGGCATTTAATACTTTACGACCAATATAAAGTGATTGATCTTAATAGAAAAGAAGCGGATTAATGATAGTTTAAATATTTGTTAGTTAAAGAAAAACAAAGCATCTTCTTTGTGAGTATGTTGTTGGTTTAATGCGGTATGTATTAAAGAAGCAGTTGTCCGTAATTTGTATAAAAAAAGTGGAATTTAACAAAAATATATGAGCGATTTCAAATAACATAATATTCGTGTAATATATATATGTATATATAACCATATTGCGCCATATAAGACGGTGACAATGTGCCCAATGCAAGAAACTACTTGGCAATTTCCACCACTGCATTGTAGAACTTTAATTCTTTCAATCAAAATGTCACGTGTGATGTGTTTCATGTACAGAGATGGAATTTTTTTAAATGCATGAACTTTTATAAAAACTTACTCTATATTACCTTAAATGAGGTTTGAATATACGCTATTACAATTTTTAACAATGTTTTACATTGAAAGGGTAATCGATGGTTATTCTTAAAACATTGATATGTGCCTTCGGTGGACTTTATTGTAGACAATTTGAAGAATTACGATAATATAGAACATAGTTTAAGTCTATATTTTATGGTTTCGTTAGCGTTTGTGGATTAATCGCACGATATTGTGAATTTTGACGCCGAAAGTTTCTTTAGAAAATAATTTAAAAAAAGGGACCAAATGTCAAACAATGCCTTTCATTTAAAGACAATGAACAAAATTGGAGCACTGGGAGCGGAGCAACGATGTAATATATATATATATATATATACATATATATATACATATATATATATATATATAAAACATACGGTCCTAATTGAATACCTACTTCTTTTGGAATGTCGGTTAAAAGGACAGAATGGTTGTTATGCTTCTCAAAAGATATAGAAAAAATTTACTAGGCTTTACAATTTGTGTGAATTTGTAATCATGATAAGCCACTATCGCTTATAAAGGTATTGATGATTAGATATCCAGCACCTTATTTTGAGATAAATTATTGTTACCCTGTAATGATTGTGCTTTTTGTATTATTTCAACCACAGGTCATAATTAATTTTGCGAATTTATAATAAGATCGCCTCTTCTTGTATCAAACTAAATGTTAACACTAGATTAAGAGAGGCCTGTGTTAGTCCACTGGACATTGGCCTCTCCCGATGCACATGCTGGTCCAATGCGGGTTGGTGGATGGACCAAGTTTTTACCTGCCTATACCGACGCGTGGATCATGTTACATTTCAAAGAACTAGGTGATTCGCCAAAATTGTCCTAACCAACCAAAAATAACAATAACACAAAGTTGTTTCCCCGCGGGATTCGAACCCACGGTCTCCGGTTTATAAAGCAAGAGCCTACACTACACTAACTACAAAATACCGCTACACTACGGAGGCGGTTAATTATTTAAGATACTTAGATACTTTTAGATTATACGTAAAAACATTTTTCAAACCAACTTATGGTGTAAACCATATTTACTATATTTTAGTAACATTTTTACCCCGTGTTAAGAAAAATGTCAACACATATCCTTATTTTCACAGCATCCGTTGATATATTGACTGTCCAAATATCTTGTAAAACCTTCACCCACACATTATTTGTAGGTTAGGCTAGATTTGCGCCTACGTGCGAAAACAAACCTGTATTTAACCATTTATTATTTTGCTCTACAAAGTATATGAATCTTACAGTTGTGATTGTGTCAAACATAAAAGTGTTACATACTAGCAAAATAATAAACCGTTAAATCTACTGCAAACGTAGTGTGGGACGCCCTTTCTTTGCAGTTAGAAAGCCGTGCAGCTTACGGAGCCCCCGCCGCCAGAGTGAGTGTTCAGCAGGGCTATGTGGAGCTAGTTGGCCAAGATGGAGCGGCCGGTATTTCCACAAAAACCAACAGTTGCTACTTCCTCATGCCGCTTTAGGTGCCGTGCCGCAGCAAGCAGCACAGCACCTTCTGTTGAAGCACTTTTCTGCCTAGACTAGCGTAGGACGCCCTGCGGTATGACAGAGTATCGACATTCGCAAAGCGGTGCAAAGATGAGAATAGCCGAAGACCGGAAGCGGTTGCATGCATTAGTAGGTTGATGATGATGACGAAACTATTTGATGTATTTTATTTTTGGTTTATTACTTGTGCTTGACAACAAAAGCAACATTTGATAAATAAAAGAAAAAATTTTCAGCTGCCCAATAAGAGACTTTTTTGAATGGATTAACCCAATATCTAAAAACTCTTATTCTTGTAACAGTAGGTACTGTATAAATTATATGGTTCACTTTACATCGACTTTTTAGCTGAATATATTTTTGTCTTTTGTAAAATAATACGATGTACATTATAAAATAATAATAATCGAATATAACCTGCCATTGTTTGTATAACGACAAGACAAGCGAAACGTTCTGACAGTGATTGATACGTCCTGAACATAAGAAACGCAGCGAAGGACGTTTCACATCTCCTCATCTCCTGAGATGCAAAACTATAGCTCTGTAGTATTAAAGTGTCAATACTCAGTATAAAAAGAAGACCTACTATTATTTCCAACGAACCTAGAGATGAAATAGACCGTAAGTCCCAGGTCAGACCTACTCCACTGTCCTCGTTCAATTGCTTTGGCACTTAGCGTTTGTGGGTATACTGTCGTGTGCGAAAAGTTTTTGCAATATTTCTTTTTTACTGTTCAAGCAAAATTTACGATATTAGCAAAGAAAAATGTTATTAATTCAATAACAGGTCCAAGGAACGAATAATATAATATATCGATAGAGACAAACCCGATATTGGAGTATTGTAAATTATATATTAATTTTTGCATACTCCAATATTTTTTTAGTTATATAGTTTTAATTTGAACGTTGTTGGCATTGCTCTCTATAACTCTCTAATATTTTATGACTGCGTTAGAATGTTTTGAAGTTATTGATAAAAGTTTTTGTCAGGTTAAACGTATTATAAAAATCATACACTCAGTACGGAATTTTAACATTTTTGTGTCTGCGATCAATGCAATATTACACAATTAAATCAATTTAATTTAAAGCTGAGCATAGCTTCGACAACATAAAACAATAATAATGGCTGTAAATAATTTTATTAAATTACCAACAAACCATGAAAGTCTTATGTGTATGACACATCGCCTTCACCTTAGATATAATCAAGCCCTCAAACACAAAGCCCTCAATATATATATATATATATACGATGTAAACGCCAAAATATAAATTTACTCGAAGTTTAAATTTTTTTACAGAACACTACCCTTAAAAGATAGGTAAATGGCCTTGTGATAAGTCACGTTAATCGAAAGTTGTATTACTTCAACAAACCGTTTAGTCATTTTAAAACCTTTGTGAGGTAAGTGTTAGGTCCCTGTCAATAAAGTTCCAGAAATATGCTGAAAATTATACAAATTTTTTTATAGTATGAACGAAAGAGTAGGACTCTGATGAAAAATGATTCACTTTTCCGTAAGAAACAAACCTTAAAACGCAATAATTTTGTTCACCGCTCTTAGATATATGATGTTATGTCTCGTTAATTCAAAAACAAGCTGGCTACGCCTACGGTGCCCTTCAAACCATAAGACACAACTAATTTGCGGCAGATGTAGGCACCACGGTAATGTTTCACCAGATGTTTCTTATGATAGTGCGCATCTTAAGATGCTTTTTATAAAGTAAATGCATTTCTTTGAAGCATCTTAAGATGCGCACTAATTATTCTATACAATTGCATTTTTTGTTAACTTTATATATGACCGATATCCTTAAAAATTGTAGTCAGGTGTTCAATTCGGAGCGTATGATTTTCCTTTTTATATATGTTCTCCGCTCCTAGTAATCGTATTTTGATAATTATTATTTAGTTGGTAAGTAAAAGCTAATATATGGTCTTAATTTTTTTTAATATTCTCCGTTTAACAGACATTTGAAAAATCAACCTCGGGTGATTGAATTGTAGACGCTGGTAAAAACTGAAAAAGATATACATAAACATATTCATCATAGTTCGGACTTATCTGCAATATACTTATCACCTATATTATAATGTAAAGAATAACGCTCACAGTTAGAAATCAGACGAAATTTGTGTCAATGAAAACGTCAAAACAACTGTTTGATTTTACAAGTTAGTCATATTTTTGTTAAAATTTTACATTTTTTATATGTCAGCTTACAATTTAAGGTTTTTAAGTAGAGTAGAGATACTTTAATAAAACCTTTGATTTTTTGTTAACATTAAAATATATTGCCGAACTGCCTACGAGTCATATATTAATAGGTTTGAATCCCGATAGTGTCAAGTGACACATTTATTTGTGGTTTATTGTAATTAATATGGGTATAAAATTCAATAAACCTTCTACTGAATTACAATGATTCGCTCGTTCATGTTTTGGTTTTTTATGCTCTAAGAGTCTAGTTTCGGTCCTTTCTAAGCCAGAATAAAGTTGATATTATATTGAAATCGAATTATTACAATATCGGAAAACGGTAAATCATGGCGGTAAAGCAAGCCACTCCCACGCTTCGTGTACCACCGGACAATATTAGGCGTCTCGATGAATCGGTTTTCTTATACATAAATACACTTCCATTTTTCGCTAGCTTTTACGTGGAAGATAAAGTTCTTTTCAAAAGATACAGAAAAATTCTAAAGTTATCTCAGTAAACCATCACGCACAATCAAAGAACCATATTTTAGAAAAAAAATAATTCGAATATACTTTTTAAAAGTAGTAAATAAGAAATTTAGAGTGTACTTTTAAGAATTACAATCCGTAGCAAAGTATTAACTTAATACTTTATATAAGGCATTATTAATAATCATAAATTTCCATGATTTTTTCAAGAATATTTTTAGGAAAAGTATCAGATGAATTTCAAATAGAAAGTAATTTAAATTTTTGGTAAAAGGAAGTACAGCAATAGCATATGTATTTCTATTTAACCACTGGTCCAAGTTTATTATATATATAATACATATATATATTATATATATATTATTTTTGATAAACATTTGATGGTGATTCATTGTGAAGCGATGCTTTTTCCTATTCTCATTACGTTACACATCATAAAAGCAATGAACATCCTGAAATAACTATAGAAATCTCGTTTACCTATAAAAAAGTTTTATTTAGTGCATAACACAGTTTACTTAAGCAAAGTTATTCTTCATACAGCAGAAACGTACAAAAACGAAGGTATACTAACAAAAATAGGCAGCAGCATAATATACGCTTATTGGTAGTTTGTAGATAAGAATTCTAACACTTTTTTAATGTGTCAAATTAGACAAAGGGCGTCGTCTAGTATTCTTGGCTATGGTTTGACGAAGAGACGTCAATCACTTAGTGACAACTCACCGGAAGCAATAAACAATTAAATTGCTTATGTCAATTCAATATTCTTTTAGGAAGAGCAATGTGACACATTATGTAATAAAGTATGAAAGGGCAGTATTGTTTTCATGCGTAGGCTTGCCCTACCTTGAGAGAGAAAAATTGCGTGGGTGGAAAGCGAGTGAGGATAATTTTGTACTTTCGGAGTATTATTTGGTAAGTTAATATATAGAACCTAATTAACTTTTATGAATCAGAATCAGTCAAGACAGATTCAAGGCTGCGAAAAGGTTGTAAGTTATATTTGTCCTTTGATCTTTTCCGGTTGTTCGTTGGCGTCCTATATTTATGCTGTTTTAACGTTTATTTATACGTATAATATTCGTATCAAATAATGTTGGAAAATTGATTTGTTCTTTTTACTATAAAATACGGTGGATTAACATAACTCATCTGTCAATAGAAGTCGTAATTTATGATTTAAAAATAAAGAAAAATACTTTTATTTTGTTGCTTTCACTTGCTCTTTAAATGGGTCAACTTTTACCGTATCGTGTTAAACTAGCCTTCCTATATCAATAGATACACATCCCCTTTCCCTTTCTCTTCCCAATTTTACATCAGTATGGCGTCCATGTGTTCTACTAGTGTTTATGGTATTAAATATTGTGTACTAGGTTTAACATTTTTAAGAAAAACATTTACATACACACAGTTTCTATTTACACCAGCATCCTTTCGGACCCACATTTATGTCTGTGGCCATATCGCGTAGCCGAATATCTGGATCGAATTTTTGGTGATTAGTTATAACACTCTATACCTATTTATTTATCTTTTACTATCTTTTTTAAGAAATTGTATGCCTATCATTCTAATATCTTACCCCAGATTTATTAATGTTTAATGCTATAAATTTGTTACGGTTTTAAAGCCACATATGTATGTTTATAACAACTCTGTAAAGAAATATGGCAATAAAAGTTTCGAAATAATAAATGTAATCAGTATTTCATGTAACTGGGTAACCTACAATACAAAACATACGAAAATATAAAATTGCTTTTTATAACTGTCTTTAGGAAATTCTTTTTTAATTAAAAGAACATTAAGATGTAGACGTCACATTTGAGCATTGTCAAAAAAAATATTACAAAAAATTACCGTAACTAATTTATATGCGATTACGATGTTCTGTGTATTAATATTTGTCCAAATAATTTCCTGAAGTAAGTAGACTAACTTCGCTGGCTTTCCACCCACGCATTATTTCCCTTTAAAGTGGGCCAAGCCTACGCACTAAATCACAGGCTTCATTTACATAACGAATCTGTTATTAATAATAAAATTATGTTACATAACAAGACCAAAAGAGAAAAGTAATCAATGTAATTTAATTAAACTTACGCATAGTGTTGTTATTTGTGTATTTTATTTTATTGATTATTTATTTGATATCTCGATGAACATCAATGTTAGACGCGCGATCTATCGTGACTATATGGGGCAGATAACCAGATTTACACACCATAAAAGTATAACACCACTCACACGCACCTGTAGTTAGCGTACTTACGAGCACAGCAAGACACACCCACCGCCATCGTCGAGATTGCTTAGGAGACTTTAGCTTATCCTAGGTTTAGATTATATAAACTATAAACTGTATTTACTATCGTGGCCTAGCCGTATTGGCCCTTGCTTTATAAACCGGAGGTCGTGGGTTTGATTCTTGCGGGGAACATATTGCACGCGGGGTGCATTAGGGAAGGTCTTTGTCCAGCCGTGGACTACTACAGGCTGCTGATGATAAACTTTTCTTGTTGAAACTAGATATTTGCTTGTAGATATAATTTTGCAAAACATAAGGTTGTTACAACACATTTCATATATATCGCTAAGGTATCTATTTATTTTCAGGCATAAAAATAATAGTAAAGATTACAAACATATTTTTTTGAACTTATGTGTGCTTAAAATTTTGAATTATAGTGAGTGTATATTCTGAGCAATTGGTTATTTAACTGCAATATATTTTAATGCGACACAAAACTAGACATATTGAAAAGTTAGTTATATTAACTATACTACATAAAATTGTAAAATAATTTGACATAAACTATACACACAATTTATTTTGTACAATTTACGACATGTAATAAAATGTAGTGTAATTTTTGAAGCAATAAATTTGTCTTATTAAGGCCTCGTGTTCTAACAGTATAATTCAGTGAAAATAGCGGCTAAAAGCCTGTGGATATCGAAATAATGTTTTATAAATACCAGTCTCAAAAGCGAATCAAGTATACTTATTAATTTTCGATAAATATCCTGAAGGGACGAAACTTAATCTTTCTCTTGATCCGAGTTATTATTTTAGGCCTAACAAGCCTATTTTTAGGCTCTATGAATGTTCGTACATAAATTTATAATAACTGGAATCTGTAACAGTGTGTACTATACAATGTTAATGTATTTCTAAAAATGTTTCCTTGCAGTTTGACAACAAATGCAATTCTGTTACATTTTATGTTATTTTTTAACGAACCGATGAGCATTTGGCTATTGAACCTATGTATAGGAGAGTGTAGGTTTGATTCCGTTTACAGGTTCTGGTTTTTATATGTTTATTTGTTATTGAAACTCTCCGTAGCAAATTACAAAAGAGGAGGTCAGCAGCTCTGCTGTGACGATAGCTAGGTGCCTTAGCACAAGAATTTGTTAATGTTTAATTTTACTTAGAGTAAAATTTAAGTTTACTGTAATAATTCATTGACATAACATGAATTTGTAAACGTGGATTAGGAATATCGCACAAAGCTTCCAAAATACCATCGCAAAGTTAAGGAGATATAGTAAGCTTTTGAATGAAACTATGTCACGGTCAGTTTGAAATACGATTCCTTCGTAAATAACTTATGTACAACTTATACCCATATCTTGTTATAATGAATTAATTTAAATATTTTATATATAATTTGTTAATCAAGAAAATAACAAAAGTATTTTATAAAATTTAAAACTTTTTATACGCTTGTTATAATATTTAAAATAAATAATTAGTGCACAAATTACACACTAATTATTAATTATAAAATTTATTTGAAACATAGTGGTTAAAAATAACCCGTAGTTGCAACGGCGTCGCACATATAATGGTCGTTATTATTCGACTGTCACACAATTTGCACTAACTTCCAGCACCATCACTTTAGTACGGTGCTAGATATTTCACATCCATAAAGCATAAAAAGCCGTAGATTATTAATTATTCGTAATTTTTCACTTGTACCTGAGAAATTTCATTTACTTAGGTATTCACCTTTACTGCTAAGAAATGTCGGCATAGCGCTTAAAGGGTTTTTGATCGACTACCCAAAAGAAGGCGGGACTCAATTCAAAGCGTTTTTTTTTCCATATAAATGCTACCTAATTGCTCCGCTCGCAGTGCTTCGATTTTTTATATTCTTTTTAAAAATCATTTTGCTGTCCTTTGGTCCCATTTTTCTAAAAATAAATATTAAAGAAATTAAGAAAATTACGGCGTAAACGATTCCTAAATTGCAAACGCTTTTTTAACGTCAAGAGATAGATTAAAATTATATTCTATCATAATTGTACTACTTGAAATGACCTACAATAAAATCCACAAGAGCATATATGTATGTTTTAAGAATAACCCACAATGAGCTTTTTAATGTAAGCACAAAAAAAATTGCAATCGGATATATTCAAAGCTCATTTAAGAGAATGTAGTTTCAGGTCACATAAAAGTTACAGCATAATTTTTTTTATGTACATGAAAAATAACACAAACGACATTTTGATTAAATGAACAATATCCTATTACCTATCTCAATCGACCGCCTTGGCGTTCATTGCAAAAAAGCTACGTCCGATGTTTAATATCTAAAAAATATGAGAGATTTAAAATGAAGTGGCGGAAATCGCGAGGTAGTCTCCTGCAGAGGACGATGTCACCGTCTTATATTGCGAAACATGATTACATACTGTTTGAAGTCGGTCATATTTTTTTTTTAATTTAACTTGTTATGATATATTTTATGGTATAGTAACAACAACTGCCTCCTTAGCGTAGGGGTATAGGGCGTGTGCTTTAGAAATCGGAAGTCGTGGTCTCAACAAATTTTCATTGTTGTTTCCTAGTTAGGGCAATTTAGGCTGATCACCGAATTGTCTGAAAAGTAAGCTGATCCATGAGTCGGATGGGCATGTAAAAAGTCGGTCTATCCACCAACCCGCATAGGACCAGCGTGATGGGATACTGTCCAAAAATCCCCTAATGGATAGGAGTGTATTGGGGGAGGCCTATGTCAAGCAGTGGACAAAGGCACACACACGTGAATCAGCCTGTAATGATGATGATGATAGTAAAAACCTTCACGTTGGTTCGTTTTATAGGTTAAAGATTTTTCCATTGGCTTTTAGTCTACTAATTAATGTCTCTTCCTGTGGAATTTATTCAATAAGCACGCTTAATACAAGACGCCGATTCGATGCTATGGGTTACAATATATATTTTTTTGACCCGGATGTTACGCTTCCTGACTCTTGTCTACGGTAAGCTTCATCTAACACAGAGTTCGCGGGAAGCTTCCGTCCCCACGAATTAGGTGACCGACAGTTTTTGATAAAATGAAGGCCACACGTACAGAAGGGTTAGGCATTTGTTCATGTGTCCTAAGGATTGTCGACGATCGGTTTACGAACTGGGACGTCCACTGCTGGGCATAGGAGTTTTTATGAACTCCAAGACGGCCGATCCTCGCAGCCATTGCCATTGCCATGCATTGATACTCGCTGCCAGCTAAAACGGGCTACTGCACGGAGATCGGCATCCCACCTGGTCGGGGGTCGACCAACACTCCGTACTCCTAAACGTGACCTGCACTACAGAACCTTGACTAGCGTTCTTGACTATATGATCGGGCCACTGCCTCTTCAACAAGCTAATCATTTGCACTATGTCGTTATACACCATATATATATATAAAACAAACTCGAATGTCAAACTGTCTAATTACCGCATAAGCCACAACTCAATATTCCAACAATAAGATACATGAATTCAGCCATTAATCTAACATTAGGCTTTGTTATATAAAACAGTAAGTAAACTTTCATATTTTCAAGCCCACATTTTATTTGTCTTCAAAATAAACCGTCTTTATCCGTTTTGATAAAGAAGTACCCATAGATTTATCAAGTAATATAATAACATCCCGAAACTACCAACGCATTATATGTAGGTTAAGCTGAGCCTGTACCTACGTGCGTAAACTTTGTTTTAAGATGTCACGCATGTAACAGTAACTTTTATACTCTACAAAGCTAACAAAGGTTTCACTTTTATTAATTTATTACACGTATAGATGTCGCTTCACATACAAGTCATATACAAAAAAACAACAATGTTATATGCGACCAGCTCGTTAACGAAATTCTTTTTGTACTTACTATTTAGTATAAAACCCCGTTTTTTTTAAAAAAAAAATCTTATCTGTTGTTTTAGGCATAACATTGGACCACCCAATAATCTAAAGCCCATCTAACTGTCTTACATTTCATTCATAAAAGGGACTTTTATTAATTGGTTAATTTTACTAAATGGTTCCTCTCCTACAATTCATACAAACTCTTTAATAAACATAAACAATGCCAATTACTTGCACTTGATATGTTTGTTTTTTTTTTTTTTAAATAAGTTTAATTAAATGTTTAAAAGTCTAGAAAGCATTATTGATAAAAACAAAAAAACACTGTAATTTTCGTAGTTTTATTTTTTGATTAAGTTATTAATTTATTTTAACTGTTCCCAAGTCCAAGATCAAAGTTTTTAAGCGTTGTGTTGTATTTAAGGAACTTTTTGTACCTTTTTAGTACCGTGTCATCACAATTTAATCATGCTAAGATTTAATACTTGTAAATACATATATGGTAAATATACTAAGTTGCATAACAAAGTTATACAAAAAGATATTTTTGTCGATCGAGAACAATTCACGTAATTGAACAAATTATACATTTCCTATGTTGCCATTAATTTATCCTGCATGAAGCTTGTTTCCCTTCTTAACCGCCCCTAGCTAATGCTTTAAATAAATATCCTGCTATTGTATTGTTAAAAGTGTTTTAACCATGCGTTAAAACATTTTACAGGATGCTATTAGGAACTCACTGCAATGTAACACATAGTTAATTTTGGGGCTACTTTTATTGATTTGATTTCCCGTACTATAACTGAGCGAGAATTATCAGTTTGCCATTTAAAAATATAGTCAACGTGTTTGCTTTAAAGCGA
This sequence comes from Lamproptera curius, assembly GCA_029286875.1. NCBI lineage: Eukaryota > Metazoa > Arthropoda > Insecta > Lepidoptera > Papilionidae > Lamproptera > Lamproptera curius. The sequence goes on from JAGSMT010000007.1 coordinate 5,626,187, forward strand.
TATTGGGATCTTAATTTGCGTATTAAATGTGGATTTTCCACATGCGACTCGAGAAAATTGTGTAAGTTTCATCTATCCGACTTTTTGATTCATCTAATCAGAGAAGTTCTTGGATGAATTGGATTTTTATTTATTTACTTACTTTTGTTGACTTTGGGAAAAGTAAGTAAAATTACTTTCTGGCTCGCTCACTCATGGCCAACATGTATATCTATTTATGTCATCATTTTATTGTAAAAGTAAGAACCTACCAAGAACTTGCTCGTGTGACTCAAAAACATTTTAACTGAATAAAATAGGTTTGCAAAAAAATAACTCGTTTTTTATCTTTATAGATTTAAAAGTAAATATTACATATTATATTAGTTAATTATTGAAATATTTTGTGGTAGGTGGATTGGCTGTATGATCACAGTGGTTACTTATATCGCTAATTAGTAGTGTGAAAACATTATTTCCTCTTGTTTCCACAAAATGTCAAAGCTTAATATAATTACACTGTTAATGATGCCCAATATGACGAGCGTGAGTTTTTTTTCATTTATTTTGTCTTACGTATTACTTGCATCAGATCACGGTCAATGTATGTAATAAAAAGACAGCAACGCATTTGCAATCTGCTTTTTAATTGTTCTTTGCTGCTACCGCTTACTATAGAAATACAATAAGGGAAGCTTAAGTTTTATTTTAATCAAGTGATTGGATACTGACCTGAGAAATAAATTTGGAAACTTGGCTGGTAAAACATTTTAAATGAAAATATCACCTATACAGATGAAATATTAATAAAATTTAACACCCAAGGGCTCTATATATATCATCATCATCAGTCTGTGTTAGTTCACTGCTGGACATAGGTCTTCCCTAATGCATTAGGGTTTTTTGGACAATATCCTACCACACTGGTCTACTGCGTGTTGGTGGGTCGTACCCAACATGGTTAAGTCTAAGAGCTTTTAAGTTTTAACAATGCTTATTTATTTAAAAATATTTAAAAATATAATAAAAATAACAGCGCATTTAACCAGCGTCAACAAATTGTAGCACAAAAGCCGAAAAGAAGATTAATGTGTTTTAGATTGTCCTTTGTCGAACAAATAATTCAACCCTAAGCCATCATCAATCGTCTAGTATTATGCTATGATCAATAACTATATATTCGTCGTGCAGTTTAGGAATAAATACTTTTACGATGAAAATGAACAAATTTGCGATGAGAAATATTATTACAAATGAGAATACTTCTGTTATTAATTTTGTTTTTATTAATCCTTGGTGTAATTGTGTAAAAGGGAAGCATATCGTGACTTTCTTTAATAACGATGATATAGATATGTATCCTAGAATGTACAGGTATGTATATGTACCGTACAATGTTTATAACAGACTGTTAATGATATTAATTGGTGATACAGTAATTGGATTTAAAGTTTAAAGACCGAATAATAGATAGAAAAATATGAAGACGGTTAATATTTTATGTTTAACCAAAATGATATTAAATACAATTTCTTGTCACTGGGTACTTATTAATTATGATATTTAAGAATAAGGTGGCAACTTTAGTATTTACGTAGCAACTCGTTAGGCAAAAAATGTCTTAAAATACAGTTGTGTTTTTTGTATATAACAAGGGAAATCTGGTCCCTTTAGGTTAACAATACAAAAAATTACAAATTAGGAAGCTACGAGGCTTTTTGTCTAATTTTTGGCTTTCTCTGTACTTTAACATTTTGATGTATGTTATAATGTAAGTTAAATATATTTTTATTTACTCGTTTTATACCGTAATATTTTTGTACGACAAATACAGGATTCTTTGTTGTTCAGTATTTCATAAAATGTAGGTAAAATATATTTCTATTTCTTCGTCTCATATTTTTATATTTTTAATACCTCAAATATCTTTGTTTAATTTTTCATTCCTAAAAACACAGTTGCGCTGTTATTTTGCCTATTTTTTTTTAATTATCGTAACATATCCCTTACATTTCTAAGTTGTTTAGTTCTCTATAAAGAAAATTGTATTTACAATATAATATACAAGAGAATGACTAGCCCGTTCCGCGACGATACTCACTGAACTTGTCGATGGTCAAATTCATTGGGAATCAATAAATTCATTGTATTAAAATTAATAAAAATAAATTCAATTCAATTCATCAAAGTCATTGGGAATATTTGTAAAATTTTTAGTCAATTAATTTGGTAAAATAATTTTATAGCAAAACATTTCGCAATAAAATGTATTTTTTATATAATGGTAAGATTTCTTAGCATATCACAGATTTTTTCTATACGAGATTAAGTATTGAGTATCATTGTTCCATTAACAGTATTGCCTTGTGCAATACTTTCTACTTAGCGGTTTTTGAAACACTTCGCACATAGAAACGGGTTTAATTATGTTCTTCTTTAATTATCTGGTTGTTATTATTTGTTATAAGAAGGGTTTTATTAATTTATAACTATTATTATTGTCTTTGGTACTCGATCAGCCTTGTCTTTTGATATAATAATAAAGTAATATTAGTAATATTTCTTGCAAATCAACGGAAACTATGGAAACTAC
>JAGSMT010000700.1:0-106590 GCA_029286875.1 Lamproptera curius
CTCGAACTTGGTGACCAAAACTTTAAAGAATGGCCACACGCATTTAGGATGCGTGCGTTGATTTTGAAGAAGTCGCTTAGGATCATCGACGCTCGGTATACGGACCGAGGCGCCGACGTTCGGTCGACTGTTTAATCGGTTGCTGGGGCGGTGAGATCCGCCCTGGAACGCAGGTGTATCTCGTGTACGCGGTGTGTTGGTCTCGCCGTGCTCTCGAGCGAGGTGGACCTAAAAGTGTGTTGTGTTATCCCTACTTGTGTGTAGTATCGTGTGGCGGACCCTTGAAGGGTCCAGAATTACTAAGCCCCTTCTTCATCTGGGTCTAAGAGTATATTACGGGACGACGTTTCTTACAAGAGGCATCTGGGTCTGCGTGATAGTTTGCAGCGCTAAACGTAATCCTTTAACTTCGACAAGATTATGTGTTCATTTAATTTCCCCATACAGTTGAGGGGACTGATTGGATGATAACTCGTCGGTTGGTTAGGTGGCTTACGCGGCTTTGGTATGGCGGTAACAATGGCCTCCTTCCATTCGTCAGGGAAGGTACAAGTGGCTAGAAGTACATTGAAATTGCTCGCTTGTAGACAAATAATCAGGTCTGGTGAAAGTTTTAATGCCTTATTACTAATACGGTCCGGGCCAGGTGCCGATTGGGGTTTAAGACCTAATAATGTCTTTGACCTCCTCCGGGTGACTAGTTTTAAGCGTTCGCCCTCTGGTGGTAAGACCGCCCTACGGCCTATTTCACGGTCCACCTCCGCAAGATGAAACGGTGTGACGCGAGATGGCGTGCATTGTAACTCTAGTGTGTCCGCTAAGCATTCGGCTTTTTCAAAATCATCGAAGGCTAATAAGCCACCGTTTGGACGGGATAACGGCGGAATTGAATCGCGTGAACCTAACTTTAGATTTCGTAGGATTCAAACCCACAACCTCCGGTTTATAAAGCAAGGGCCAATACCGGTAGGCCACGGAAGCGGAATTATTATTATTAAAATAGATATAGACCAAATCGTAAAAGCTGTAGTATCCAATAATGATATTATATGTAGTAGATTTTCTTGTCAGTAACAGGTGCCTGACTGTGAATGTAACACAACATTCCTGCGGAAAAGCTATATTATTTTAATACTAATGTTTATAGTGCACAGAAGCCATTAAGTTTTAGGATAACAAAATATTTGGGGTTTATTTTACGATAGACATTTTATACAAAAATTCTTTTAATAGAGATTATTCAGAAATTAGAAATCTAAACCAAATACGCCTACGGTTTGAAGACCAAAGTCTTGAATCAATGTATTAATAAAGAATTATTTTGAACATATTTTTTTATCTATTCAAATCTATCGCAAAAAGTTAATGAGTTTATTGCAAGTCATTTTTAAATTTTAGAAAACCTTGCTAAACGTAGGTTTTGCAAAGCTATAACAAAAGCGTTTGCAGTTGGCTTGTGATGGTGACTTAATTAAATTCTGTCTGCCATATGTAATTGAATAAGGATTTAATTTCAGATAGTAATATTGCTTATTCAACTTTGCCTATTTTTTTTACCTTACTTTTATTGCTTGCTTTAATTTCAAACAGCCATTTTGTTTTTTTGCTTAGCTATAGTTTGCAAAAAAATTAAATATATCCTAATTTTTTTACAAAACTCAGCGTTGTTTACAAAAGTTTATCAAATTTCTTAATAGCGAAAAATGATCTATCGAAGAATATTTTTATTTCGTAATCAAAATGACTTGCAATTTCAACCTTTACAACGTTTTTTTCGGGTCAGTTCACATTAAAGCATCCGATATTTTTTATTACAATTGTTATTTGTTATTTATGCACAAAAATTCCTTAACATTTTATTAATTAGCAATTTTCCTTATGAGAAAAAAGATAACATTCGGCAAACATATGTTTAACGTTAAGAAATTAAATTTTAGATACAATATACATATATCTGCTTGTAACTTTTAATACTATTGATTCTATTATAGATATTTATTATAAATGATTAATTTGATATAAATGATGAATTTATTATTTATAAATGAAAAAAGTATTTATATACTTAAACATACATAACATACAATATTTTTCATTTCTTCTGTATAATCACTTACTAAGTTATCTCCATGTAAAACTTACTTCTTCGAACTTAGTAAATCGCAGCAGAAGCTTTGTTCAATTGTAGTCGCTCCTCATGCAAATAAGTTATAAATTCATTGAAAGATTATAGTAGGGTCAAAATTAAATTTGGCGTAAATTTTTTTTTTAAAAGACATTCCCTCTTTTTTATTATACTAAAAGAACACTTTTTTGGATGTCCTGTAAATCCTTTTTTATATATAATGATTTTATTTATGAACTAAATTTAAATTTTACATAAATAAAATATGTTTATTAACACAGGCGTATATATTTACATTAACATTTTTAAAATTTCATACAGTCAAATGACACTTAGTTTTTTTGAAATGAACAAATTAAAACAACAAACAATTTTGGAAATTTTGCCCTAAAATTAACTTCCATTCTTACAGTAAATTATTTAATATTTACTGCCTTCTTTCCTGTCTACTGCCCCCTGATCTGGTTGATCAAACCGCACCGAGCTCCTACGAGCTAACCCTAGAGAGATATGGACGAAGGTGCACAAGTATTAGATTGTTGCGATTACAAAGATACAAAGTTAAAGCACAAAATATAGTTTACAAAATGAATATAAGTTGGTAGCTATCGAAGTTAAACAAAGCTTCCGCTGCGAGTTAACAAGATGCAATAAGTTCAACGTGTAACTTATTGCCGCTGTAGCAACAAAATACAGCTACAGGTCTGGTTAAAAGAAAATTAATAACGCATTGTTGCCTTGAAAAAATATCTATTCACTATCTTTTGATGAAAATAAATAGTTATACCAATGTTTGTGTAATTCAAAGACAATAGAAGAAATAAATATAACATTGAGAGCATTATTCGCATACATAAAATTACGAAAAATCGAAAATACAAAAATATTCATACGAACAGACTTTGCAATTTAAACTTTTCTTTTCATCTTGAAATAAGAATAAATAATAATAAACGTAATAACTTTCACAAAAAGTCTAAAAAAATATAAAAATAAAGTAAGAACAATGTCAAAAATATGACTTATTAATAGTTTTATTTATAATTATGTAATGAACTCGGCAAACGCAAGTAGTAGTTTGAAGTTGTAAAATCGAAATTTTATGCTAAATGCTAAATTTTGTAACAAATGCAACTTTGTAAATTTTATATGCATAATATATAATATTTAATTATAAATATAACATTGCATAAATATTTCTGCTTTATTTTCCTAAGTAGACGAATAAGTGATGGATAAAATTTGTGCGATACATGTTGCTGTTAGTAATCGTCAAAAGAAATTTGTAAATCATTAAATCTAACTAAGTTCTGCTTTGAGACAACATTTTTTTGATTTATCTTGAAACGTAAAGCTACAATATAAGGAGTTCCGCCCGTGTATATGGCTTCCGCCTAATGTGCTTTTTGCATCCGTTTTCTGTCGATTCAGTTTTCAATTTCCAAAAAACTCTTGTTTAAACACTGTTTAACTTCTTAACTTTAAAAATACCACATATAACTTATTTATTATGTTTATATTTAAAAACACTTATCGTTAAATTATTATTTTATCCTTGTATATCTCAAAAATACTTATTATACATTTATCTATGATACGTTTGACGATTGGATGTTTTTGCACTACTTTTGTCTTTGTATCGTGCTAGTAACCAATAAATTTGCTTCACAAATTATTCGTCAAAATTAATTAAAAAGGGAAGCATAGACGAAGTTGAATCGGCAATATTACTATCGGCGATAAAAACCTTCCTTCAATTATGGACGACAGACAGAATTTAATTAAGAATCAATAAAGCTGTTTGCAAACGTCCCTTTGCCTCTTTTTGCGAGGGTCCACGTTCAATGCGGAGTTTTTAAATAGAAATCTTTCATAAACTGGCGAGGTACTAACCATTTGCTTATTAATGTAACTTTAAATATTAATTTAAAATCTTATACTACTATTTTATATTATAACTATAAAAGTTTAGTATTTTTAAACCTCCTTGATGGCCTTTGCCCACTAGGTGTTTTTAGTACCTTTATATAATTCCAATTCAATCAATATTGCAAACAATAATTATGAGTGAGAGAATGAAGCTCTAAAGCTCTTTAAGGAATGCCTTGTTTTTCTTAAACGTTTATTCCCTTTGTCGTTTTTTTCATCATAATCATAAAAGTTTAGTATTTTAAATGTGTTTTAAAAACTATCTATAGTATCTTTATAATACTCTTATTAAAGTCTTAATTTTTGAACAATCATATATGTCATAAAATTGCTTACTAACTAAAACCATAAACCACATAATGAAGTATTTGCAATATAAACTTTAGATAAACAAAAATCTTCATATGTTTACTAAAATTATAGGTAAACACAGCGTTTAAAGTAAGGGGCTGACTATTTTATAGAATATGGAACAACCGTACTTAAAATATTACAAAATAATACAAGTAACAAAATACATAGGTAAAAAAATAATTTTATGGCGATTTATTTAACTACAGACAGAAATATATATAATTATTTACTGCATAACATCCTGGGGAGGAATAGCTAAAACAACCCTAATACAAGTAGAAAGAGCGCTACGAGCAGTTCTCAAGGTTGCAGCAGGCCTTCCTTTCCGCCCGGTGGGAGTTGTCAGATCTCCCATCCGGCGCGTCCCCATGTTGCGGATAGGGGAACGCCCTCCAGATATGGGGGGCACCGGCTGCGGCTGGCACGGACAAAAACTGACTGAGGAGGGACGTCTTGCAGAGTTTTGCAAGGCGTTGGACGGGGTCCATTGAGAATTCTTGTTGGGGCGGCGGCCTGCTGGTCTTTGCCTGATCAGTGGGTGGGTCTTCGACCACCGTCAGCCAACCCGTAACCCTCACTGAGGAGGAACGGGAGTTTCGACGCGAGGAGAAAACCTCTATAAAATCTACGTGTGCTGATTTTTGGCGACGTTTTTGCAGCTACGCGTATGGGTTTGGGGCAAGGGTAAATAAAATGTTGCAACAAAATCTAAATGGCGGATGGCAATAGATCATTGTTACCCCAGGAGGTACCTCTTGCACAGCAAGGGGAGAATCCCTCCCTACATTGGAGAAATCTGGTGTAGGCTGCTCCTCGTATTCTGGGGGCACAAACGCCTACTAGGTCCAGCATCGGCGCTAAAGTTGATGCAGAGGAGTCAGGAGAAATCCCTCAAGGGATAGCTCTGTTGCACGCAGATATGTAGCCGGGACAGAAGTGTCGAAGCTTAAGGATGTGGGTCTGACGGTTTCTGATACAGATACCGCTATGGAGACCTGCTCCGAAAAAGATAATGACGTCGCTAAAGGGCGAAAGCGCCCAAAGGCAAAGTCATCGGATGGGAACTCATCCGGAGAGACGAAACAGGTGCCGAACAAGGTAGCCACTTTCAAAAGAGGTAGAGGACGCCCACCTACAACCGGGCAGTATGTAGGGATGGCCAAAGCCCGTGAGGAGCTTAATCGCCAGAAGCGGGAGGCACTCGAGTTGGACTCTGAGGAGGATGCTGTGAAATATGTAGGTCGGCTGAGATCACAATTCCTGTGATCCGCGACCTACCCCAGATTCGCTCGTAAGGAGATGGATGGCGCGCTGACTCAATCTTGCATGTCGCGCGCAAGTCCAAAACCTGAAGGGGTTATACGGTCGCTGAAGTTGCGTGCGCTGTAATGAAAGAGGCGAAAGGGCGCTTCTGAATCGAACCACCTCGGAAGAAAACGAGGCTCTAAAGGCTCAACTTCAAAGGAGATTGAGAAAACGCTCGCCTCCAAAGAGAGTTGAGGAGCTACGAGAGGTCAGCTACGCCTTCGCGTTGATCTTGATCAGCTGGCCAGCCACCGTCCAGCTGCTTCGATGGAGCAGATGTTGAGGAATCCACGCCAAGATCATGTTAGACATCGCCAACATGGTCGATGCCGAAGCTAGATGATCGGTCGGTTTCTTCCAGACCGGCCACGTCCACCGTTGCGAGCTGAAAGTCGGCGCAAACAGCCGCAGAACTGAATGCATCAATTCCTGAACAGCCGGTAAAAAGGTCAGGCCAACTCAAGCATCGAAGGAGCCAACGGCTCCGAAGTTTTAAGCCCAACACCAACCGCAGATGGTCGTGGGCTGATGTTGCGAGGAAAGGAAAGAAGACATCTTCTTCTAACCTCATATTTCTTCAAATTCTAAAGCGCCCGCGGATGGCATGCCAGCCAAATCAGGCAAACCCTCGAAGCGCAAGAGGGTGAAGCGTCGGAGAAAGAAAGGAGTTCTACCTCCTCGCACAGCTGCTGTTGTGATCACCCTGCCAGATGAGGCTATTGAGAAGGGTCTCACATATGAGGCAGTGCTGGCTGCAGCCAAAACTAATATTAGGCTGAGGACTTAGGAATTCCCATGGGTCTTTCCTGCCGGACAGCCGCAACAGGGCCCGCATGTTTGAGCTTCCTGAAAGTGCGGATGAGAGCAAAGCAGATGCTCTTGCCAAAAAGCTCAAGGAGGTTCTGCCTCCGAGAGTCCGCGTCTCAAGGCCGGTAAATGCGCAGAACTGCGTGTTTCTGGCTAGATGACTCGGTGTCAAAGAAGATGTAATAGCTGCTGTCACGAAACGTAGTCTCTGCCCGCCTGAGCACGTACGAGTTGGCGACATTAGACACCGCGGAATATTCAGCGCAGGTGCGGCCTGGGTACAATGCCCAGTAGGGCTGCAATGCTTCTCGCCGAGGATGGACGTCTTCTAGTGGGTTGAGTTCCGCTCGGTGCAGCTGCTGGAACCGCGACCCATGCGCTGTTTCCGCTGCCTAGAGACGGACACACGGGTCGTCGTTGCACTTCTAGTGTTGATCGCAGCCATTTGTGCTTCCTGCGGTAAACAAGGGCACATTGTGGCAGATTGCATAGCGGATCCACTGCCGCTATGTGCATTGGCTGGTAAGCAAGCCAATCATGTTGCTGGTGGAAGAAAATGCCACCCCTCAGAGGAAGGGCAAACAGGCCGTCAGGACTCCGGCCCAAGCCCATAAACAAGCCGGTGTGAGTGAGGAAGCTTGGAAGTCTAAAATGGCTAGTACGTCCATAAACTTCCTCCAAGCTAACCTGAACCACTGCACTGGTGCGCAGGATATTTTCCTGCAATACATGTTGGAGTGGTCCATTGACGCGCAGTTATCTCCGAGCCGTATTACATACCCACTCGACCCAATTGGCTGGGCGACACGAAAATGACAGTGGCTATAGTCGTCCCTACAGGAGTGCGTTCTTCTCCGCTGTCATTAGTGGCACGAGAGAAGGTTACGTCGCCGCCACCTGGAAAGACTTTGTGCTCTTCGGCATTTACTTGCTCCGAGCAAGCCACTCGCAGAGGTCGAAAGACTCTTGGATGAGATTGGGGCTGTTGTAAGGCGCAGTCTTTGAGACAGTCTATCGTCCTCGGTGACTTCAATGCTAAGAGCATTTTGTGGGGTCCTCCGCAACAACTCCGCGTGGCGAGGTGGTACAGGAATGGGCCATTGCATTCGGCCTAACGCTTTTAAACCGGGCCTCCGTTAGAACATGCGTGAGGCCACAGGGAGAGTCCATTGTGGACCTTTCGTTCGCAACTCCTGTGCTTCAACGCAAATAGTTAACTGGCGCGTTCTGCAAGAGGTGGAAACTCTGTCGGACCACTGTTATATCAGGTTCGAACTGGCCTCAACATCTGGCCTAGAGTTACATCGTTCCGCCGAGAACACAACAGCTTTCCCTAGGTGGTCTCTAGCTCAGCTGAACAGGGATGCAGCGGTGGAGGCGTCAATCGTCCAAGCTTGGACGATGCGGCTCCAGCAGCCCATTGTGGTACAGGAGGAGGCACGCAAGTTTCGCCAGAGCCTATGGCGAATTTGTGACGCTTCAATGCCACGCGCCAAGCGCTGTACTCCAAAACGCCACGTGTATTGGTGGTCACCTATAATCGCCGATTTGCGCGAGGCATGTGTGTCCGCGCGACGCCAATTCACCCGACAAAGAAGGCAGCGTATGCGTGACCTAGTCTTGCTCCAAAGACTGCATGACGCCTATAACGCCACAAAGAAGGAGCTGCAGCTCGAGATCTGCAGGTCTAAGGATCAAGCTCGTAAGGAGTTGCTCGATGGTCTTAATAGAGATCCATGGGGGCGGCCGTATCTGGTAGCTCGGAAAAAACTCAGGGCACAGGCTCCCCCATTGACGGAAAGTCTCCAACCAGATGTGCTGTCGGATGTTGTGGCGCGTTGTTTCCAGACGAAGTGGTTTACACGGCGCCAGCCGTGGTTGAATCTCTTACGAGCAGGATCAGGCGGAGAATATCCCACTCATTACTATGGCAGAGTTTCGTGTATCCATCCAGAAGCTCAAAGCCAAGAAAACTGCCCCTGGGCCGGATGGTGTGCCTGGGCGCGTACTGGCACTAGCCCTGGGTGAGTTGGCTGAGTGGTATGTGGAGATACTGAATGCATGCCTCGAGCAGGGTCAATTTCCTTCCTGCTGGAAGGAAGGAAGACTTGTGTTACTCAAGAAGGAGGGACGACCTGCAGACTCGCCGTCGTACGCGTCCCATTGTGCTGCTTGACGATGCGGGTAAGCTTCTTGAACGAATTCTGGCGGCCCGTATCGTCAATCATCTTCGCAGCGTGGGACCCGACCTAGCAGATTGCCAGTATGGTTTTCGGGCTGAGCGGTCTACGATCGACGCTATTTCAAACCTAAAGGATCTTTCCAAAGAGGTAGTTTCGGGAGGTGGAGTGCTGTTGGCGGTGTCTCTTGATATCGCCAACGCCTTTAATTCACTGCCCTTTGAGGTAATTGAGGCGGCTTTTAGGTTCCATGGTCTGCCCATGTACATCCGTCGGATCATCGGGTCTTACCTCCACAATCGAGAGATCTCGTATGTGGGTCGGGACGGTATGATTTATCAAAAAGAAATGCGGTGCGGAGTTCCTCAGGGGTCTGTTTTAGGACCCCTATTATGGAACATGGGGTATGACTTCGTAATCCGCGGTGCCCTTCTAACTGGGTTGCGTGTCATTTGCTATGCAGATGACACTTTAATCACAGCCCGGGGTAAAACTTTTCTGAAGCTGCGAGACGAGCTGAAGTTGGAGTCGCCCTTGTAGTGCGACGCATCGAGATGCTCGGTTGAGTGTTGCTCTTCATAGACCGAGGCCCTCTTGTTTCACGGCCCGAGGCAAGACCACCACAGTGCCAGCCTTAACATCTGCGGCACTGTCGAGTTGAAGTCCCAGATGAAGTATCTGGGGCTGACGCTCGACAGCCAGTGGAACTTCCGAGGCATTTTCAAGTCTCGCTCCCAAGCTAATTGGGACGGCATCTGCTCTTGGAAGGCTCTTGCCGAACCTTAAAGGACCGAAAACAGCATGCCGAAGACTTTACATCGGCGTGCTGCGCTCTTGGCGCTGTGACGGAGCACCGTGGGCCGATGACCTATCCAGGAGAATCGAGCACTACTGTAGAGTACAGCGGGTCATGGCGGCGAGGGCAATTCGTGCATACCGCACGGTCTCACATGAGGCGGCATGCGTACTGGCTGGAACCCTCCTGGGACCTTGATGCCAGTGTCCTAGCGGAGGTCTACAGTCATCGCACAGAGCTCAGATTAGAGGTAGCTACACCTCTGGAAGAGTTAGGAGATGGCGTCGTTCCGCGCATGAGGATGTCACGCGGCGGTGGAAGCCCGGCTCGCTGAGCCAAGAGCTGGACAGCGAACAGTAGAAGCAGTACGTCCGCTCCTCAAAGATGGGTAGACCGCCGCCACGGAACACTTACCTTCCGGCTGGTGCAGATCCTTTCAGGGCACGGTAGCTTTGGAAGGTATCTGTGTCCACCGTTGGAAGAGACGACAGCGCAGTGTCATCATTGCGATTGCGATGATGACACAGCTCAGCATACCCTGGCGGAGTGCCCCGCATGGGCAATGGAGCGAGCCAATCTCTGCAGGAGATTGGCAACGACCTCCATTAGCTGGTGTGATCCGCGCCATGGTGGACGAGAGAGGTCGTGGAGGCGAGTCACCTCGTTTTGCGAGTGCGCAGCCAAAAGAGGCCGCTGAGCGGAAAGGGAATTAGATCCTCCTCGGCGCGCATTCGCCGACAACGCCCAGGGCGAAGGCGGCGAGCTTACGCTCGCCAATGCCACCCTATGAGTGTAGCCGCGGTGTGGATGATGGGGAGTCCAACATCCGTTAACATCATGGCTCAGAGTGCGAGCAGTGCTCGCTCGAGCACGCTCTAGAGTAGAGGAAATGGCTGGCCCACAGCCTACAAGATGGAGTCAAGAGACTAGGCGCGGGTGGCATAGCGATCGCATGACTTAGTTGATCTCGCTTTGCCGCCAGAAACGCGCGGAGAAGGAACTTTGAGGGTTTGAGTGGTGAAATCCCACATAACCCGAGTTGCTGCTCCCACGGTATCGGGTATCTTTAAAATATTTCCTCATAAAAAAAAAAAAAAAAAAAAAGGCCTTCCTTCCGCTTACCAACGTCGAAATGTACAAACACTGGACGTGCTATCAGTCGGACAATCTTTTTACTTTATACAAACCTAAAGAAACACTCTTCAGCAAAATTTAGACCATATACGATTAATGAACGACGAAAGGAAAAGTTTGCCCATTTGCCCAACTGAAAATCATATATGTACAATTAATTGAACAAACAACTTAATATTTATCCTCATCCAAAATCTTCTTGTAAAATAAAGTCAACGCTATCTAAAATGCCTCGACTATTACCAACACCGAAAACTACTTGTATATATCAAATAGACACTCTTCATTTCAGTATCCTCGTCAACCTTGTCTAACATGCGTCACTATTTCTCGATATACTGCCCTCATAACCTTTTGATACACCCTTACCACGACTACGACATGTAAACACAAAATTACTGACAAACACTACTCAAACCCATTCAACATGACATTACTCTACACTTTGACTCTTTATATAACATAGTGAAAAATAGATTAAGGTCAAATTAAAACTTATACGAGACTAATATCGCCTGGGGTAACAGGTTCTTATTGAACCTATTTATAGGGCTATCACTTTACAAAGCATTGGTCTTTGTTAAAGAGAAAATTAAAAAGATATTATTGTTATTATTATTACTACATTATAGTTCTGACTATAAATTTACCCGGTTATTAATCCTAGAAACATTTATTCTAACGGCATTCTGTATGACCGATAATCAAGTTTACAAGCGAGAAGATTTTATAGAACCTGTGCACTCAAAAATATCACTTAGCTTTTACCACTTTGATAAAAGAAAATAATCTGACCCCGTTCTCTCCTTAGTAGTATAATAGCTTGATTTTTTTTTACTGATTCCTTAAAGCTGTTGGTTTTAATATTACGAAAAAAAAAAATTCACTTTTCTAAGTAAACGTTTAAATAGTGGCTGTCTTTTGGTGACCAACATACGAGACACACGATTGTTTTATAATTTCACTTTATTATTATAAATTTAGTTTGTTAAAAATTTAAAAAATTTACTTATGTCTATGTGGTAACAATAAGCTGCAGGTAACAATGTTACATAATCAAAAAGACCGAATGTACTAGGAGGGCGCGACGACGTGAGATATATATCTAACAATAGTCGCTACGAGCTGAGTACCAGTATATTAGAAGGAGGAAGTATGAAGTTTTATATTATAATATAATACATATAGCATAAATATTAAACAAAAACGAATATTGTGTAAGCATAATATTAAAATACGTATATTTTAAATTAGTCCCTAGTCAAGAAGAAATGTAACTTGTATATAATGTAATATATTACTTTTCTTCTATTTTACTAAACATAGATTTTGCCATAGTGTTCAATATAAATGCTATTAGCAATAGATGGCGCTTAGCCAGCCTTTAAAACTTGTTTCAATAGTTTGATGGAAAAATATTATTAATCACAGTCACGTATAGACACGTTGTATGCACTGTTTCTAGATAACGTATTGAAACAAAGAACCTTTGAACAAAATCAACTAGACTAACGCATTTCATCATTCATTATTCGATAATAAGCACATCGACTTCATGTACAAAATATTTAATTATTGATTATTGTTTATAAGCTACTAGATTTCGTTTAATAATTTGGAAATAAATAAAAGTATATCATAATATGCAGGTAATGTCATCATGTACTTAATAGCCTAATTAAAAACATAATTGTGGTTAATTAAACAGGTAATAGTAAATTAAGTAAGCCTGTCTTTCAAGCTAATTATACGACTACTTTTTTTTCGCCTAAGTAAAACTAACTTTATTTAACTAAGGCTCTTTTAAAACCTGAATGATCTTGATGATTTTAATGTTGTTTAAAATAAAAACGTTAAATCTGATACCGGTTTAAAAATACAATTCTGTCTTGTATAAAGAAAAGTCCACAGAGAAACTTTGCTAGAATCGTTGTACTCTTTATTTAAACAACAATAAGTCGATGACTTGAATTATGTCGAGTCTAACATTTCATTAATGACCTTCTTTTTAGGCTTGTGCATTTGCTTAATATTGTTCCTCTGTCTGTGCTAAACGTGATATTGAATATATATCTCAGGCATGGGAACTAAATAAAAAAGTTATTTAATACCACACCAATATAAAATATATAATTGGTGGATTACCATAATTTTGAGAAAATATCTCTTTTATATACCAATAAATCTCCATACACTATTTAATAGAAAAACTTTGAAAAATAACCAATCACGCATAGAATAGTTAGAAATAAACAGGTTTTTCTTTTGTTATTGTTTCAAGCGGTTTCTGGTGGAAAGTAATGCCTATCCTGCCCTTAAGAAAAGCAGCGTTAGACGCCACGAATCCACTCACTGTCCTGAGACATGAGATGTTGTCTAATTTACCTAGTAATTACGGTGGCTACGGTGTCCTCTAAACCGGAATACAGTCGACCGAAAAAGGCACAAGTAAACAAGAGCCTAACTTCTCTAAGAGTGTGGTCCGGATAAATAGTGGTAAAAGAAATTATAAAGGCAATTACGCTACTATACATTATTCTATTTATTTTGTCTACATTATTGTAATGCTGTCTCGTTATACATTAATAAAGATTAGATACGTTGTATAGTAAGACACTTAAGTAGGTATACCTATTTTATTATAAAAGTGTTATTCGACTTTTATACGAAAATAGATATACCTACTTGCAATAAATTTCTCGAAAATAAAAGGACAAGCATTAACACAAGATATAGCTTAGCTAATCGCAATGTGACTTTTATTTTATATTACATTCCCAGCCTTCCATGTTCCTTTTTGTTAGTATGATTATGCCAGGCTGGTAATAAACTTTATCAGACGCGTTCCTGGAGCAAAAACAATTGTGTTAGTGTCGCACTGCTTCGTTCCACGTAGTTTCGTACACGTAGACGTATAATAAATTTATCTTCTAAACAAGACCCTTTGAATAAATGTAAATACAAGAAGTGACAACCGACGAAATTATATCTCAGAAAGATTTGTGGTATCAAACATATATATAACTAAACAGTGTTACGACACCTATATTAGCTTGAAAAGTCTTAAAGGATATGATTTTTTTTGAGACTTTCATTATAAATTGACCAATTTTAAATAAGATACACTAGTTACTTTTACAATTACTTAATTAGTGAAAAATCTGGCGTTAAACGCATTTTATAAAAAAATAAACTAATTTTACCATCGTTATATAAATAAGGATTTGTTTTTAATTTGGTTAAGCAACGACTGGGCTTGCTAGTCTCGTCGCTTAACCGACGTTCACCTCATGGTAAGTGACGCGCGTAAGAAACGAAGCAAGAGACGCCCCGCCGCTTCAAGATCTAAAATGTTGCGTCTCGTTTACCCAGTAAGTACGTCGGCTACGATTTCGTTTAAAACCTACTTAGATAGCACTTTTTTTCAAGTTCAAATTCGTATATCATTATTCAATTTAAAAGCTAACGCTTATTGGGTGTCAAATGCGCTACCACCGGTTTGAAATAGGACTCCTCAAATTGGGGAAGAATCGGTGAAATTGATTGAGTGGTCCCTTTCAAGAAGGACACTTACTACTTACTATTAAAGTCTAACATATAACTATACTATTAACAATCAATACTTGTTTGGATTATATCACAATTGATATAATTATAGTTTTGCAATCATGGCAACTATTCACGGCTTAATAAGGCATATGCTTATATAATGTAAGAAAGCTTTTTCTTTATCTTAGTATAATAAAAAATGCCATTAATCGAGGTGTATCATGACTTCATTTGTAAATCAATGCAACTATCTTCAAGGTTTAGACATCTACCGCTCGTGAAGCTCAGCCTTTAATCTAATGAAAAATGTATGAGTCGACGACCGACACCCAATACCTATTCAAACGCACAACTATGCTATGCTCCTGAATTTAAACCTGATTTACGGATTTAACAAAATAACCCGCTACGCGAAAGTTCTTATGAACCTATGGATGCTTATAACTCTATTAGGCAAAAACTACTAAATGGATTTTAATCAAACTTAACAATAACATAATATACACAGCATATATAATTAGAAACTATTACTTTTAATATATAAAACGTGATTTATCCAAAAAATAAATATAAAGTCGTAGGAAAAAAATCTGCATTCTGGCAGCATTTAGGCATACACCGCATAAATAGTTAAAAACCCAAGTATATTGGAAATGGAATATGAATATTTTCTGGAAAGCTTAAATAGTTCTACAAGAAAAGTCTACTAAAGTAGGTCGGCGCATGAGAGCTGACGTCGTTAACGATTGTGTTTGTAATTGGAATTTCCAAGTGATTTAGTTTTTCCTTTTCTATAAGGAAATAGGAGAAGTACAAAAAATATATGAAAATGTTAATATTCAAATTATATTTATAAACAAAATAACTTATAATGTTTTATTTAACTGAGTAAAATCGGTGGTTAAATATAAGGACGTAACTTTTGTACACAGTAGGATAAATCGTTTAGAGCAGCATCATTAGGGGCTATATAACAAGATCTATGTTCCCGTGAATAATTCTTAAAATTAATTTTTAATATTTCTTTAAAGTGTATTTTTGTTTTATTTGCATTGAAGTCTGCCTACAATGAATTTTATGAATTATTTTAAAAGAATACTCAATATAAAAAGTATAGCCCTAAATTCCCATTCCGTCCCTTTTTCTTTGATGTTATTTTTCAGTTTCTATAAAATAAGTTCCTAGTTTTTTTGTACTCGTACAGTAGAGTACTGTAGAGGCTTAAAATGGTTATGATTTTACAATAATTTACTAAGCTTATATTAGTTTTTAAACCATTTTAGAATAAAATATTTTTAAAAACTTTTACGTCATGTATAATTATATATATAAAATTATCTTACATATCTAAGCTTCTCTTTCGCTTCTAAATGAAAGTCAGACCAATTTCGAATAACTTTGTACACAAAAATAATGTGTTTAGTAAAATGTTATTAAAACACATGCATAAAGGGAACTTCTGAAATATCTGGCAACAAAAATGCTAACAAAGAGAGAGCTTTGACTTTATGTCTGCAGTTAGTGGAAACGGATGAATGTCAGCCTTTTGTGAAATGTTAGTACCGATTGGAATAGATAAAGGAGTAAAAAGTATTCTCTTATATGAATTATAGTAATTATACCACGTCTAAAACTTGTGCTGTCAAATACTTCAATAGAGGAGGATCCACAATCTACTTAACTTCTACTGTGTTTATAAATGAAAAATGTGTGAGTAAAATGGATCATTATTAAAGAAATAAGAACTTTTAATTGTTCTGCGCCACAGGCTTATTTATTATAATAAACAGTGACTTATTTACTAAAATATTAAAATATATGTTAAAAACGAATATTTGAACTAAATACACATGCCATAATCATACAAGTTTGGTACTGTAAACAATTATAAGCTTGTTTAATTAAGGGTACAAAGGATATTGTATGCCCTTCAGGTGAAAGGCAAATGTTTATGTGTATCGAGCAAATAAGATGCGATATTCTTATTATTGACGTTAAACAAAAACGGTATTTCAAAACCGTTATTAAATTTGATAGCAATTCTATTAGTCCCTTTGACCAATTCTTTTATATTTCGAATAAAATGGCGAACGAAAATTCACAATGGATACTTTAAAGGAGAAAATAAATCCGAACCACATTTCAAAGTTTTTATTAATAAAAAATAGAGTTACTTACTGTTTTGATTTTTTATCATAATGCCATATGATGTCGCTTACTCATTTAACTACTGAACTGGTACTGAATATTGTCTTAAGTAAAAAAACTTATGTAATATCGATGTGACAATTAGGTCCGTTATGCCTTGCATTTATTTTTTAAAGAAAATAATGCTTAGCAAAAAATAAATACTACCACGTAATAATTCGAATTACAAAAAATAACTGTTAAATAACTCACACTGACATTAAAAGATTCATTTAGTGAAAGATAAAAACAACCTATTAACTCGACCAAGTATAAATATTAACCTATTAGTTCTCTTTCATTTTCTTATTATAGGGGATAAATCTATTATTTAAGAGCTTTAAAATCTTTGATAATAAAATAACTGTAAAGTCAAATTTTTATAAATACAAACATTCCCGTATTTGCGTATTGTTAATAATATATAGTACGTAAAATCAAAGTAGGTACTAACTGCATGATGATGATGATGATTTCACTGTAAGGCATATTTACAAAGAACAGAAGACGTTACAAGTCTACAGTGGGCTAGCGAGGAAAAATCCCAGAGGATGAGTTGTTCTCGAGCTTGCAACGTTAGTCAGTGCAAACTTTGTCTTGCCTTTAAGAGATTTAAAGAGTATAGTCAATCATAACTCAAAATCCAGTGGGTTTACAATAAGTGACTAATGAAATTCATCTAAAAATTAAAAAATTTAAGTAAAAATTTTCTTATTGATAAGTTTTTTTCGTAAACCAAAAAAATATATACCTAATTACTTAAGTTGATGGGTTCACTGTGTCGTCCTTTATTAATGATAATTAAATAATATAAAAGTATTATAAGATATCTAACACGAAAATTGCTTTATTCTGGTTGCAAATTGTGTATTTAAAATTTTAGACTTACTACAAGCTGATCACAAGATACAGTAAAACTTGAAAAAATACGAATAGTCACCTAGTTTCTTAACTTACAAATAGCATATAATTATTAATAATACGTTAAATTTATTTCGTAACAAAATTTACAAATTATTTTTTTTTGGTCTTTGCACAGTTACAGTTAAAGACAATTTAATGAAAGTTTATATTTAGTTTGAAAATAAAAATTACAGCTGTACAAAGTAAAAAAATAGTGAAAGTAATTTGTGCACTAAAAGGTAGTAAATGACGTACAGAATTCGACTTTATGCAGTTTTGTAGTTTTCATTTAACTATATCAATATGCAGAAAGTTTTTGTTTTAAACTATATTATTAACTTGATAAGACTATTCAATTGAACATTGCTTTGATTTACCTTGTGAGGTTGAGCTTTCTTGTTATCAAATAGTCCATCTATAAAGCAGTGATATTTTTCTACTGTGTCTGTTTAGGGCACGAGGGAGTTGTTTTTTCATGAGTTATTTATTTGAACCTGTTAACATAGCGGATTTGGTATGAAGCAACAGCATGGAACTAAATATTTTTCTTTCCAAACTGGGTAGTTTTGCCGATTATAGTATAAAAGTTTATCAATATATTTAAATATCCTATAAATCAAGAAAAAACTTGAATGAATAAATATTTTACACTACTAAAATATAATTATTTGTATTTATTGAGCAAAAGCAATCTTAAATCAGTATCCCTTGATTGTTCTGATATGTACTTCAAAGAAAAAAAGTTTCAAGAAATAATATCTTTAACAAAATTTATAGAGTAAAGTATTATTTATAACATTTGCAATAATGAAAGAAGCTAATATATAATATTATAATTATTTACACACAGCATCCGCCGTTCCTCATGTGAGCTTTTCAATTTATTGTGATACATATTTAAATATGAATTCATGCTGGGCGAGTTTATATTACAGAAAAATTACCACAGATATTTCTTGAAAAAATTGTTTCGCGTTTTACGATAACGAATAATTTTTGACCGTTTAATTTTTTAAAAGTACGTCTTTTAGAAATTCAAAACATTAAATGTTTTATCAAATACATAATAGATAAAGATTAAATGAAAGGATATTTATCAAAAAAGTAATAATATTAATAATTTTATTGGTAAACTAGAAAACATTGAACAGATCTCTTATTTCTCTATCTTAGCGACACGGTATCGTATCGACTTTTGTTACGTACTAATTATACTATCTTTTGTACCTTATCCCACATATTTTGCGATGTTTTGTATTAACATTTATATTATTTTGATAGAATAGTAAAGTCTTATTAAAGGAATTTACACTTACTAAACCATATATTGACAATCAAACATAATAATTTTAATAGCTTATAACTTTTACTCATATTTAAAAACTTCAAAAAACGTGCAGATTACTAGGAATAATACATAATTACAGCTTTTGATTAGGTCGAAGGATTACTTGAAGTTAATCACCAGCACAGTATTAATTCCGACAAGCCTGAGTTAAAGCAATCAGATAGCTTCACAATTTACAGTTAATTACGTCTATTAACGGCACAATTCAAGCCTGATCAACGGCCATACGGCTAAATCATATGCGAACGATTAATTTGCCAATAGTACCATAATTAATAACTAACTAGATAATACCTCTATATGCATAGAGTACGTACAAAGTTAAACAAAGGCTTCCAATTGCTAGTTAATGAGTTGCAATAAGTTTTAAGTTTAATTACAATTGTGGCAACAAAGCAAATTTATAAGCATATTATATAAAAGCATATAATTTTTTGATAATTATTAGGTAAGTTTTTAATGGAACTCTCTCTCTGACTGAAATAAACATTTTTAACAATAAATTAAAAATACATAAATAAGAATAAACAAAAATATTATATATAATATAAACAATAAATATAGCAAGCGGTGTCCAGGAGCACTGCTTTCTGTATTCGAGCTAGAAGTAGTTCGTTTAGAGGCGCCACAGATGTTGTTTTAGGTTAGTCGTTTCTTCCCCCGAACAGGTTCTCACTTTATCGTAACGGTGGGCCTCAGTGCCTGCGGTCTGCTCAGCCGCGGGAAAGATAAAAAGGAACCTCATCGACCTGAGGAGCAAGGCTGCCGTAGAGGAGGCTGCTCCAAGCTGGCTGGAGAAGCCAGCTTCGGATGCGCCTAGGAATTGCGCCTTGCAGCGAATGGGGTAGAGGCGGTATACGTGCTGCTATCCCTGTCCTCTACAGCCAAGAAGGAGTCGCGGGAAAAGAAGAGTGTCAGTATTCCATAGGCCACTCTTCCTGTCCTCCGCGACGCGGCAGGGGTGCACCGCTGATGTGGTGTGGAGGGGTCGTGGGAGGAGAGGACATTCGGCAAAATTTTGTCAATTTCTTCTTCTTTTGCAGCCAAAACGGTGGTAGCGAGCCCAACACCGAGGCCACCGCTGGGGCTAGGAGTCTTGTCCCTGATTGGTCTGGGATCTGCTGGTTCCCATGGTCCCTAAGTAATAGACTCCCCTGTATAGGGGCTGAGACGAAGGGCGTGTAGTTCCGAAGCGCCCAGATGCAGACAGAGCGCTGGTGAGATCGCAAAAGACTGCCAAAGAGTTCCTATAACCCCATCTCTATGTGCCAGAAGGCCAACAAATAACAGAACAACGTGGTTGTTTTAGTCTGTGCGAGACTGACATCTTTGCCTCTCTCGATAATGGTATGCTTAGGCATTTCCCCACAATAAAGAAAAAAAAACTTTAGTCATATTTGCTAACTGGAATTAACCTTAATAATGTATACTATAAAAGGCTAAACTCACGTGAAATTGTCAAGTCATCCCAATCGGCATGAAGGATCTCTGATATGTCATTATTAGTGAAACTAACAAGTTTGTAGAAACGACTTTTTTGGGAAAAGTGTAAAATATTTAATATGAAGAATCGGGCTTATTTACTAAGAATGAGGTTTAAGTCATGCGCAGTCCACTGGTTGATGACGCGGTGTCAAAATCGGACCGCGCGTTGACAACGGGTGGCTCTGGTGAACGTTGACCTAGTCTAGACCATGCCTGCCGTAAATCATGCCAATTCAAACATATGTATATCAAATAATCATATAACAACATTTACTACTAAAATCGATAACAGCTCTATTCATTAGGGTAAATAAGACGTTTTAATAATTTTTAGTAAAACCTTTTTTATAATTTTAGGACTTGGAAGTATATATACCAATAAATATTATTAATCTTATATAGGGGAAATATTTGGTTACTCGAAAGTATATTATCCTTGAGTAACATAGACTACATTATACTCCAAGAAAATCCATTCCAAAAAGATAAAATAACACGGGCAGGGCCGTGAATGAACTGCTCGCAAATTATTATAATAGGTATAGGTTTTTAGCACCATTGTATTTATTATTCATTGTCAATTTACTTAACACAATATTCATTTATGTTTAGTTATTTAATGCTATTAACAAAGTCTATAAATTATGAACAAGGGAAAGGGTTTGATCATGATTTATTCACTCAGAACATTTACAAGCTTCAAACAACTAAAACAATACAAAGGGTGTAAATATTTTAATACTTCAGAGCAGCGTTAACATTCACTACACTTTAAGTTCTCAAAAGACTATCTTATTTTAGTGATATCTTACCTTTTAAGTTATTAAATACAAAAAGTAATAATGTTCTAAAATAAAACGTAGGTAAATTTCTGTAAAAGATTAAATAATCTACAGGACAAGTGGGATAACCTTACGATTGCCAGACAGGGAGCGATAGTGAAGTTATCCTATTCGGCTTTATGTGAGTTCAGCCATTTGTTGCGATGTAAACATTACTTTTACCATTATAACATTAATATCTAATATTTTTTACTAATTTATACCTATTGATAAGCAATTCGAATTAATGTGAACACACTTTGAACACTTGTCAAATTGTAAGGGTTATGTTATATGATATAATTTTCGCATAAGCTTTTAAGCATACAAGTAGTCTGTAATCAACTCGTCAAACGATACGAACATCTCCACGGTCCATCTATTGCTCGAGAGATGCTCACTCTGTAATCCAATGAAAAATGTATGATTTGGCACCAATACATTATTCACATTTAAATTACAACAACCTTACTATAGGGCCGTATAAAGCAATTCTAATGGGGAAAATGACAATAACATCTAGTCAGCCTCAATTGCTAACCCCACCTGCACGCGCCTTCTCTATGGCGGCGGCCTTTAGCCGCGGTCCATAGAGAAGGCGCGTGCGTAAATAGTTATTATGATCAGGAACACGATCGCCATGCAACCCGACTAGCAACCGGCGCCGTCCTACGTCCGGGGCAGGCGGTGATAAATTGGCTACCGGCCATGGGCTGGCAGGAAGCCAGGCCCCCCTTTGTAACTGTGCTACTGGAATGAGTATAAGGTTATATCCAGAAGATAGGCACTTGGAATGTGCGAGGCCTTCTTATGCCTAGTAAACTAAAGATCCTAGAAAAGGAGCTAGTCAGATGTGGATTAGATACATGTGGGCTTTGTGAGACTCATTGGAAAATCAGTGGACATTTCCGTACCAAAGCCCACATCATATATACATCGGGAAACCCAGACATCAGCAGAAACGGAGTGGCTTTGGCGTTGCCAATCAGCCAGAACAATTGTGTGATTGGTTACGAACCAGTCAATGACAGGATCCTATGCGTTAAACTGAAGTCATCACCAGTCAATCTAAACATCGTACAGGTCTACGCTCCTACGAGCTCGGCAAGTGATGAAGTTAAGGACCAGAGACGAGGATGCGGTTCGAAGGACCATATGCGTAATCTGGCTCGGACAACGTGGTTATGAAGCGCGAATGGAAATGCGATAATAGGAAGGATAAATACCTCGTCTGATGGCGGCACAGCTGCAGGCGTCTTCGGTGATGCGGTTGGAATTCGCGGTAAATGTAAAACTTTTAGAACGGAGCGTTGGCCATTCGCGTCACGTGACTATACGAATAATAGTGCGTAGCGTAGGAACTAAGGGATCACTTGAGGAAAAATTAAAGGAAATAAGGAAGGCAGGCGAAAGGTATAGTAAGAAAGGGAAGGAAGATTATCTGTAGGTAGATTTGGCCTAGGAGTCAGGAATGGAAAAGGAGAGCGACTGTTACAATTTGCTGCAACGACTTCATAATTACAAATAGTCAATTTGAACATCACCCGAGGAGACTATGGACCTGGGTTACACCAGATGGTAAGCACCGGAACTAGATTGACTACATTCTAATTAAATCACGATGGAAGACCTGCATCCGGAATGCGCATACTTTACCTGGAACAGACGGCAGATCAGACCATCATCTCTTGATAGCCAAGTTGAAGCTGAAACTGAAGAGCGCTAGGAATCTTAAGAAACATAGAAGGGTTGAAGTTTCTAAGTTCAAGTCCAATCTCCAAGTTTACGCTTTCGCAAAAAAGTTACGAATCATGGGATGATGCAGATAGCTCAGTGGAAACGGCAGACAGCCTCTGAAACCAAGCCAAGAGTTTGATAGTAAACTCCGCTAAGACATACAATCGGCCTACCAGACCACGCTCACCAGCGCTGGTTAAGTGATGACATTCTGAAGCTCGTTGAGAAAAGACGCAAGTTGAAAACGTCTGAAACAAAACTCAAAGACCTGAACAGATTATCAGCCCAAATCCTGCTTGGATTTGGGCTGATATCTGTTTATAATGGATCATAATGTATCATAATGTAATAAGATGGATCATAATGCCTACCTTAACAAAATATTCGTAGAGGCATTCACTTGCATAAGAATGAGTCAGAGACATATAAAAAATTCGCTCAGTGACCAAAACTCTATCTTTCAAATCCTGGGCTCTAGAAGATAGTGACAGCAGAGTGCACTGTGAGATAGAACGCATATCAAATGATTTGAAGGAATTTTGTCAATCTTTGTTACTAGACAGTGGGTCTGAGGTTTTCTCAATGTGTGCCCAAAATGAATCCGAGTTAGAGCCTGACATACTTGAATCGGAAGTCAGAGCGGCCACCAATCATCTGAAAAATGGAAAGGGTAAAGGAAAAGATGAGATCTCGATAGAAACCATAAAAGCTCTGAGTGAAATTGGTGTATCCATTTCCTCAGACTTTGTAACAAGATATGGAAAACGGTATCTGGCCCAAATAATGGACTCACACGGTATTTTTCACTACATAAAAAGGCTCAATAAAGAAATGCAACAATTACAGTTTAATTGCTATCTCATATCTCATGCAAGCAAGATCATGCTTCACATCGTTAATGAACGGCTGAAAACTTCTTATCTAAGGAAATAGCACCAAAACAGGCATGTTTTATGAAAGATAAAGGAACCCGAGAACAGACTTTTACTGTCGCCAGATCATCGTGAAGTCTCGAGTTCAAAGCCAACTTTCATCTGCTTTGTTGTCTTTTCGAAAGCATTCGATTCGGTTAAAGACCTAAACTGTGGGAAATCTTATTACTGATGGGATCATCATCATCATCATCATATCAGCCTATGAAAGTCCACTGCTGGACATGGTCTCCCCATGAGCCACCAGAAGTACGATCCTGCGCCCTGCATCCACCGACTTACCGCATACCTGCGCGGTCGTCACTCCATCTCGTGGGGTCGTCCCACTCTGCGATGAGCCAGTACGAGGCTGCCACTCGAGAACCTTTTTCCCATCGATTATCGGCTCTACAGGCTAAATGGCCGGCCATTGCCACTTTGCTAACTTTGCGAGCTATGTCGGTCACTTTCGTTCTGCTGCGGATGTCTAACGCACTCTATCACGCAGAGAATTCGAGCATAGCCGCTCCATAGCTCGCTGAATGACTTGGAGCTTCCTCTACGGCCAGCAGTGAAGGACCACGTCTCAGTTCCGTAAGTCATCACTGGCAACCGCACTGGTTGAAGACCTTAGTTTTAGGCATTGAGGATATCGGACAAGAGATACGTCTAAGCTTCCGAAGTTGCCCATCAAGTTGGATTCGTCGATTGACCTCTGTGTCGAAGTTGGACTTACCTAGCCGGACTACTTGTCCCAGGTAAATATTGGTCAACAACTCGAGACAGCGTCCCCAATAACCACCGGCGTAGGCATGACGAGCGTTAGACGACTTTCGTCTTCTCCATGTTCATCCTAAGGCCCACGTGTTGGGATACCTGTTGAGGTCATTGAGCATAGCGTTGAGGTCCTCCAGCGACTCCGCCATTGTGACTATGTCGTCAGCAAATCTAATGTGGGTGATGTACTCGCCATCGATGTTTATACCTCGTCCTTTCCAATCAAAAGTTTGAATGCGTCTTCCAATCAGCGGTAAGAGTTTCGGGGATATAACATCACCCTGTCTTACCCTTCTGCAATTGAATAGGCTTCTACTACTGGATTGTAGTCGGACGGACATCGTTACTTTACTGTACAAACACCTCAGCACCTCGATATACCAACTGTCAATTTGGCAACGCTGAAGGGCCTGCAGCACGCCCAAATTTCGACAGAATCAAAGAGCTTTCTCATAGTCACAAACGCCAAGCATAAAGGCAAATTATCTCCTTAGTCTTCTGTATAATCTGCCACAGCGTAAATATGTCTTAGTACTAAAGCCTTTTCGGAATCCAGCTTGTTCGGTGGCTGGAAGTCATCTGAGTCTGGAAGCAAGACTATTCAAGATGACTCTCAAGAACAGAACATAAACGCGGCTCAGAAGGGAAATCGGTCTATAGTTTTTCAAGAGGCTCTTATCGCCTTTCTTGAAAAACAATACCACTAAGCTTCTGCTCCACGCTTCTGGCGTAATACCAGCCTGTAGGACGAAATTAAAGAGCCTCTGAAGGACCACAAATACCGGTTCTCGACCCGCTTTCGAAGCTCTGCTGTAATTCCGTCCTCACCAGGCCTTTGCCGTTCTTAAGTTGGTCAACAGCCATTCATATCTCACTTAGACTGACGTGACGTCCAAGATATTTTCGGGGTTGTGGTGGATGAGCTTTGCTCTTGGTTCGTCCCTCGCTTCAGTAAGCGGCTCCGATGACGATGTGTACAAATGTCCATAGAACCTCTCAATCTCCTCAAAACCTCCAGCCTACTGGAGATGACGGCTCTATTATCGGTCTTCAACTAGTCAACTGACTTTTCCCGATAGACAGATCTCTGGCAAGGATTTTAGAACATTGGTTCCGTTCTGTTAGCTTCTTTAATACGAGATGTATTAAAGTTGCGAAATCCGCCGCATATCTGGAGATCTGTCTATTAAGCTGCCTATAATCTGACTTATCAGAAGAAGACTGTCACGCATCTTCCGTCTTGTATCCAGAAGGTTAAGAGTGGCATCAGAGAGTTTTGGGTTCCAGTTTTGCGGTGTGTTTATAAAACCTAGAACCCACACCATGAACAGTTTCCACGAGCTTAGTGTTAATATCGTCCACAGTGTTGCACTTGTCTAGGGTTTGGAAGCGATTGCTAAGTTCGAGCTGAAAGCCATGGGCATTTGAATATGGGCACGAAACGGACGAAGCGTGGACTTTATCAGACGAGATCTTTCAAGCCTAATGTTAAGATTCAATGTGCCTCTTACCAGTCTGTGATCGCTGCCGGTTTTAAACCTTGCAATCACAGAGACATCGATGAATTTTGGCGTTTGGTCGTCGATAAAGTCAATCTCGTTTTTACGGAACCATCAGGGGCTTATCCAGGTCCACTTTCTGTGGGGCTGCTTCTTAGAAGAGTTCATCATATATGTCCTTCCCTCTCATAAAGTCAGCCAGCTGTTGCCCTCTTGGGTTCCGTTGTCCTACTCCAAAATTGCTTACTCTCAGCTCATCGTCTTTCCTTTCCCTAGTTTTGCATTAAAGTCTCCCATCAACACTAGTATTGAGTTTTGGAGGAATGTATGGCGCGTGAAATATCCTCTACATTGCCTCGACCTCCCCATCAGAGTGTGTCGATGTCGGTGCATATACCTGTATGACCTTCAACGAATATCGTTTGGATATTCTGAGTATAAGGTATGCGACCCTTGACGACACACTTTCGATTTTAACAATGTTGTTAATGAGAGACTTGCAGAACGATAAACCCGACACCTCCTTGGGATAGTTGGTCACCCTCCGGTAGAAAAACAGGTTGCCGATTCAAGGATTATCGTATCCTCCCCTCTCTTCGGACTTCAGATAATCCTATGATATCCCAACAGCAGCCTGTTTACCTCTTCTTCAACTCTGTCATCCTCGTCGGTCCTCAATGTCCGTGCGTTGAAAGTTGCCAGGTCCAGTCGTCGTTGGCGGTGGCCGAATCCACCGGGATTCTTAGCACCTCCCCACCGTTACCTAGGCCGCTACCGAGCCAGGAATAGTGGGGCTGCCGGGACTGGGGCCGCACGTCGTTGTCATTCTTCATGGGGGTTTTGCCATAGTTGCCACGCTTGGCGTGCGGGTTGGCAACCCAGTCCCTTCAGATCCTTCTCAGAAAACTTTCATCCTAGTGCTGAGTCAGACAATGATGCATAATTTCTCACTTTTGTTCTATACGTACACGGAGATAATTATGCGTATAGGCGGATATAAGATTGTTAATCTACGGTTTGCAGATGACACTGCCCTTTTGCCACTAGTAGTATTCGCTGGGAGAACTTCTCCTGAGAATGGAAAATGTCAGCTTGGAGTTTGGTTTGATGATAAATCGCAGCAAAACCAAAATGATGAATTCGACAGAGCTAATAACAACCCAAATATCACCAAAATAGGAAACTGTGATGTCGTCAATCATACGTCTATCTTGGGACTCTTATCTGAAATCAAGAAGTCTGCATAGATGAAATTAAGAGACGTATGGCTATGAGCAAAAGCGCAATGGACAAGCTCAAGAAAATATGGAGAAACAGAAACATCACAAAAGCCACAAAGGCTAGACTCGTAAAATCGTTGGTGTTTCTAATTTTCCTTTACGCGCCGAGACATGGACCCTATGGCAAGCCGAAACTCACAAGGTAGATGTTCTGGAGTTGGGTATTGGAGGAAGATGCTTGGGGTCTTCTGGACCGAGTACTGAACAAACGCTTCCATCATAGAGGGCTTGTCATTACAGAGCGTCTATCCACCATAGTGCAAAAGTCGGATCCTGAAATTCTTTGGGCATGATAGTCGGCGTGGAAACGACACTATAGAACGTCTTGTCGTTCAAGGAAAGTAGAAGGCACAAGACCACAGGGAAAATATCACCAAAGATTGACGGACCAGTCAAAGCTGCAGGTGGCGTTCCTGCATATGAACCGACTAACAATAAGGAGACTTAACTGGCGGGACGTAGTAAGGCGGATTGTCTTCTGCCCACTAATCGAGACATGATAACCGCGATCCTTCCAAAAGTAGCAACAAAAGAAAGAATTTAATATAAGCAATAATATCAAGCCATAATCTCTACGGAATATTGTTAACATATATATAAATTATTATTTAATTTAAGAATACATTTTCTGCAAATCTAGTAGTTTTTGCTACAAGTCTTTTAATAACACCATCATTCTAGAAAGATCATCAATCTCTTTAGGTAACTTGGAATGGTTATGAACTAAATCACTAATGTAATTTATTGTGGTCTTCCTCACTATACAGGCTACACTTGTCGAGTGATGAAATGGATTATCATTTTGATAGTTCCTTCGTTGCATAACAAATTAAACCTTTCAACAAACAGATTTCATAATTTAAAAGAAATCCCCAAACCATGTAGAGGCACTAAGAAAATATCGCGCTATCAAAAGTAAAATGGACCTTGTCCGAGACGAAGTTATAAGCGCTGATAGGTTCGAAAAAAATCGATTTTACATTGTTAGATCTGATTTCATATACTCAAAGTTTATAAACGATTTTTTTTTGTAATATTTTCTTTAATAATATAATATAAATGTAAAAATTACAAAAGTATTATATTTATTTGTTTTATTTTTCAACATTAAATATAAGTAAATTAAAGGTTTAAATAAAGATCTTACCTTGCGTGGTGAGACAGATCAGATAAGTGCCCTTTTGGGTATTATAAATATAGTATTAGTACGTATTTAGACATTCTAGATTGCTTCTGTTTTCCATAATATTGTGGTAATACACAAAACAGGACTTGATACATATTTAGACAACAATTTTCTCAAAAAATTTCTTTTGCAACCACAGTATTACACAGGACAATGCTATTGAGGATGGATATTTGGCTTGTTTCAAATCTATTTTCCATAGCCCATCGATAAATGAATAATGTTGTAATATTTGACGTTTGTATTAAATGATGATTTAAAGAAGATACGCTTCTTGCCTTCCTATGTCCGGTATTATAATTCATTTACTGCATATTATGTTATCCGCGTTTGTACGGTTAAGAATTTTTAAAGTGAATGTTTGACAGTCAAAAGGCGTCACTTTTTGAATTCCTGTGAATATTCGTGAAAATTCAATGGCGTTGCTCCATTAATTAAATAAACTATAATAAAAATTAAATTGATTGCCCGAAAAAATCGGTATACGGGCGAAAGTTATGCGTTCACGTCTTTTAGTGGTAAAATGATTGATGTTATATTCATTTGTATAGTAAGAAGAAGGATCAAATAAAAATAGTTAATATGAAAACAGATATTTTGTTTACTAAAACGGCGGAACAGTCGATTGTACGACAAGATATGATGCGGTAAGCAGCCCCTCTTTCTTTTCTCTTCTCCTTTCTAAGCAGGCAACTGCGCACGAGTAAGAGACTTCTTCTTTCCTTATGGTTGTTTATGGAAGCGTTACGAAAGCGGCGCTTAGCACAGTTTTCGAGGTCCTCCTATCTTGAATCAATTTGAAGACGTTGGCACGTCTAAAAAAATGATTAATTAATAAAGTTATTCTAATGAAGCTAAGTAAAAGTTTAACATATTAATTATATATCTTGTGTTTACAATTAACCATTAGTTTATTTGCTTTATTATTGTTTTGCAGCTTATGTTAGTAAGCATAGGCCGAGATAATCATCATCATTATCAGCCTTTGTTGACTGCTGGACTAGGCCTCCTCAAACCGCCTTCTTCATTGGAGGGTTTTGGACTATAATTATCCGTTTTTCTATCGCTTAGAAAATATCATTTCAAATACATTTCCCAAGTAAACTTATCAATTTATGAATATTGTTCTTTTTGTAAGCAGAGAAGTACCTACAGTTAATAAAATAGACCAGAGAATGGTTTGCAACAGGACGTTGTTTTGTATGTACAATTATTTTAACAAACAAAAGTTTAAGTATTTATGGTGCAATTACGGATAATTAATTACCTACCAACGCAGGTCAACAACAACTACTGTTAAAATTTAATTGATTCCCATTTTGTTTCCAGTGAAGAACGTAATTCAAAACGTTTCGTCAGTGACCGAAAATTTTGATTTCGAAATAATATAAAGTTTAATTAACTTGGGTTTAATACACTGATGATGCAATGATTGTTTTGGGGTTTTTACGGTTTTATTTTTAACTGTGTTAAAATACAGTACAAACTTCACAGAATAGAACAATAAATTTGCCTATTTACCAAGTAGATCTTCACATATCAACAATATTTTACAAAAAGTTGGCTAAATAATTTTTGTATCGACTAACAAGTACTTGGTGCATTGATAGATATTAATGATATTGAAAGTTGTAATCGTTTGTTTTTTACTAGGTATTTTATACGTAGATGTTGAAATATGACGTGTAGATCACTACACGATCACGCATCTATGCAACCCAGCGTGCAGCTTTAACCTTCTCTCTAATTTTCGCCATCCGATTATTATTTTAGAAGGCCTTGCTTATTAACAGCGCGGGATATAGATCGTCGGTGAAGCCGTTACTAATTTTACTCTGATATTCAGAGATACTTTTAATTAAAGAACGTTAACAAAAAATAATATTAAGATGTAAGAGGCTTCAAGTCCATATTTGCCATAAATACAGTAAATTAATGGATTGCTTACTCCTCTACCTCTTTTACTTCAAATGATTATGTCCAAAAGTTCTTAAGCGTTTGCGCACGTTTCCTTTTTAAATATTATTTCAACTTTTGTTGAGTTAATTTACGTTAAAATAAGTTAAGTTGATTAAATACTACAAAAAAATAATAATGGTCATTGTAAATTGAATAAAACATTTAACGGCAACAAAATAACTTTAAAGGTTTCTTCCTGAAAAAAAAGAGTGTTACCTCTTCCACAGGCTATTTATTTACGGACAATCACAAAAGGGTTTTAAAGAACCCTTAGTTATAGTCTCTAAACAAATAGGTGTGTATTTTCCTTTTTCATTGTAATTTGACGCTGACTTTTGTTTTTGACTACCAAAGAAAGAGTAAAAATTGAATCGTGTTTATTTTTGTGTGTGTTTTATTACATATATTTTTTTATATTTCATTTTAAAATCTACTACTGTGATGTCATGTTCCTTGATAGTTATAATAAACTTGTAGATTAATTTTTAATTAATATTTTTATGTAAGAGGATTTAAAACCGTCATTGTTTAATTGTATTGGTTTATTCTAAACATATAAGAACAAACTGACTTTTGAAATTTCACCTCGAATTTTAATTCGTAAAGTAAGTCCAAAATGGTGGGTAGTTAACATTAAATAAACGATTCTTCTCAAATAGGCACCACGGTGGTCGCCCCCAGACGGTCCCCCATAAAAGAACCTAGATTATCATCTTTATATAATTGACTAGACTTTCTTTCCAATCAATCGACGTCGATGTTCACCAATCAAACATTTTTAATTAACGATCACTCATCTGACTTGGACATAATTTAAAAAAAATATACCTTTTTTTAACATATATTAATTATAGTTAAATTTTAATATTATATGTCTTCAGTGAAATTTGTTTTCAATATAGAAACGTGGACTAAGCGTCTTTTTAATTTGGTTTTAGTTCATACTAATTAAAGGATATTTATGTTTAATATATATCCTTTAAAATACGAACTTAGAAATCTCTTTTTTGCTTATATGTAAAAATAATTAAAAGCTCATTTTCTTTTAATTTAAATAAAATAAACTGATTCTATTCAAATATGTTTTTGGTTTTTCAACATGTTAATGATTGATTTTTAAATTCCTTAAAAGCGATGATATAGTTATATTATTTTAATTATTATATATTAGCTAATAATTTCTATTTTAAATTTTAGTATCAATTCCTAACATCAAAATACAAACTTTAGATCCGATGATTTTTAATAAAGTATTTTTTTATTTCTTTATTAATTAGTAATCATATAATCTTAATAACAATTTTTAATAAACTAAACTTGAAGCTAACAGCAGTCTATTCTGTTTGCGTTTTATTTTTAATAAGCTCAAATTTTTTTATTATTAACACAACATTACAATGCAATTTGTAATGTTACTAAATCAGTCACTATAATAATAATCCAAGACTAAATGATGTAAAGGACATCTATTAAGAAATCACTTTTAATGATTTCAATCATCTTAATGTCATCATCATCATCATGAAAAGGAGTAAACTTATGAGTTCGTAAGAAATATATAATAATATAAGACATTTAATTCAGATTTCTACTTTATTTAATAGCTTTTTCATTGGTACATCATCATCATCAGCCCTGCTACTGCTGGGCATAGAGCTCAATACCCACCCTTCTCCATAGGGTTTCAGGACCATATACCACGACGCTGGTCTAATGGTTAGTGGGTGGATTGACCCTTACCCATCCAGCATAGATCGACTTACAGGCAATTGAGTATCTGCCCGATTGCTCTAGCTAACTAAAACAACTAAAATTTGTTGAGCCCCGCAATTCGAATACACGACTTCGGGTTTTCTAAAGCACACGCCCTTACCACTAGCTATGGCGGCAAATGGGTTATAAAGAAAATAGAAAAATTATAGCCCCTTAATAACAATTTGCAAACAGAAGTCATATACATTAAACATCAACTCATCCATAATTATTCCGGAACTCACGCTGTGAAAAGTTTTTTAATGTTATATCAATTCACTTATTACATTTAGCCACGGAATATCTTCCATCTTAAAAGTTATTCAAAAAGCGTAAACATTACTGTCTGATATAAAATGTAATTATTCATAAATTGAATGTTGTCCTTCTTACCTACTACATAATACATACTAACAATTTACTGAACTTTTAGATAAATGTTAGCATTAAACTAAGAAAAACGGGATAAAGTTGTCGTTAAAATAGCTCGAAATAATTGATCATGTTATAAACATTTGTTAAGTAGCTTTAACCATCTTAAGTAGTTCAAAAGAACTTTAAAGTTAAAGAGTAAGTTAACGTCACCGCCGAGACGTAGTGTTTTATAGAAGATCTTGACTAATGAAGACTACTTCGAACTTTTAATTACTTCATCGCGTCTTAGCATAAGAAAGGTGAGTTAAGTAGGTCAATTTACATTAATCCCGTAATAGTTCATGGAAGTTATTATAACAGAAGCGAATGTAATTTTCAATCAAGCCAATCGAAAATTCAGGACCAGTTTAAGCAAGTAATACTATTTATTTTAGTTAAATTTGGAAAATCTATATAGGGCAAATTTATCGTAATATTTTCGATTCAAATGAGATGTGATATAACAAATTTATCAGGCTAAACGAGTTGTTTTGTAGGAAGAAAGCAAAATTATAATATTCAAATTGATTTTCTTTAAGAAACTTGTCCTATAACATTGAAAAAACTAAACTATGATTATAGTGTAGGATCGAACTATGATTATAGTATTAAATGAAATATGGTTAATTTATTAAAGACCCAAATGAGATAGTATGTCCTTCGGTCAAAAGCAATTACGTGCGTGAAGTCGAGCAAATCAAAAGCGATATATCTTTGACTTTGAACACTTACGTTTTCCTAAAACCCTAAATGTGATGGCATTTCTATGAGTCCCTTTGACCGAAATTGTATGTATCGCACCAAACTCCCGAGAAAGGACTTTACAGTAGAATATTTATATATACACGTCATGTCGATCAATTTATTTATATTGTGTTTCTCGATAAACTTATTTACCCGTTTGCTGAATGTCAAGTAATGTTATACTATCTGCTTTATGCTGTAATTGCAGGTTATTTTTAATCTTTGACTAATTTTTGGAGATTAATTAGGGACATACAACTTTTTAAAAATAAAGAATCGTCGAACCCTAAAATGTTTGAATATGCTCTATTGCAATTTTAATGTTTTGCATTAAATTGACTATTATGGGTTATTCTTAAAACAGAGGTTTCGGGACTTTACTGTAGATAATAAAAAGTACAACTATGAGGCCATAGTTTAAGTCTATATTATATGGTTTTGGCAGCATTTCTTATTTATTAAATGATTTATTACAAAATTATTAAAAAGATAGGACCAAATGACAACTAATACCTTTCTATAAAAAGTAACCAAATCGGAGTACTAGGAGCGGAGCAAGTAGTATATACTATTGAAAAGTTGGAAGAGGATAAGATAAAAGTCTTAACAGTGAACTTATATCTCACTAAAACTCTTAACATCTATTCTCACTTAAAAGGTATTTCTTACGTAATTTCTTTAAATTTTAATTTAGTAAAAACTAACGAAGGTAAGTCTACAACCCGGCCTTAGTTAGTTTTTCACCTTTTACAGTGTTCCATACTAAATTCATATAGTTTACATCTTTTCATTAAGATTTACTCAAGTAACAGCTTTTATTAGTATTGATTTTTCATGCCTATAGTATAATACACTTCATGAGTCATTTTGTTATCAGAAAATTCATTGATGAATCATTTTGCCTTAATAAATAAAAACCATTGAGAATACAAAAGCTTTCCAGTATGATTCGATTTCATGAACTCCGGTTGTTTATTGTTAAATCAAGAACCAATACCAATAGGTCACGAAGGCAGGTAACACGGTACCTCCATTAAAGGTGTTATTTATAAAGTACATTTCGTAACTAGCATTATAGAATAGAATAAATTTTGATTTTATTATAGCCCGAGAATAAAGAATTTGACTAAAGTGATGCCTAAAGCGGAAATGCAGAATGTATTTACTGCAATATGAATTTCTTTTAAGCTTGTTTTTGTTACCATAGAGTTGGCATTGTCTCGCCAAATCTCTCGCTTGTCAAATTTCCTGTGTAAGACGACAAACGACATTCGAGGTAATCCCAATAATTGACTTAAATTTTAAAATACAGGATTTCTTACCATTGTAAAATAAATTACATAATTATTTATTTTTTGTATACCTGTTCATTAAGTTTTCCGATATGTGGAAAATATGATATCTCAAAGATTTGTATAGATAAAAATATTTTTTCGAATCAAATTATTATACAAGTTTAAAATAATTGTTTCAAGAAATACATTTAATAAATGATGTCATCTATTACGTATCCTAGTTAATAGCGTTACGATTTTTTTAACAAGGTTAAATTCAGAAAATATTATAGCTTCCACCTTCACATTCAACATTACTTTTAAGAAGAAAATCGACATTTTTAAATAATTTAATTAATAATCTTCTACATTTAAAATCCCCAAAGCTTTTGCAGTTCGTGCCGGAATATCTAGACGATGGCAAGTTATTTTTGGATACAAGGCTTTACACTTTTTACTATAGTTGAAATAAACTACATTACACCCTTATATATTTTATCCTCTGAAAAATCGATACAGTAATTTAAGTGAAAGAATAACAAACATTTGTCCTCGAACACATTCGCATTTAGATAGTCTTTAAAAGTATATACTTTACATATTCCATATCACTTTTATCATTTTAACTAGCAATTTTAGGTTACAAATATTTAAATGTATCAACTAATTTAATTTAGTTACTTTACATGGAAGACATTTTTTCTAATATATCCTATTTTAATAGCAGAAGTTTCTTCTACAAATGGGGATATAATTAAAATAAAATAATTTTTATGCTAGTGCGACGAAGTATTGACATTTTCCGTGTTACCACAAATATCAATGCAGTCAATGCTTGTCTATGATGGTTCTTTAGGATAAAGACACTATACCTAATAATTACTAGTATTACTAATTATCTAATTGAAATCAAGTTTCCAAGATAAATTTAAAAGCAGTTATCTCATTTAACGATATAAATTAAAAGAAGATAAAAAAAGGTTTTATAAAGTTAATTTTCTTTAAAATACAAACGTATTTTACTTCGAATCAGTTTATACTTAACCTTTTCTTATACAGAAAACTCGTACCCCACGAATCGTTGCCAATAAAATTTTGCGGCAAACTTTTCCAATTTTACCTCATATCAATTCACTTATTACCTTCATCCGAATCAATATCGTTAAAAGTAAACGAAACCTTTCCTTCGGCTTATTTAATTCGAACAAACTCTTAGCTCTATAAAGGGAAGAAATAGCAGACATTATGCTTTTATTATAGTATAATTTTTTAAACTTTTAGACACATTTATTCGTGGAACAATATCTAATAAAATGTACTGTAAAATCTGTCTAATAGTATTTAATTATTTTATTAATAATAAGTTAATACTATTAATCCTAAAAGATCAAAAGGTAGAATAATTTGAAACACGAATTAAATAAATTTCAGAGGAGTTTTTTCTACTCTACGAATATTTTACGATAACTAATTAAAATATTTAACTTCAACAAATATTAAAGTTTTATTTCATACGAACATTTCCAAATTGAGACCTATATTAAGTCAAAAGCTTGACAATTGTTCATCTTGTTTGTTGTTATAGTAATGACCAAGTTAAGTTAATATGTATCAAAATTATGTGTACTCAGAATTCAGTTTTAATTTAAAATATATACTTCTATATTTTACGCTCTGGTTATCGGTGAGTTGACAGCGTGTCTGGTTTGGCCACTCTAAAATTAGTATCCCGTCAGATTAAAGTATGGCTAATACTGGACTGCCGCTGCAAAGTCACCGAGTAAAACAATAGTGTTGAGAAAAGAGAATAGAACTCTGCCTCATTCCTCGTCATTGCTATTTGTTACTTTTGCTGCATTTGTCTCTGCATGATGCAAGCAAAATTCGTCAAAACACTTTAATCCCTAGACATTCAGAAGTTGAGTGGGAGGAACGATCTCCTACACTTATGTTTTGGGAACCGTGCAGAATTAGTACCATTTTGACACGTCTTTCGTTTATCTCTATATTAATGCATCAATTGTCCATGAAAAACAGTATATTCTTTGGATTGTAGAGGTCAGATACCAGTCACTTTACGTAAAAAAAATATTATTCAGTTTAATCTAGATGGATTAAAATTTGGGAAAATGGCAAGGACAGAAAGTTTAATAATAAATGCTTGTTTAGAAAAAGTTAATATATTTAAACAAATCCTAAAAACTCAACCGTTTATCGCGTTTATTTTACATTTTTAAATACCCGACGTTTCGAATACTTTCCAGCGGCCGTGGTCACGGGGTAGACTGAGATGTCATGCGTCTTGTTGCCAATGCTGAAGCGGGGTTTCCAGATCTTAATCGTAATTAATTATTTTTAGTCTGTACTCCGACCTATGCAAAAAGAACTGATTTTATCATAACAGTCAGCAGGGGTATTACGCTTGGGTTTAAATTTTAATTTATTAATTATGGGGTCCCAAGCAGGTGGTAGAACCCAACTATCTTCTCTATTGAAATTTGGATGTTTTCTGATCTCAATAGCCTCGTGGATCATCCTTAGTAGGAATCGGTGTTCTTTAGCGAGGATTTGTGGTCGATCAAATCTGATGTAGTGGTTTGGGTGATTTAAGGTATGGTCACACACTGCCGACTTGTTGGGTCACGCGGGTTCTTATTGCTCGCTTTGTTTGTTCAATATAAGAGAGGCCGCAGTCACAATCTAGCTTGTACACTCTTGGATCTTGTAGAGAAATATTGTACTTGACAGGTGGTAGGAATGGACCAATCTTCTTCAGCGGCTTGAAATAAGTTCTGATTGAAGCCCGCCTCAAAATGTAGCTAATCTTGTCAGTTGCACCTCTCACAAAAGGTAGAACAGCAGGTACTCGCTCCATTGTGGCTGCCTTCATTCGATAACAATGACGTTACCGTGGCGCAGCAAGCTTGTTGTCTCGCAGTACTTGATTGTAGCTCAGCCGCCAGGTGTTCATCATCACAGATCCCCCGTGCTCTCTGAAACAAAGATTTGACCACGGTAGCTGGCTGGGATGGATGGTGGTGTGAATTACCGTTTAAATGTTTATTTGTGTGGGTTGGTTTCCTATATAGTCCGACCGAAACTGGTTTTCCGACCGAAACCGAAAGTTCGGCCGTGGCTTTAGTTTCGGCCGAAACCGAAACCAAAAACTAACGTGGTCAAGTATCAAAATTCTTAAAATACTGAAATTTTATGCTTTTTGCCCATTATCCTACATAAAATGGAGACACAGTATATTAAGTTTCAGGTAATGATTTAAGTTGATAATATTTTTTTTTTACGAAATATTATAATCAAAACAGTATTTTTTTAAATTAAATTCCCCGAGGGAAATAAAACAAATTATTTATTGTAACTGTTGCGTTAACTATTAACTATTGGTATTTTGAGATCTTTCATTAATACTTTGGTCTGTATTTGTAGTTCCAATAAGGGATCAAAAAGTAGTAAGAAAGAGATAGAAAATAGTGACGATTGACAAGTTAAATTTTTATTTTTCTGCATATTCCACTTACACATCGACTCCAGCGTTAATTTGGTGACAAGGTGAAAAACATATCTGGTGGATCTGGTGCATAAGGCGATGGTCAACCAATTTGAAGCCGGCTTGCTGAATGCCAGCCATCGCTACTGCCAGCCTATGAGCGAGTGCGATATCAAGACGAAACAGTACACCCCTACGATGCTTGTATTTTTTTCATCATTGACGGCATTCTCAACTTGGGGCTTAAAGCTGCATCATAACCTGTAATAGTTTTTCCACTCTCTAGATTATCACCTTGCCGGCCGATGCCAAGGCATAACGATTCTTCCGGGTTGGTGAGGATGGCCGTATCCATTGCAAGATTTCCTTTTGCCTCCTGATCAAAAGGATGAACCCATGATCCATCCACTGTTACAAAACGAGACACAAGAAAAAAACGAGACAAAATGTTTTCAGAATCTTTTTATAACTTGTCCTATAATATCTTTGAAATATCAAGTCGACTATATTTTGATTCTCGGCATCCATCTTGCGGAGCCTTTTCCTATTTTCAAAAACTGTGATGATATGGATAGAATGAGGTATTCATATTATCTTTATTCAATATTCATTGATTCCATGCAACACTTTCTTATTGATTGTTAAATAAACTATCATCGGTTTGGAAATGGAAGCCTATGACTTGAGAAGAACCGGAATAAAGAACTTAGGGACCGAAGTATTTTTCAATATTTTCATATACAAAATCATATTTAACAGTTTGAAATAGCCAGTATGTGTTAACTACAAGTAGTCATTACAGCAATAATAGCCTTTATCACACAAACGTTTTTACAACTTTTACGAATTTATTTTAGATAAAAGCTAAACATTTTCAAAACGCCCTTCTCAAATTAGGTATCAGATGGTAATTCTTCGGTCGTTCGAAACAGTTATTTCAAAATTGGCAACATTATCTTGAAAGACTGAGGTCGATAGACGATGGAGTAAGGAGGAATGGAGTATATATAACGATATCACGTCGATTTTTCGTTCTACTAGAATCATCAATTCTTTGAGGTAACTTAGAATGGTTGACAAAACTAAAATCGACAAAGCTGAGCTCGGTTGTAGCAATGATACCTTACTTTCGCTACAATTTCGTTTCAATTTCCAAATCGTTTAATTTTGATAAAATGACAACTTCTAAAACCAGTTTTGTTTCGGCAAAAGTTTCAGCCAAATTTGGCGAAACCGAAACTGCGGCTGACACTTAATTCTTAGCCGAAACCGAAACCAAAATTTCGGTCGGGCACTATTGGAAACGGATGAATGTCAGCTTTTTGTGAAAAATTAGAACCGACTGGGAAAGATACGATAGTTTTATCATATGTAAGTCCTCATTGGGTAAGTGAATGATATTATTTTCGTAAATTAATAATTCAATTATAAATGGAATTATTATGTCGTAACTGAAAAGAGGAGTAAATGTATCAATAATAAATTAAAGTACAATAAATAAAAGAAAAAATGTAGCAATGTTACGACGATGACACGAAGATTGACATAAAACAAATTAAAATAAGCATGTAAGATTGGAATGTGTTATTAATTTAACAACAAAATTTTATTGTATTGTACACGATATTAATATCTCCTGTATGACTTTTTGAAGTAAATTTCTATAAGTACATAGTGTCGATTAATTTTGTTTGAATTGACAAAATATATAATCTTTGAAAATTCAAACAAATTATATAACAAATAGAAACTCCTTCTTTATTCAGCGATATTGATGTTTCAAGATTTTATAAATTTGTCATAATATGAAATTATGCTTACACTTATCTTGAACACTATTTTATTAAAAATCTTAAGTTCTTTTAAAGAGTTCGGGCAGCATATGACAGTGCGCGAAAAACTTTCAAAAGTTTTATAATGTAATTAATTAAATTCTTTCGGTGCATAAAACGTGCTATAAATTACATTATTTAATTTTACCGTTATCATTATTAGTAAATTATCATTATTTTAGCGTTTGAACTGCTTCCGCAAAAACTTTGTAATACCTTTAATTAATGATGAACTTTTGGTGTCATTTAAAGTTCGCTTTTTCTCTTAAATTTTGCTGATTAGTTTTATTAAAGTACAAGAAAGTATTTAGAAATTCAGTATTTTAGGAAATAATAAATTACTTAAAATAAAAAACATCGTAATTCATATTATCAATTAAAATAACAAAATATGTCTCTTTATTTTTGATTGACATGATAAAAAATTACATGGAGAAAGACAATCATATTGAGAAATTTTCATGGTTCATATATTCATAAAAGTCAGGGCCAGTTATGTTTGAATAAATGTAACTTTCTCTCCACCATATTTACTTTTAAATTTGATAATAAATATATTATAATTTAATTATATGATTTATAGGCATTTAATAAATCCGATTACTTGTAAATTTACTATTAAAACATTATTAATTTAGACTTTAACTTCTTAATTTATTTTTCGAAAGCCCATTTTAAATATTGAGGTCGATACAAACAATCTTTGGTCATCCCAAGTAGATAAAAATAAAGTAATACTTACGTATTTAATTCTTTTGCACTGAATAAAATTTCCTACTATTATAACTGTCAATTGCATTCAAGTCACTTGTTAGTTTACTTGCCATTGTTACTATATTTATTATTGTTTTGACTATTTGAAATTATATGAACATAAACGTGGCTACTCAATCATGAATTCATGAGTGTATACTATGCATTGGCGGGGTGGAGTGGTAATAGAAAGAGAAGGAAGAGAGAACAAAATGAAAGAGGGAGAAAGAGAAAGGCTTAACATACTCGCTTGTGTATGCGACTGTCGCACCTGCGCACGTCTCATTTAACGGTTTTATTCCACGCACTTTTTCTTACGGTCTTACTATCACATTTTTCAGTTCGGTCGCGGATCAAAATCTCTATCCCTCCAAGCCTGCCGTAAGGAACTTCGTTTCAAAACTCTGTCGATCGCAATTATGTGGTTATTCATCCCTATCAATATCGTTTCGATTTAAAGTGGTTAAAAATTGACAATACTTTTATTTTATTTTCTGTAGTTTTAGCAAAAACTTTACACGTAACCAACCCATAGTAATATAGGATGGTAATGACATAACAGGGGTGCCCAAAAGTGTAATTGAAAAGAAAAGAAGGAAACAACCAAAATAATACCGGATATTACAAAATTATATGATTTTTCACATAATTTTGGTCAAGATTTTAGGTATTTTCGTAGAGTAACAGAGAGAGAGTTGTTATAGAGAAATAGATGATATGTGT
Organism: Lamproptera curius; assembly: GCA_029286875.1. Lineage (NCBI taxonomy): Eukaryota > Metazoa > Arthropoda > Insecta > Lepidoptera > Papilionidae > Lamproptera > Lamproptera curius. The sequence continues at coordinate 41,267 of JAGSMT010000700.1, forward strand.
AATATCACAGGTAACGTAATCAAGGATAGGAAGCATTATGTAAAGCTGAGTGTGATCTCATTCATCCGCATTAGACGTTATGATAAAGTTTATTTTCTTAGAGAGAAACTGATGACTAATAGAATAATTTTATATATTATGAAAGCACAACTCAATAGTCTTTTTAACAATAAATAAAAGTTAACATATTAAATTGCATAAAATTTAAAAAATATGGTTGATAATAATTTTACTACGAAGTTGCTAACGATGGGTAAATGAATTAAGTATAAGTTTATTATTCAACTATAATAAGATTGTGTTAATTTCTTAATGGTTTCGGAAAATCTCACATTTAAAACCCCGGTTTTTAAATTTTTGGGGGTTTTTTAATTTTTCCCCCCCAATGAAAATTTTGGGAAAAAATTTTGGGTTTTTTTTTTTAGAAATTTTTTTTTTTAAAAAACCCAACCAAAATTTTTTTAAATTTTTTTTTTTAAAAAAAGGTTTAAAAAAAATTTTTTTTTTTGGGTTAAGGGAAAACCCCTTTTTTTTTTTAAAATTTTTTTAATTTTGGGAAATTTTTTAAAACCCCTTAAAAAAAAAAAATTTTTTTTTTATTTTTTTTGGGGTTTTTTTAAAAAATTTTTATTTTTTGGGAAATTTAAAAAAAATTTTTTAAAAAAAAAAATTTTTTTTTGGTTTTTTAAAAAATTTAAAAAATTTTTTTTTAAAAAAAAATTTTTAAAAAAAAAAATTTTTAAATTTTTTCCCTTTTTTAAAATTTTTTTTTTTTTTAAAAAAAAAAAAATTTTTTTTTTTTTTTTGGGAAAAAATTTTTAAAATTCCAAATTTTAACCGATTTAAAAAATTTTTTTCCCCAAATTTAAATTTTCCTTTTTTAAAATTTAAAGGGTAAATTTTTTTAATTTTTTTAAAAAAAAAATTTAAAAAAAAACCCCGGGGCCCCCAAAACCCTTAAAAAAAAAAATTTTTTAAAGAAAAAATTTTAAAGAAAAAATTTTAAAAAAAAAATTTTTTAAATTAATTTTTTTTTTTAAAAAAATTTTTAAAAAAAAAAAAAAAAAAAAAAATTTTTTTTAAAATTTTTAAAAAAGGGGAAATTTTTTTTAAAAGGGGAAAAAAAAAAAACCCCCGGGGGTTAAAGGGGGGTTTGAAAAAAAATTAAAAATTCCCCCCCCTTTGAAAAGGGGAAAAAGGGAAAAAAAAAAAACCAAAAAAAAAAAAAAAATTTTTTTTAAAAAAGGGTTTTTTTTTTCCCAAAAAAAATTAAAAAAAAAAAAAAAAAAAAAAAAGGGAAAAAATTTTTTTTAAAATTTAAAAATTAAAAAAAATTTTTTTAAAAAAAATTTTTTTCCCCTAATTTGTCGGTTATAACATTAATTGTTTTTTTTTAAATTTTTCAAAAACCAAAAAAAAACGTGGGTTTAAAATTTAACAACGGAAATTTTAAACCTTAAATCCTTACCCATATTTAAATTAAGAAAATCGGTTATATTTTATTTTTTCTATTGTAGAGGGTGGTACCAATTAGGTTTTCCTTGTGGGTTTTACTTTCTGCATAAAAATAGATATAATAAAATTGGTAAACAAACTAATCTTGCATTTTTTCAAAAATGATATCCTTTTTACAATTATGTTAAGGTTAAGATTACAACTACCCAATTAGAAATCAAAAACACCCCAAATAATTTTTAGAGATACAAAACAAGGCGCTCCTGCGTTATTTTCAAACAAATGCTTTGGATTCCTAAAGATCAAAATGCGTAAATCAATTATATACAAAATTATTTTATTAATTCCATTTTTTAGCCTAAAGATCATTATAATAAAATTTTTTTGTGTCTTTTAATTTTTTCCGTATTAGAACTTTTGCCAATTAAATTCTATTACTTATTAGTCTGATTATGTGACGTAATTTATCAATCCTTTTTTTATTTTTGACCAGGTTTTTTAACTAATAATTATTCTTAATTTACGAGAGCCGGAATGTATATAAAAGGGGTTTTATATTTTCAATATTTTGAGATATTTTACTCTTTCTAACTATTGCTAAAGGCCACCTTCTTTAAGTTTATCTCAGTCTCGGTAATTCTTCTGGATTATTCTTAATTTATACATTATAGATTTTTCCTTTTTATATAAGGAAATTTACAAAATTATAACATTTTCTATAACTTTGTAAATTTCCAATTCCATTTATTAAAGTAAAAAAAATTTAGAATCTAAAAAAAGCCTTTTTGGGTGCCTGGCTATTAAACAATCGATGGGTTTGATTCCTCATTAAACTTTGATAAATAAAGGGATGTTAATTTGTAATATATTTTGCATTAACATTATCACTCACTTACTATCATGGTATAAGATTTTTAAATTTTTTATGGATAAATTTAAAATTATTTTTTTTTTTTTGAAAAAAAAGTTACTCAAATTTGCGGCTTATGAGAAAAACAATTACAAGTTTTTGCTTAAATTTACCAAAGAACAGGCAGCCTAAAATGTCAATGGAAAAAGTGTGTGTTAGGAAAACAATACAATTACTTTAAATAAATATATTCCCTTTCGATAAATCCCTTTCGGTTGTCCGAAATAAAATATTTTTAACGGTAAGACCAACGTTTCGAGAAAATTAAACACAGAAATCTTGTCTTGTATCTTTGAAACGTTTATTGACCGGACGTAAAGTATCGTTTTTAAGTTAATGCACTTTTAAAAAGGATAAAATTTTATTAATTTTGTCTCTTGTAACCCAACCAAACATAGTTTTTGGAAAATATATTATATCCAATAATTTTTAAGTACTTTTAAAAATTCAATACTTTTAATATAATAAATATCCAAAAGCTTTATTATTGCATGTATAGATTTTTCTTGCCAGTAACCTTGGCCAATTTCTTCAAATCCCTGCAGCAAAAGCTTATTGTTTAATCTAATTTCCCGTTTATAGGGCAGAGAAGCTTTTAAGTATCAGGATAGCAAAATATTTTGGGTTATCTTTAAGATTGAGGTGTTATACAGAAAAAAAATCCTTATAATAGAGAATATTCAGAAATTAGTGAACTAAAACGCATACGCGAAACTTTACAGTTTGAAAACGAAAGTCTTAAATCAATGCGTTGATGAAAAATTATTTTTTTACATATTTCATCTCATTCAAATTAGCAATAGAATAATTTTAAAAGAATGTCGGTGACGAAAAATGAACTTTTTTATCTAAAAATCTATACAAAAGTTAATTAAATTATTTACCCAGTAATTTAATTAAAGTTTCAATACATTTTTTAGACGTAGGTTTTTGTAAAAAGCTATGAAAAAAAGCATTTACACACTTTAGTGACAATTAAATTCTGTCTGCCTAATGAATTTGGAATAATCAGTACATTTCAGGAAGTAATAATATTATTCAATTTTGCCTATGCTATTTTAAATCTACTTTCTTAATAAAATTTGCATATTTAGACTATTTACCAATATATATAATCCAGGTTACATTGAAAGCCTACTAAGTTATCCCGTAAAACTTTTTAATTTTTCTAAATCGCTTGGAAATTTCGTTCAATTTTTCGTTTCCTTATCCAAATAAGACAACAATTTTTAAAAGCTCTTAAGGAAATATTTTTAAATTATTTTAAGTTTATAATTAATCATCCCGCATGTTTAATAATTTTCATTATGTTAAAAAAATCATTATATCTTTCTCATAACATTTCGACGCTGTGTGTTTTCGTAGCGAATGTGTTATTTAAAAACAGTTGTATTTACTTTTTTATGAAATTTACTATTTTTCTTTATTTTTTTATTGTATTAATTAAACCTTTAAATAAATACCTTTATGCGATCGTACTATTTTTAGTGAAATTTCATTGAAATAAAAGGAAAAATACACAGGACTCTTTTAAATACATTTGTAATTCCACCTACGGTTTTATTAAAGGTTTAACAAATGATGGTTCAATGCGAACGTTAATTGACAATAATGAACTCAAAGCAAAAGTATTAGTAAAATTGGGCTTGCTTTACAAGTACATGGAATGATTAATAAAACAAAAAAGTTTACTTACGTTATACGTTTAGAGAGTAAGAAAATAAGAGGTTATTGTATAACTGTCGGCGCTAGACGGCTTTTGACATAATTTTGCCACGAAGGACTTTTTGTATCAAAAGCGGAAACCTAAAAATATAAAGGAAGTGATACTTTGGCATTTACCTTTATGTTGCCAATTTAAACATTTTTTGTAGCAAGCTCTATTTATAATTTACTTTTATACGACTGTTTAAACTATAGTTTCAATTTTAATATACCCACCTATTATTACGGTGGGTGGTACAGAATATTTAAGAGGATAAAAATACAATATTTGCAATTTTTTAAATAATCCCAAGGGAAACAGGCAGCCGGGCCTGCATGGGCAATAAAAAGTAAAACATAGTAGGAAGGAAAAGAAGCATCTTACCACGTTTTCATTAAGTTAAAAAGGAGAACATAAGAAGTTGAGATGCCAAAATTATTTCCAAAACTTGAATAGGTGGCAGACAAATCAATGTCCCCGTTTGCCAAATAAACAACCTTATTTTATCACGAATCTTGAGCCATTCGAACTATATAACTGAAAACAATTATGCCTCTAATGTAATTCATGTAACTTTAACATTCCGTATGAAAGTAATTGAGGTAAGCATTAAATAAATTACATTATATAATTAAAAATTTTAACGGCAATTTGCTGATATAAAACTAATTAATATTTATTATAAGTATTACAAAAATAATTTTTTTTAATAATTATTAAGTAAGTTTTTACTTTAGACAGATGAATTGAATTTTTTAAACGGTTTTTTTACTTTTTATTGTATGAGTAATAGTAAGTTTTGCTCTTTATAGTAATTAAACATTTTTAATTTTTAAATAAAACCCAAAAGCTTTAAAGGTTTACCTAACCGAACGGTTAACATTTAATTTTATTATTAATTTTAAGTGAAGCGATATTTGGTTCATTACAAAAACACTCTGAGTTGCGTAAAATTGTTACAATGTGTGAAAATTTTTTTTTTTTTAAAGATAGTTTTGAAAACTAGGGGAACTGAATAATTTTTGAAAATCGTTAATTAAAAAAACATAAATCAAAACATTTTAATGAAACACAATTCAGGGAAGTTTGAAGAAATCATCGTTGTTTATGAAATTAAAAATACATACAACAATAACTTTGATCATATTTCGAATAAAAATTTATATTCCAATTATCTTTTTAAGTTATTATGCTGTATATTATTTTTCCTTTTGGGAAAAAGGTTTTTTTAATCAATGAGTTTTTAATTATACATATCAATTTTAATTTTTAAATTTCTATGTTTTCTCTCTGCCTCAAAAAGCCTAGTGGAATGGACTTGGGCCGAAACCAGATGTCATGGGTTCCAAATCCTACGGGGACTCAACAAATTTTCATTTTTGTTTCCTAAGTGGCCCTGGGCAATTTGGGCCGATCACCCAATTGCCTGATAAATAAAAGATAATCCATGCGTCGGGGGCATGCAAAAGTCAGTCCACCCGTTGGACCAAGCGTGGTGAATACGGTCCAGGCTGAAAAAAAATGATAAAATTCAAGCCATCTTGGCCTATTGAACTCAAGAAAAAATAAACAAAAAACATTAAAATATATAATTTCTTTTAATTTTATATTTTATTTTTGTTTTTAAATTATTTAAAAAGTAAAAAAAAAACAGTCTAAATACGTTTTTAAATACAGTTTAAACTACCAATTTAAACTAAACTTCCGGTGCGGGGTTAACAAGCTGCAATAAGTTCAACATGTAACTTATTGCCTGTTAAAAAGTAACCTAAGGTCTGGTTAAAAAATTATTAAATTTAGTAATATAAACTATTCAATGTAAACATTGAGCTTTATCCGTATAAATAAAATTATGAATGATCAAAATAAAAATATTCATCAAAACAGACTTTTCCAATTTTAAATGTTACTTTTCAATCTAAATAATTTAAAATTATGATCAACTAAATTTTAAAAAATATTAAAATAAAATGAAAAAGTGCGCTGAACATTTTATGTTTCATTATAATTATGTTTGGGATCTCGGCAAACGTAAATTGGGAGTTGTTATTATTTTATGAATTTTTTAAATATTATTAAAGATTTTTAACTCGTTTCCCCCTTGTATGGGTTCCACCCAATTTACTTTATGCATCCTTTTTTATCATTCATTTATCAATTTCCATGAAACTCTTTTTTAGACCAACCCAACTTTAAAAATACCTCATAACTTATTTATTATTTAACATTTAAAAATACTTATCGTCAACATTATTGTATCCTTGCATTTCTCAAAAATACTTTTAAATATAAATGATACATTAGACGTTGGATGTTTTTGCACCTAATTTGTCTCTGTTTTTAAAAGTAATCAATAAATCCGCTTCACAAATTATTCTTAAAATGGATTAATTAAGGAAGCATAGACAAAACTAATCGGCAATATTACTATCTTTAAATACCTTCATTCAATTAAAGATGACAGACAAAATTTAATTAAGAATCAATAAAAGGTTGCAACTGTCCCTTTTTCTTTTGGAGGTCCCACATCCAATGCCGGGTTTTTAAATGAAATCTTTCAAAAACTGGCGGGTAGTAACCTTTTTTTATTAAGGTAATTTTTGAATATAAATTTTATCTTATACTTCTTTTTCTATTTAAAACATTAAAATTTATTATTTTAAATGTGTTTTAAATACTCCTAAGATCCTTTTTGAACTAGACGTTTTAGTATCTTTATAATCTCTAATTAAAATAACCTAAAAGTCTTAAAATTTTTTAATCATTTTGTGGACATAAATCACTAACTAAAGTATTTAACCCTTACAATGGAGTTTTCAATATAAACTTTAGAGAAAAAAACCCTTTATATGTATCTTAAATTATAGGTAAACCCAACGTTTAAAATAAGGGCAACTATTTTATGAATACCGGAACGACTTTCCCAATTTACATAGATAATAAAAGTCCCAAAATACATATTATAAATCTTTTTTTTGATTTTATAATTCTTTTCATCTAATTTGCAGAAAAAGAATTTTAAACAGCAAAATTATTTAATCCCCTCACTTAAATTTTAATCTGCTTTTACCACTTTGGTTAAACCAACAGTGTGGAAAATAACTTAATTAAAAGTCTTTAAAGGAATACCCGATAACCCATTAGCCTTCCATTAAGGAAGCTTATATCCAGCAGGTGGCTAACACAGGCTGATGATGATGAAGGGTGGGATTCCTCTTTTTCTTTTTAAAAGGATGGTCTTAACGTTCGACACCTCTAAATTACACATTGAACCGATGCCAATGGCTTCTTATCTAAGAAATTGATGACAATTTAATGAAGGAAGATAATTTGATAATACTTTTCCGTAAAAGTATTAAATTTCAAGTTTCTATGTAAACGTGTGCCTGTCTATTGGTGACTACCACATGAGAGGCAATTTTTTTTATAAAAAGATTTTTATTTTCGATCCCTTTACTCTCTGGGTTAAAACTGATATTTCCTTAAAATGATCAGTGGATTCGAACCCTTTACGGGGTCTTAAAAATCACCCACCAACCCCATTGGACCGGCTTGGTGGGATACGGTCAAACCCTAATGGGGTTGTATTGGGAGGCCTATGTCCCAGTGGACTAACGAGGTGATGATGTGGATTTTTATTATAAATTTTGGTAATAAATCTATTTGTGTCTGAAATCCCTTGGCTCCGGTTAAGTTAAAAATTTAATAATTTTAAAAAATCTGTTCGGCCCAGATGTCCGTAAAATTGGAAATTTTTTTTGTAATTAAATTTTGGTAACAATAAAACCAATAACCCAAAAATACATTCTTAAATATACAAAAAGGCCAAGATGTATAAGAGGGAAGCAAGACTTGGGAATATATCTAAAAGGGTTATTTATTTGGCACCAGTCTTTAAAGAAGGAAGCATAGAGGTGCTTACATTATAAAATAATCGAAAAAAGAAAATTGTGTTAAAAGCGAAAAATAGTCTTAAAATATGTATATTTTAAATTGGTTTCCCCAAATCAAAAAAATAAACATAACTTGTTATAAAGTCTGAAAAAGTTATTTTCTTTCTATTCTAGTTACCTACAACGTACATTTTGCTTGGTATTTTAAAAATAAATGCTATTACCCAACAGATGGGTTTAACGAAACCATGTCTAAAGTTACGGGTTGGTTTTAAAATTTGTTAGTAAAATGGGATAAAATACTCAACATAGAAACGTTGTATACATTTGTTTTTGCAATAACGCATCAGGTAAATTTTTGAACAAATCAACTTGAATAGCGCATTTCATCATTTCATTTTCGAAATCAAGCCATTAAATCCGGGCCAAAAAATTTTATTACTGATTATTGTTTATATGCTACTAGATTCCGTTAAATAATTTGGAAATATTTAAAAAAGTATATCATAATATCCTAATTCATCATGTACTCAATAACTTAATTTATAAACATAATTATGATTAATCCTAATTAACCAGAAAAGGGTAAATTAAATAAAGCTCAATTAATAAATCAATACAATTTTTTATTAGACCAAGTAAAAACAAATTTTATTTAACTGAGGTTTTTTAAAATTTAATGATCTTGATGATCTTGTTCCGAAACATAAATCAATCTGACACCGGTTTAAAAATACGGGTCACCATGTTAAAATTGGTCCAAAGGAACTTTTGGAAAGGAGATCGTGGGTTCGAATCTTTGGGGACTCAAAAATATTTTCATTGTTTTTTCTAGTTGGTTAGGGCAATATGGGCCGATCACCCAATTGTCTGGAAAAAAGATGATCCATGGGTCGGATGGGAAATGTAAAAGGTCGGTCCCCCAACCCGCTTGGACCAACGTGGTGGGATCGGTCCAAAAACCTCCTAATGGATAGGGGTGTATGATGATAATGATGATGATGAAACATTTAATTAAGTCTTGTTTTAGGGCTTGTGTATTTGTTAATTTATTTCCTCTGTCTGTGCTAAACGTGATATTGAATGAATATCACGGGCATGGGAACAAACAAACTCTCAATTTAATACCACCCAAAATAAATATATTATTGGTTGGATGGTGGCCATAGAAAATATCTTTTATTATTAAATAAATCTCCATTCGCTATTTAATGTTTTTTACATTACTTTTTAAAAATTAAAACATATTTTCTTGTAAATTTTAATTAAGATTTTTATAAATTTTAAATTAGATAAATAAATAATTTATTTCAAATGAAAGGTTTTCCCATTTATTTATTTTTTCATTTGGTGTTAAAAGACAAACCAAAAGGTTTTTAAACCTGAACGGTTTGAGCCGACAAGAATATAAAAATTTCGTATCAAATGGTTTATTTTTAAAACGATGAAACAAAACGGGACTTTCATGGTGAATACTAAAAGCCCTTTCACGCCTTAAATCAGCATTAGACCCACAAGAATCCACTCCCGTCCTGGAGACATGGTTTTGCCTAATTTACCCTAAGTAATTACACTGGATCTTTGTCCTCCTAAACCCGGAAGACTTGTATTTTACACCTTTGATTTGCGACTGAAAGACGGTAAAAAATTTTCCCTTCTTCTAAAAATAAGGTGGTCCGGATAGATGGTAGTAACGCTACTACATTTTCTATTTATTTGGACTACATCATTGTTTGGAATCTCATTATACATTAGTCAAAGTTCCAAATTACCGTAGGTCAAGTTCTGACTTTTTAATCTTACTGGAATAGCAGTTTAATCAATCCGACAACTCATTAAGCTTGCTAATTAATTTGCGGAAGGGAGTCCTCCTCAATGACTTTTTAAACCTACAAAGCTTCCAGGGTCAATGAATCTCCAATTTAAAATGGTAATATATTGCCAAATACCTTCAATTTAAATGGTCTTAATTGAAATGACATTGAATTACGGTTTTATCAGTATATTTTTTTTATTTTGTGGGGTAATTTTTATCATTGTAATACTTATAATCGTACAAGAAGGTTGAATTAAATTAAAATATTTTACCATAAAGGTGCCACCTTATGATGGGAATTATTATAAATTTCCAATAACGTTAAAGTTGCAATAAAAAGAAAAGTTAAAAGTTTATATTGGTAAAAAATCTTTATTTCTTAATTGTTTAAAAATTTAAATTGATCTTTTCAAAAGGGTTAAATTTTTTCTTTTTTTCAATATACATCTTTTTAACTTTTGAAAATTTATTCCAAAACTTCCGTGTTAAAAGGGTGTCATGTAAAAAAGTTTGATGCCTATTAATCCACTTTTCAGAGGGTTGTATTTTACATTTTTGGCTAGTTATCAATTGATACTAAATCTTAAAGTCAGTGGTAAATCACTATTTTTTGGTTTTTGTCACTGTGAAACCAATCGATAGGTACCCGCCGTTTTACATTCATGAAAAGGTCTGAAAACAAAATAGGTTTTAAGAACAAACTTCAAAAACATATTAAGCCGCCGAAGAAGATTAGTCAATTATTACTATTCGTCAATTGAACTTCTCTACTGGTACCGGAATTGTGCAAGCTTAACTGTGATTGTGGTCCTATCTTTTAAACCAAACAAAAAGTACAATAAGAACCAGATTCAATGAACAAATAGCCGCTTTAAAGCACCGATACCTCAAAAATCCAATTTGCAACCATCTTTTGACCAAATCCAATCTTTTAATTAAGGGCCTTTACCTTACTCTAATCACTTTGCATCTTTGAAAGGAAAATTTAAGTCCTAATTGATTAAAGGTTCAAAATCTTTTAATACTGTCTAAGCAATGTTTGTCCCTTGAGTAATAAAATTAAACCCGTTGTTATTCCTTAATCACTTGGTTTTTCTTGAAGCATCAATTTAGTTTTAAAAAACCTCTTGTACATAAATCTTAGGTTAAAATTAAAATAACCAAAACAATTCCTAAGTTATTTTAGTTTAGTGTAGTTAAAACAATTTAAATTCTAAAAGTTGAATAGTTTAGTTCAATTTTATAAAGGAATTATTTTATATAATGCATAGTTAAAGCAAAGGTAAAAGGTAAATAAATTTATTTTATAACATCAAATATATTTATATTCATGTTACAAATAACATATAACATAAAATTGGATCCAAAGTTGCAATTTTTTAGCATAATTACATCTACCTAACAAAGGTTTAAAGCTAAGATTTTTGATTTGTCTGATAGTAAATTAATGTTTCCTGTTTGGCTAATATAATTTTGATTAAAGTTTCTTTAATTAAATCTTTTATATAAACCTTTCTAATAGATATCAATTTAATATGACTTTAAAATTGATTTTAAAGACGGATGCAAAGGGCTTATATAATAAACAAAAAAGTGAATTGAATGAAATTCTAGCGTGTTTGTAACATAAAAAGTAAATAAAAATTGTTGTACAAATTTTTTTTGGAAACGATTTAGGTTTTTGTGTTATATCTTTTCATTGTCTACCGTTATTTCGTAGTCAGAAAATTTCGGGTTTTTGTTATTATAATAGTTGTAAAATTTTTTTAAACTTTAGTTACTAAACCAAACTTTGTTAAAAACATTTCATTCTGTTTGATTAAGCTACCATTTTAAAATGGTTACCGTTTTTTAAAGTCATTGTCCTACGATTTCCGCCACACACAAAAAAAAATCTATACTATATAGATTTTTTAATTTAAAAAGGAAATTATTTATCATAATAGTGAAATTTAGGATAGAAAAAGCACAATACCTAACAAAAAAGATTGACCCGAACTATATCAGAAAAGAAGAAAAAGCGGTTTAACTTTTAACGAAACAGACATGCTCACTAAAACATAATCGTTAAACAAAAAATATTTAAAACCCCCACCGTTATCGCTTATTTAGATGAAAAACTAAATATTATTTTCAAAATAACAGTGACTAAATTACATTTTCAATTTATCTTAATCTTTTTCTATTAATTTATCTTCCGACCATAGAGTTAATTTCTACCATATCATTTTTAATCAAGTTACATAAAACCAACGGTATGAAAAAATGTTTTTATTTCCTGGGGCGAATTTGCTCTCAAAGTCTACCCCCGTGACCACTGCTTGGAAAGTGTTCGAAACCGGAATTTAAATTAAAAAATAAACGGATAAAATCCGTAAAAACTAATTTTTTGAATATTCAATAAAGATATTCGTTCTATTTTAATGGTAGCAACTTATTAAGTTTTCTTTTCCAATTAATTCTTTAAATGATTCTTACCTAAATTTGCAATATTGTACGCTTATGAACATAATTCATAATTAGCTACCTACTTATCAAATGTGTATAAGTTAAGCAAAATAATTTCTTAAATTAACTTGTATGCCATCAAGACAAGGTTGTTTCATTCATTAAATTTTAATTCCCAACTATTTTGAACTTTTTCCTTTTCTTGCGTGTAAGGTCTTTCATAATAATAATAATTTATCGTAAACTAATTTAAATCCTTTTGCAATCAATAACAATCAATACATAAAGGAAAATATTTGTATATAACAGATATACAGATTTAAAGTATAATTAATTACCTTACTGCCTCCCGTAGCCCGTGGTATGGGCGTTTGGAAAACCGGGGTCGTGGGTTAAATCCCGAGGGACAATTTGGGCCCCGATCACCCAATTGTCTGAAAAGTAAGATGATCCATCGTCGGATGGGCATGTAAAAGGCAGTCCCACCCCCGCATTGGGCCAGCGTGGTGGGATAGGTCAAAACCCCCCTAATGGATAAAGGGGTGAAAAGGAGGCCTAATTAATGGACTTTAAAGGCTGATGATGATGATGGGTACCGTTAAACTTGTTAAATGAATAAGAACGAAAAAAAGAGTCAGGAGGGAACATTACAGAAAACGTCAAAACATTTGTTTCTCTTCTTTTTAAAAATTGGTAAAATTATCCGTATTTTAAGTTTGCACAATGTTATTAAACCTTGCTAAGGTCTTTAACGTGGCCAGTTTTTGCAACTATTCTTGTGTTTCACACAAAATAGAGACAGTTTAATAAAAATATATATTTTTCTTTCCACAGATCATTTTCCCAAGTGCAACATGGGTTAACCTAATCCATTCAGGTTTTCCTGGGACACCTTTTAAAGAATGGTCTTGACAGCAGGGACTGATTTAATATATATATATATTGTTCCTATAAATTTTTTTCCATCGGTTGTATGTTCACCGCACGGATTATAAATTTTTTTTAAATATTGCCTTAAAAAATTAGAAAACGCCGATAATTGAAAAACCTCAAGAGGGAGCTCCATGAGATCTAATTACAGATATTTGTTAAATCCTTGGACCAACGGTAGTGGGTAACCTAATGGAGGTTACAAAAGGCGGGAAAAACGATAGCTCCAGAAAAGGTTGTTATCCGTGAAAACTAAATTTCGAAAATATTTTCAATCCAAAATTTTTGGGTTCTTTTAATTACCCCTCAATCAACCGAATTTGTCAAAGTAATGCATAAAAGCGGCAAATCAAAGTCCCTTTCTGCGATTAAAAGTTTTTAAACTTGTTTTCTGTACCCTACAGTTGGTTGCCCACTTCTAACTTTTGGACGACCCAAAAAACATTTTATAACAAATTAAAGACATTACTTGTAAACCCAATAATTGACATAAATTTTAGGTTCAAGACTATTTTAACGTTTTAATTACATAGTTAAGTTTTCCAGAAATTGGGTTTAAAATTTGAAATATCTCGAGAATTTTATCATCATCATCATCATCATCATCAACCTGTTTTGGTCACCTTGAACCAAACCTCCCCTAATACACCCCTATCCATTGGGGTTTGGACCCGTATCCCCCATGGTCCAATGCGGGTTTTGGGTAGATCGACACCCATGCCCATCCGACGCCATGGATCATCTTACTTTCAGACAATTGGGGAATCGGCCCCTAATTGGCCTAACTAACTTAAAACAACATTGAAAATTTTTGGCGTCCCCCAGTTCGATCCCGACCTCCGGTTTCCTAAAGCCGCCCAACCCACTTTGGAAGGCTGCAGGCAGAAATTTTTCTAGTAATTAAGAAATAAAACTTCCTAAGTATCTAAAATTAACATTCTAACAGGAAAATTTTCCAACCTTAAATAAAAAAGTTCAAATGTCGTTAAATAAATTTAATAAATTATTCACCCTATTCTTTGTTTCCCTAGTTAAAAGCGAACAATATTTGTATGAATTTTTCGTTAAGGTTTTAAAGTTCAGAAAATTTTATATTTAATGTTCACACTATATACTAACGGTGTTTATTTTTAGAATTTAAAACTTTTTAAAACTGTTTATTTATTTTTTATTAATCTGTGCAAGCTTTGGCCTACGGATTTATTCATCACGATTCAAAAATATTGGAGTATGATGTATGAATTACATTATATTTCAACAGCAGAAATTTCTTCTGTAGCTTGGGATTTAATTAAAATAAATGAACTTTTTTACGTTTAGTTAAACGTTACTAAAACGTACTCCATACGTTAACTTACTAAAAGTAACTTATAAATTTTATTATTTTAATTAATTTTCTGTTATTACAAATAATATGTCAATGTTGGTTTATGATAAAGAACTCTCTCTTGTTTATGACACCATGACTATTTGTACCAAATTTATTAAACTTAAATATCTAAAAGTGAAAAGGTTTCCCTGGGTTCTCCCTCAAAAGAAAGACAATTTTTCTTGAATCGGTTTTCTTTCTTTTGTTATTCAAAAACTCGTACTCCCGAATCCGGTTGCGTACAAAATTTTAAACAAACTTTTGAATTTCACCTCATATCAATTCACTTATTACCGAAGCATTTTTCGGAAGGAATATCGTTAAAATAAACAAAACCATGCCCCTTGGCTTATTTCATTCAAAAAACTCTAAATCTCTAATAAAAAGAAAAACAGAATATTTGCTTTTTTTTAATTCTAAATTAAAAATTTTAGACACATGGATATATTTAAAAAACAATTTTTATTAATCTACTATCTAATTATTGTTTTGAATATTTTATTAAAAGTAAAACTTTTGTTTTAAAATATCAAAATGTAGATTAATTATTAAATAAAATTATTAAACAATAATTCTTGACACTTAATTATAAATAAATTTCTGAAAATTTTATGAATTCAAATATTATAAATAAAATTTTAACTTTAAGAAAAGTTAAGTTTTTATTCGATTGGAAACGTTTCATTATATTTAGTACTGATCATATAAATATAGTTGTAAAAGGTTTGACTATTATTATTTTGGTTTTTATAGTAATTTTACCAAGTTAATTAAATATGTATCAAAATTATTTTTATGTTACACCTTCTGTATTTTTGCTCTGGGTTTTCGGTTGGTAGATCGCGTGTCTGGTTTGTCCACTTATAGTAAATATCCCGCTAGATTTAAAAGTTTGACTAATATTGGACTGCCGCTGCGAAGTCACTGGGCATAACAATAATGTTGTGAAAAGAGAATAGAGCTCTGGCTCCAGATCCTTCAAAACAGTTATCGCTTTCAAAAACTCAAAAAGCTAAAGGCCATTGGTTCCCTTGCTTCGGTGAACAGTTTTGGGTCTCTCGTCATTTGCCATTTAAATTAAATTATCACATTTTGCCGCTTGATGTTAAAATCTTCGGCCATAAAAAACTTTTGATCCATCTCATACATTCAGAAGTTGGCTGGGGGAAAACTCCACCTTATATTGAGGGAACCAGCGCTGAATTGGTACCATTTTTGACACGTCTTCGGTTTATCTTTATCTTTCTTCATCAATTATCCATGAAAATCAGTATACCCTTATGATTGTGGAGGGTCAGATCCAGTCCTCTGTGTAAAAAACTTCATTTTCGGGGTCGTACTATTCAGGTTAATCTGGATGGATCAAAAGCCCAACCCTATGATAATTTTGGGAAAATGGCAAGGACCGAGGGTTTTACTAGTAAATGTTTATTTAGAAAAAGTTATAATATATTTATAATAAATGTATAAAAACTCAACCGTTAAAATGTACATGCCCACGTTAAAATATATTTCGAGTATTTATTAAATTACTTGCAGTGAGAATGAGTTACATGTAAAACTTATTGAAACTTGTTCGTCAGTAATCGAAAGTATTTGTTAAACTTTATTCGTTCTTAATGTACGTAAGTTTATTCCTAGTTAGTTTGCAATTATGAAAATGTCTGGTCATATATTTATTTTACCGTTCTCTTAACAAATAAGACTTTAAATCTTTACCTTTTTGTAAACCCACATGGTAATAAGCATTTAATTAAACATACTTTTCTTAAGGGTTTTAGATTTGAACGAACCCTAGAGCTAAATTAAAGGAATTTATATCATATACAAAAAATCTATTTATTATTTGGGGAATTTATATCATATAAAAACATCTATTTATGATGTTTAAGTGTATAATATCAAATTTTTTTTAATAACCCAACAAAAGCGAAAATTTTGCTTCTTTGGTGGTTTTTATTCCGCCCAAATTATAACATTTTTTTTGGGAAAACTAAAGACTTAAAAAAACTATAATATTCTTTTGTTAAATTTTTAGAATCCAACAAAAACATTTTTGATTAATTCTTCCGAATCAATCGATTACTATACGTGTTATTTTTCACTGTTTCAGGTGTAACTTAAATCATCGGGGTCGTAGTTTTTACCAAATCTAATTGGGTGATCCTCTTTGTTGATATTCTCTTTCTGTATATCTTAAACCCCGTAAATTTTTAATTACAAATTAAAAAATAAAGAAATCTTGGCCCGCAACCCGTGGCAGAACCACTCATTCAACCCATAATATTTATTAAAGGAATAATAGTTCAGAAGAAGATAATATCTTAGATAAAAAAAGGTACGTCCTTTTTATAAGGATTTCTTTTCTTTTCTGAAATGATAGTAAATGAAATTCTTATTTGTTAGAAAATTTAAAAAAACAAAATCGTTAAGCTCCAAATTTTGTCTAGTGTGCGAATGATTTTTTATTATCCTAAATGTAAAAATAACCCGGACTGTTTTCTTTTGCAACTTGGAGCTTGTAAATAAATAAGTCAACCAATTCCCTCAGAAACCAATGACAAGGATAAAGAAAGGAGGGCCACCAGACCACATAACGCAATTTAGGAAAGTTATTCAACAGCGGTGACCGTTTTTGATTGGATCGGGAAATTAATGTCTCCTGATCAAATTAAAAAAAAAACAAACAAAACCATCCCATTCTTTGAATAAATTGCTTAATACACTTACAATTTAAAACATGAATAGTGAAAAAACTATAGGTTATATATATTTTAGTTGCATATATTGAATCGAATATAACATTAATTGCTTTCTATTTTTAACTTTCAAAAACAAAAAAAAAAACGATGGACACTTAAAATTTTACACTAATTAAACCGGATAAATCCGTAGTCTCATATTAAATAAAAAATGGTATATTCTGTACCTTTTTCCAAAATACAATTGTTTTATAAAAAGGGACACCAGGGCATTATAGTAAATTAAATTTTCAGTTTAATATTAATTTGAAACAATTATGAACTTTTTTAAAAACATTTTGACCATTATGGATAACATTTGTGTTAACAAACAACATTAATGGTATATTTTTAATTGCGAAAACATATTGCAATCTAAACAAAATATCGATTTCGTGTACAAGTTTAAGGCGAGCTATAGAATTAGACAAACACCGCAGCTTCTTTGTATAATATTTTTTACAAAATCGTAAAAGGAATATGGTATAATAATATTATAAATAATTGCTTTCAATCAATGTGAACAAGGGTTTTTTCAATGGGAGGCTTATTTAATTTCCAGACCAGTTTTTTCAGTAAACCCCTTTTAAATGCAGATTCATTGAATGTCAACTTTGGGCTCAGATTGTCATTGAGGCGTAAGTTGACGCCTCTTACCTCATTGTTTGGCCCTTAACTAATAGGCTTCAAAATTTTTGTAAAATTCATACGTTAATTCCTTTAAAAATCGGTAAAATATATTATTACGTAAAATTTTTCTATGTTTTTATTTTTACTTGGTGTATATAATTCTTAATTGGAAAGGAATAGTAGATTTGTTAAATTAAAAATTGGTGGAAAAATGGCCAAACCTGGACCAACAATGGAAATCTAAAACTTAATAATTATCTTTCTACATCAATGTTTTTATGAAACCATTAACACAGGCTTTAGGGTTTTTTTTCAGTTTTTATTAAAATTATCTACTAAAATCGCTGTGGCCAAACTTTTGTTTAACTAAAGGAAAATTGTAATTTTATTCCAACAAAATAATTGTTTTAAAATTAATCGTTTTTCCAATCTTTTGGGTTAATTATGAATGTGCGTATAAATTTTAAATAGTACATGGGATTTAAATACCATCCAAGAAGGCTTTTAAAGAAAAATTCTTAATAGCTTATAAGTAAATGATTTCTTTATATTTTAAATAAAGGAATGAATCTATTTATTTTATTTTATTTGTAATTGCCTTAATAAAATCTCCAATTTTTGCGTTGTCAAAATGCATTGTTGTATAACGTTAAACGTTTGGAAATTTTTGAACCGGTAAAGCCACTAATCATTTTAGTTAAAAAGTTAACAACTGGTCATTAGAAATATTAATAATCTAAACAATTTATTTCGTACGTAAAAAAAGCCAAAATACAATTTTAATTTTAGTACGATTTTAAGTCATTGAATAAGGTTCCTTTCTTATCTCTTAATTTTTTTGAGGTTAATGAAGTTCTTGTATTCAAAGGCCTTTTTCATAATGGTTGCACTTTGGTTGACTATTTAACATTTTTAAATTTCTTTAAATTTTTACCAATTCAGTTTGTTTAAAAGCCTGTGACTTTAAATTAATTGATTATACAGATAAATTATTTAAATTTTTTAATAAATATTTTTGAAGTCGAAATCAATTTGGTTTTAGTAAATATTTAAAAAATATGGATCGTTAACCATTATTAATTTTAAGCAAAATGACGTTTTAAAAAAAATAACTTCACGATAGCCTTGGTTGCCCTTAGAAACTGGAGGCGGTGGGTTTTGGATCCTGCGGGGACAAAACCCACTTTTATTGTTCCTAGTTGGTTTATCCATGCATCCAAATGGACATTAAGAAAATAGATTCTGGGTCTTCGCCTTCCCTCTCCAGTTGGGGGCTATCCTCCCTTCAGGCGGAGTATAAATTAAGAGGAAGTGCAACTTTGTTTTTGTATCTCCGTGCGTTAGTGATCTCTAATATAGTCAGCCGCCGTGGTCGGGATCGTCTAGAACATTATATTTATCATTTTTAAAAGAACCTAAGGCTAATATGTTTTTACTTTTTTTTGAATCTGTGTCCAATTAATTTTCTTTATTGTTTTTATTTTTCTCCAAATGGAAAATTGATCAAATTAATTTTTTATTGAAAATTGGGGAATTTTCAATGGCGAAAATTAATTTGATTTGATTTAAAAAAACCATGAATTTGACCTTATCAATATTTTTTGAACTTACGTAAAGAAAATTACGTAATTTTGGTTTCTTTGGTATCTGAGATGAAAGATGGGCCAACACTTGACGTTTTGAAACTTCGTGTGTTTTGCAATAATTTCTATAAAATTTTATTGGTTTCAAATTCTCCAAAGTTTTGGTTTTCAACATTATCAAAATTTATCTTAATTGTCCTTGGTAATTTGGTTATGGTAAAAAATTTAAAATGATATCACGTGCTATTTTTGTACGAAAATAGGAAATTCTATTTGAATTATTTTATTCCCTTATTATTCCTTAAAACTTTTACTTTAAAACTACACAACAAATGTAACCAACTTGCCCAATAAGGTTTGGAAATTGTGGACTGTTAAAAAGTAATTCCGGAATATAATTTTAGAATGAAATGAAAATTGTTACTATTTTGAAAGGGGCAAAAAAAAAAGCTTCAGAAGCTAATTTCGCGTAACGCAAACTTCCTAAATAATTTTAGAATTTTTTTATTGCGAACGAAGCGGACAGGCAGTCGGCATCAGATGGAAAGTGGTCACCGACACCCCAGAACATTTGGCAAAAAGGGGATCACCAACCGCTGTTTACCGTGGGACTTTCGTGCTACTCCTCGTTTATCCAGTAAATATTGCCCTTTAAATCGGAACATGGTACCTTTTTCCTGGTTTTGCGGTAATATGAAACGGGTGGCAGCCCCGAACAGCCTTTAAACCCTTTCCACCTCTAAATAGTAATATCGGTTGGGGGGTTTGCATACTTTTGTGTTGTGCTAAACTCAAAAACTTAAATGCCAAGGACCGGTTGCAATCCTTCTTCTCGCTCTTATTAATGGAAATAAGGCAGGAGCCAAAATCCAGCATAGGCCAACCAAACATTGGCGAAATTGATTATATTAAAACTGGTCATCAACAAATTTGGTTTTTCAACCTGGAAACAAAACGTAAAGTTGTTTCGGGTTATGAAATCGATTTATAAAAACAAAGAGCTACATGATAAAACTAATTAAAACATAATGTTTAATATTTTATTGCTAGGTTTGTCTCATTAAATTAAATTTATTCCCATATAAATAGGAATCCAATTCTGTTCAATTAATTCATGAATAACATTTATTTTTATGGCTTTTCCCATAATATTGCTCTTTTTAAGGATATGATTTCCTAAACTTTTTTTACATGTATATGTTTTCAATGTCTCATTCATATTTTTAAAATAACAAAGATTGTATTTAATTCTGAACGTACTTTGTTTTAATTACATTATTTCCTAAACCATTTTTTGGTCTTGTCTTGTGGTACTATGGTTTCGTAATAATTAATTTATACATATCAAAGGAAAAAAGTTAAATAATTGAAAATCACAATCTTTTGGGGATTCATTTTGAAGACCTTTGACAACGTTAACAAGACTTTTCAAAAGACATATTAAAATAACTCAATTATTTAAGGCTATTTTGCAATTAATAATAAATTAAAACTAGTATTAATCTTTTATTTGAATTATTTTTAAAATTAATTTTAAAAGTATTTTAAACGCGGTCCAGGAATAAGCGGGATTGTGTTGTTATCCCTTACCTATATTTCAAATGGTTTGTAAATTGTTTATTAAATGGGTATACAAAAATATACCCCAAAATATTGTTCTAATATAAAATATTAACACAAATACGTAATTTAGTGCTTACAAAGCTGTAAAATTGGTTAAATTAGATATTTAAAATATTTGCGACCTTTCTTTTTTGTATCAATTATTTGAATATCTTGACGTTTTGTAAAGAATAGTAAAATGCCTTCTTGCAACAATGCGCGAAATACCTTTGGCGTAATCCCTGCTGTCGAACATTGTCAAGATCCGTGCCTAGCAAAATAAAGACGACTCTGGTTGGTTGAACCACTTTACTAAAATATTTTAAACGCCTATTTTATTTTTTGTTGAAAAATAAAAAATTATTAAATGTCGGTTTATTATTTTGGAAATAAAATTAATTCAATAATTTAAATATATATTGAACAAAAAATAAAATAATTATGTCTTCTAGACCTGTGTCCTGTAAACTTCATCTATTACTAGTTCAAGTTGCGAGATCCCTCGAACGTAAAAACTTTTTAAAAAATGGAACGCATTAAGGATGCGTGGGTTGATTTGAAAATTTGGGATCATCGACGTTCGGTATGGACCCGGGGGCGCCGATGTTCCGGTCGCTTCTAAATCGATTGCTGGGGGGTGGAAGAACCGCCCTGGAACCTGGTTTATCTCCGGAACGCGGTGTGTTGGTTCTCCCGCCGTGCTCTTGAGCCGGGTATACCTAAAAATTTGTGTTTATCCCCTACTTGTGTGTTAGTATCGTGTGGGGGACCCTTGTAGGGTCCAAAATTCCCTAATTTCTTCATCTGGGTCTAAAATTTAATTCGGGGACTTTCCTCTAGAGGCTTCTGGGTCTTGATAATTTGCAGCGCTTACCATCTGAGGTTTATTGCGTTTCTATTCTTTCATAGAAATTTTTAATAATGTTTTTAAAATGGCGCGTAATGTCGGCATCTTGCAATCGCTTGTGCAAGTCGACATTTTCTTTGATAAGGCTCTGCTCCAGTGGCTCTCTAAAATTTATTTTACCTGAGTTGATTTAAAGTGGTGGGGAGGATATTGGGCAAAAGATTGGCAAGCATATCCATTATCCCAATTTCCAAGCTTTATATAACAAAAGTTTGTAATTAAGAGGCATTTTTGCTTTTGAGTTGGTAAAAGATAGAAGAGAACGATGCGAGACATAAACCCTTTTTTAACCCTTTGGTGACTTTTGAAACCTCATTTCCTGTCAAATAACACCCTAAATATTTTTTCTTCTGCCAGGGGATCGGTTTTGCCGTAGAGTTTCCAATTGCCCGGTATTTGCCTACATCGAGCATTTGTCGGTTTTGGAACGGACGTGTGGTAGGGACAGTGGGGTCAGCTCTGACGGAAAACCGATTAAGTATATTGCTAACTTTTTGGGTTACATCAATCCTCCATTTGCAAACCAATCCCCATTTGATTGCCATTGGGTTTACTGGTGATAAGGGATGGTGAGGAAGAGGGTTAATAGAGGCGGGTGTCGTCTGCAAGCGCAAAGGTTAACGTGGAGCTTTTGGGGATATCGCTGGTTATAATTGGGAATAACAGAGGAGAAAAGAACGGAACCGGGCCGCCCGCTAGCAGGGGGTCTGGTTGAGAGGGTGCCCTCTCTCGATATCCGAAAAAGGCGATTCGAAAGGTAAACGTATGATTGCACAAACCTTGGGCTGAAAAAGGTACAACTTGGAAGTAAGCCGTTGTCCAGACTTTTCAGATGCCTTTGCGACATCGAATAAGAAACCCCGTTAATGGGATCTAAAACCCGACTTTTTTTTTGGGCCCGTCAAAAATGTTATTCTGAGGGCGATAAACCTGGTCCGGAACAGGGTGTTCAGGACGGACCCTTTTCTCTGGTAAGGCCGATTAGAAAACTAATCCTTTAGCCTTGACAAGATTTATGCGTTCCCAATTTCCCCTTACAGTTGGGAGACTGATTGGACGATAACTCGTTGGATTTGGTTTGATGGCACGCGGCTTTTGGTTTGCCGGTAACAATGGCCTCCTTCCATTCGTCAGGGAAAGGAACAGGTGGCTTTAAAATACATTGAAAATGCTCCTTAATTAGACAAATAATCTGGGGTGAATTTTAATTCCTTAATTTAATACGGTCTGGGCCAGGTGCCGATCGGGGTTTAAGACCCAAATTATCTTTGACCTCCTCCCCGGGTCCCACTACTTTTAAACGTTCGCCCTCGGGTGGTAAAGACTGCCCCTACGGCCCGATTTCACGGTCTACCTCCCAAGATGAAACGTGTCCGGTGTTTACGCGAGATGGCGTGCATTTAAAACTCTAGTGTGTCCGCTAAGCGTTGGTTTTCCAAATCATCGAGGCTAATAAGCCACCTTAGGACGGGATAACCGGGGAATTGAATCCCGTGAACCTAACCCAGAATTTCGGGCCTTGGTGTCCAAGGAACATCGATGGCTCTTTCTTCCTTAGGTTGTCCACGAAAGTTTGGGTGAGTCTTTATGCGTTCTCGACCTGAAGTTGTAAATATCTAAAATAATGGCGGTTTGTTTCGGACCGTGTCCTATCTAAACCGTTTGGGGCATTTTTGTCTCTTATCGGAATCGAATGTCGAAAGGCAGGCCAAAGGTTCCGGTCGGCCGAACACCATTCTCTCGGACTCTTCAATGGCCCGATGAGGATTGCAAACTTTTGTTTAATGGCATTTTTGCCTGATCTAGTTATAAACTTCAGGGATGTTTTTCCCACAATTCCTGGGGTTTATTTCCGGGTTTTTAACCTCAAGGCGTGCCAATCCACTACGGTTTTAGTTCGGACCAACCAGCGTCTTGGCCCAATTTACATAAAAACCGGCCTGTGGTCCAAAGATCTAATTCGTGCAGTGTTCTATCGATCGACATCGGTGGGGACACCCTTTAAATAAATAGATCTAGTGTACTGGGTGACCCCTCTATCGTGGATATCTGGTTTGGGGTCTCGGGGCATTAATTTAATTTTGATGCCTCCTCGGACCCTGCAATATTTGTGCCATTTGAGTTTTTCTGCTGTCGTTCCCAGTCGCGGTGTTTTCAATTAAAATCGCCAAGGCGGAGTAATATTGATGGCCCAGGCCGAAAACGGCTCAAAGGTCTGATTAACCAACATAGTTTTTTAGCGGCAGGGTAACTGGGGGAAAAGGGCGGCTTATGGCCGGTAAATTGCGATCATGCACGCCGAAGCTTCTAAAAGAAATAAGGGCCTTCTATTGATGTTATGTGGGGATCTTTTATAATAAATTAAGTACCCCCATGGGAACAACAATCTATCGTGTCTAATAATATTGTATCCCTTATCTTGGGATCGCTATTGCCTGGTTTTAAGATGGTCTCTTGTACCAAAATATGTCATATTATAATCTTGTATGAATTTAGTGATTTTTCTGATTCTAAAACCGTTTGCGTTATAGCAAGAAACATTAAAGAATGCGGTTTGGCCCTTACCTATACGAATTGTCTTTTCTACGGTAACCTACGGCCTTGTTGTCTGTTGCGTTTTATTTAATTTTAAATTTTATGGCCTGTAAAGCGCACATGCTGCGACAGTGCGTTCATTTGGTTTGGTCTTTGGGGCGCGGGTTTATCGCAAAATACGCCTAATTCTACGATATCTATTTGTTTGGCATTACCTAATAGGGCCAGTTTAATGTTATCCTCTGGTTGGTGTCATTACTGGACCCGCCTGTGAGACAATAAGCGTCGTTATCCGGTAACGCCATTGTTTTGCAGGTCAACGATTTGCCCGCTTGCCTGTTGCGCTTGGGTAATTTGTTTTTAATGCGGGCATCTGTTTGGGACGGTTTTAATTTTAATTCAGGGGAACGGGGCATTTTGGTCGGCACCGATGCGAAACCAATTTTTTCGCACCCGTTTTTTCCAAACGATTCTCCCGGAAGGAAAATTTACCCAGGATTTTAGGGGCTTTTCCCGCAGCCCTGTAACTTCTTGGGTGACCTTCTTTTTCGCAATTTACATGACGGAAGGGTCTTTTGTATCCTTTGGACCGGGAACTCCAGTGCTATTTTTAAAACATTTAACCGCGGAGTTCACCTGTTGGCGCGGTATGGCCGAAATTTTGGCATAAAATGAATTAAAAAAAATCCTTTTTTATAGGTGGTGGTGGAACATCTTTCATTACTCAAGTAGTTGCTCAATGGCGGTAATGTTTTAGAAAAGGGTTAAAGCAACCTAACTTTCATATTTTCCTATTTTACAAATGTAAGGTTTTCCTTAAGTTTAAAAATTCCACGGTAGTTAAAACTATTCAGCTTATATATATATATATATATTTCATCCAACATTCATTTTAAACCTGAATTTCATCCGGATTCCCCAAAGGGGTCCTTTACTCATGAACTTTTGTACTTATGACACTTTTATTATTTTACTTTGGATATCCTTAAGTTGGCATGTAAAAGTTATACCTATTTAATATATAAAGAAAGTTATTGTAAAAGTTACATTTGTTTTGTTTAATTAGCTTTTTGTTCAGAAAAGTATAAAATTCATATCTAATTCTATTATCTAATTTAACTACAGTTTTTTTATTTTATTTTATGTTTTGCCACTGGCATGGGCCTCCTACATTTTCCTTTTTTTCTCTATTCTGTTGCTTTCTTATCCCGTTTTTGCCTGCTGTTTCACAATATCATCCTTCCATCTTTTCTTTTTGTCTTCCTTTTTTTCTCTTTTTCCTTTTCTGGGGATACCACCCATGATACTTTTATCCTTTTTCCTTTTCCTCCCAAGTATTACAGTCCATCCACAATTTTAACAATTTTTATTTTTAGTGTGACATCTTGGTATGGCTTGTTTCCTTATTGTTTTATGGTTTTATTTTTCCATTTTTCTTATCCCCGTCATGCTCCCTTAGCTCTTTGGAACGTTCTCAAGTCTCTCTTTAGCATTTTTGTCAAAGTTCATGCAGATATTAAATATATTTTGCCTTTAACGACAGGGCTGATTTTCCTTGTCCCTTTTTCCATATGAGACCAGTACTGACTTAAGCTTTTTCTATTCTTAATGAATCTCTTTTTTTTTATATTTATCTTCTGATATGATTTGTCCTAGATACATATTTCCATTAACATATTCAATGTTTTTTGTTATTTAAGGAAATTATTTTTTTGTGTCTTGTTTGTCCCAAGTTTTTTGTTTTTAAAATATTCATTTAAGCCTACTAATTTGGCCGTAAGTCCAAGATCACTAATAGTTGCTTAAAGTTCTTTTAGACTTTGGCAAATAGGATGATGTCATCTGCAAACCTTAGATTTTTGTTTTTCTCCATTAATGGTGAGCCCGTGCCATCAGGTGATTTGCCTAATACTTTCTACCTGTAAAAACTTGGGTGACAATGGATCCTAATTATAACTCCCTTCTTTTTTTAAAAACTTGCCTCTTTTGAAGCTGTTTGGCGCCTTGGCATTTAATCTTATATCTTAAATTTTAAAGGAATCAAAAGCCGACTATGCTCCCTTGTTTTCTAAATATTTGTCTGAAGCCTGCTTGTTCCCCTTGGTTGGTTTCGTCTAGTATTTTTGTAATTCTACTAAAGTATTTTCCTTAAAAACTTTTATATTTTAGACTTGAGACTAATAGGTCTGTAATTTGCTTACTTCTTTTATCTCCCCTTATATGAAATTCTTTTTTATATATTCTTATTTTTGGAAATAGACCAAAGGAAAGGAATTATTTCTGTGTCCAGAACCTCTTGGAAGATATTCGTGAGAATGGGTTGGTGTATTTCGATGAATTAAGGTTTTTTTTATCCGTCGGTTCCTCCTTCTCTTTTTTGTACTAATTGCATTTTCCCTTCAGTTTATTTTAACGGCTTTGATTATTTATATTCTGATTGTTTCCGGTTGTTGTTGGGGGTTTGAGAACATTGTCTTAAATTTCGTTGCTGTGCGTAGGATATCAGATCTTGATGTTGATGTTGATCCTTCAAATTTTTTTAATTTTGGTATCCATTATTTTTGGTCCATCAGAATTTTCCTTGCTTTTTTACTCCACATGTTTTGATTACCAGTTCTTCAAATAATGTCATCTTAAAGTTATATTTATCTTTTTTATTTTTTCTTTTATTTCTTTTTATTTCTGATATTTCTTTTCCTGATTTGTTTGTTTTATTTTTTGGCTTTGATTAGATTAATTCTATTTTGTAAAAAAGTGTTTTGTTTTCAAATGATTTATTATTTTATGTTTATTGTTTATCTATATTGTTTTTTTTTTCTTGAATTTTCCTTCACTGCTTTTTGGTTTTCAGTGGGCATTTATTTGTTTACTTATCTTGCGTGTTTAGATGTTCTGTTTTTTTTATTTTTTAAGGGTTGTATTCTAATGTGGATATATAAAGTTCATTACAATTAACCAAATAGTTATGGACTGAAAAACTAAGAAACATCCATTCTTTCCATTTAATTATTGTAATCAGATGGATAGGATTTATAAAAAAATAATTCCCAAAATGTTCCCAAAAAAAGAAAGGAACTTAGATTTTTTCTATTGTTACTTCGTTTCTCGGCTTCTAGGTTTCCGTTTTGATTATTCTTCTTTTAAATGGAAGGTTTGGATTCCTCTAAAATTTTGGGTTAAGTAGATATTTGGGATATAAAAAAATTACATTTTAAAATCCCTTTTGCGATTTAATTTCAAATGATGGAAAATCCGGCAAGAATATTCCTAGAAATTATTTTGTACCAATAGTATTGGGCTCATTTGATCTACATATACTGGGAATAACATCCGCAGTGGATATATTTATGTTTTTCCAAGAATAACTCACAATAACCATGTTTTATTACATTCGATTAAGCTATTCAATGGCCATTCATAACCAATTAAGTCACTTATTTATTTATTTAAAACTTTTTACTTTTAATTGTACATAGGCGGACTTATTGCCGGGCATTTTCTGATCAACCTTGGGGTGATGCAGAGATAAAAATAGGGGAGGTGCAATTTTAAGTTGAAGTAAGAGAAGTAATTAAATTTATACTAATGTTTAATATTTATAACCAATGTAAGTGTTAGTTTTACTTTTTTTTATAGAAAATCTTTTAAAGATACAATTAAAAAAAATTAACCTTTGACTGATTTTTCTACCCTTACACTTTTTGAAATTTACTACCAATTTGAGAAAAGAAAACGTTAACCCTGTTTTTGAAAACTACTAAATCCCAGGTTTGGGGAATATAATAATATTTCTTAGCATAGCAAACAAACATTAACCTTACCTTTCTACCTGTATCTACGTCACCAAAGTAAAAAAAAAGGTTCAATTATATCTGTTTTTTGGAATTATAAATAATTCCAAATTCCAATTTAATTATCACTAATCTTACCAAATAAGTTAACCTACCAGGCTAAAAATAAATAGATTTAAAAGGGTTTTCCAACTCCGAAATGCACAATATTGACAAAACACTCTTCCATCGTCTAATTTTGTACAATCTATCAATTATTATAATTATAATTAAGAACCACCAAGTATTTGTAAGTTAATCCCAATTTGAATTTCGCCATTATTAATTTTAACTAATAGTTCAACCAACATTACTTGCTTTGGAATGCTAAAAGTAAATTGTAGCTATAAAGATTAAAGCTAGAACGCGCCATCTATTCAATTCTGAAACCAGTCCAACAGATCATATTTTCAAAATAATTTTGAAAAATAAAGCTAAATTTTTTTTCTAAAATTCTTCTAATCGTTCCCTTAAATTTCTTAAATAATTATTTATGAGACCAAATTTAGGAATTTCTCCA
The DNA here is from genome assembly GCA_029286875.1 of Lamproptera curius. Lineage (NCBI taxonomy): Eukaryota > Metazoa > Arthropoda > Insecta > Lepidoptera > Papilionidae > Lamproptera > Lamproptera curius. The sequence goes on from JAGSMT010000700.1 coordinate 70,141, forward strand.
ACAAATTAATATATCCAACAGTCATTATTTTTATTATTATTTTTTTATTTTATACATATAACTTTACTAAGAATGATATTATACAAAAAACTTCCTCCGTAGCCTAATGGTATTTCTTGCTCTTTACAAACTGGAGGTCGTGGTTCCGAATCCTCAGGAACACATATACTTTTCATTGTTGTTTTTGTAGTTGGTTATGGTAATGGGGCTTATCACCCAATTTGCCTATAAAAGTAATTTGATCCAACCGTGTATTGGGCATGTCTTCTTGTCTTTCTCTTAAGCGGTCATTAAGTAAAAAATAATTGAAAAAAATTTCTTACCAGTGGTTTGACAATCCAATATACATATTTTTATTCTAAAGCGCCGTACTTAAACATTAGAATCAAACCCAACAAATATAGGTATAGAAGTGGAAGTAAAAATTAAGTTGTATAAAATACCTGTGCCTCAAAGAACAAAACATAAAATTTTTTGTCACTGGTTTTTAAGGTACCTTGACACAAGTGAAACTAGAAATAAATAAAATATTCATTAATTATAAAAACAAACGCTTCTTTTGGCGTCTGTAAGTTTGATAAAGCAAGAATAATAGACCCCGAACAGGCGGCTGAATTGAAATTGGTTTCTGGGTTAATTCTGTCAGCTTTCGCCTTTGGTATTAAGATAACGGATATGGAAACATTTCTTGACTATTCTGACATTCAAGTGAATAGTTTTGTAAATTTATTAACCAAACCATACAACGGGACTTTATGTTTTACCATTTTACGTTGAGAGGTAATTTATCTTATTTCTTAAAATATACAATTTTTAAATCTTGTTTTCAATGCAACAAGGTTTTTAAAAACCTTATCTTCTAAGAAGGGTTGAAATAGCAACCTTTACATGCCTGTATTTTTCCCACTTGTTTTTTTTTTATTACCTTAATCCAAACATGCATAATAAATTAAATGTTTGTCCAAAATTATCAATATTTGTACCAAAAGTTGAAATTAACTTTTTATAACGTTTATAACCTCATCCTTTATCATCAACATGAGACTTTTTTTTCCTGACAATACCCAAACGACCACCGCTGTTTTAATGACCACTTAAAATTGTATTCTGCGGTCAGTGGTCCCTTTGAACTGGCATATTTTAAAGTTGTATCAAAATTCTAACGTATGTAATTCAAAGTAGCATTTCATAATAAATTATATAAAATATCAGTGGTAAGGGCGTTTGCTTTATAAACCCCGAAGGTCGTAGGTTCCGGTCTGCAGGACTCAAAAATTTTTCATTTTTGTTTCCTAGTTGGTTAGGACGATTTGGGTTGATCAAACTGTCTAAAGAAGATTATCCATGCGTCGGTTGGGAGTAAAAGTGGTCCACTCCCAAATCCCATCGGACCATTTAAAAAACCCCTAATGGTTAGGGTGTATGTGTAGGGGCCTATGACCAGCAGTGGTTTCCGGGCCTAATGTGATGATTGAAGGGGAAACCTTATATTTAATTGAGCTCAACCTAAATCTCTAAGAAATATTAAAATTATCTTTAAGTTTTATAATGTATTAATTATCTTAGTACATCCTATTATTAGACTTATTTCCTTACGATATATACATGTATATATATAAAAGTATAATAAGCAAAAAATTTTTCTAAATACGCTAGAACCAAGCTTTTTAAAAGAAGAAGGTAGGATTCATGGGTAAAATAATATTAAATTCTGGAATAAAACAATAATCTTTTATTCAGATTTTCGTTAAGAAGGAAAATAACCAAGTTTCAGGCAATTCATTACATCCCACCCATATCTCATTTTCCTAAAATCCAAACATCCTTTTTTTCTTTGTTTCGTTTTGCAAATTCAAAAAATAAAATCCCTCAGTCCCTTTTCCCTTTTGCCACGATAGTAGGTCTAATTATTTTAACGTCCTTAAAGGGGAAGGTATTTTTGGATTATTATACTTCCTTTTCCTTTACACACTTATACTTTTTTCCCCCACTTTATCAACCTGTTTTTCATGTTTTGGGATTGTTTCCGACTTCGAAAATGGGCGAATTTAATAAAAATTTTAATTTTTGGGTGCATTTGGCTGAATCTTTAATACGATACGTATTAAAATCAAATCACCAGGAAAAGGATAGTCCACAAATGGACACCAAGAACTGGTTCACTTCTTTGTGCTCTCCTAGTCCATTAGGAACTAATAACCGAGCGCCTGGAGAGAGGGTTGGGGTAGGATCGAAGTTTTAAAAGCCATCCGACGCCTGGATTATCTTACTTCCACAGGCGCTGGGTGATCGCCTGATTTAAAATTTTAAGTAACATTGTAAAGATTTAAACAAAAATCAATTATTTTTACCGAATCAATTTTTTAAATTACCCCGGGAGCAGACGAACAGTCAGGGCCCGCCTGCTGGGAAGTATCACCAACGCCAATAGACTTGGCCTTCTTAGTGGTTATCACCAACGCCGCCCATACCGTGGAAAAGGTATTAAGTTACGTTTACCCAGTAAATACGCTGACCGGGCGGTTAACCCGGAACACGGCGGTGTTTTCCCTCTCATTGCGGCGAAAAAGGGCACCGGGTGGTACCTGCCCAAACTTCCCCAGTAAAAAGGGCCTAACCAAGTAATTAAATTAAATAATTTTATAATTTAATAAAACTTATAAGTTAGGATTTTAGTTTCCCAAATTTTTAAAAATATTGCTTAAATGTGTGGTTGAAATCGTTTCTTATCCGGGAAGTTTTCTTTCCCTGGAACGTTTGTGGTGTGAAATTTTGCAAGACTTTATTTAGTTGGCGTAAGTAGCAACCTCTATACTATCCAAGAGAAAGGTTAAAAGAAATCGGACCCCTTAAGAAATAAGGCGGATTTAAAGGTTTTGCAAAAGAAAACTAAAGGTGCCCGGATGAGAGGAAGGCTTTTACTTCCAATGCGTCAAACTGAGGTCACGGAGGAAGGGAAGGAGTCTCTAAATAAGTGAACTACCCCTCAACCCCTCCAATTTAGTCCTGAAAGAGTTCGACGTAACTCTTTCCCGCGACTTCTTCCTAAGGTTCTTTTAACCCAACTTAACATATAGATATATTTCATGCTCCTGAACTTTCATCATCACCCTAAATTAAAATATTTTCAAATATTTTTTGAATCTCAAATTCAAATAATTAAGTAAAAATAAAATTGGTTTACTGCATTTGCGTCACCCCTATTTTAAACTTGGTAAATAAAAAGGGTTTCATTTTGGGCACAGACGGTGTGATATAGTTTGACGAGTGTTGAATATGAAGTCCATGAGTCCCGTGAATTATTTATGTAAAGGAATAACATACACAAATTGGAATACCAAATTTAAGATTTATAAAGAAATCAAATATTACTTTTGCTTATTAAAAGATTTGAATATTCACCATCTTAGGTCCAATAAAAAAATTATATCTTTTCCTCCCATACAATAACATACTTTTGGTTAATCGTTGTAAAAGTGCCTGGATTTATCAATATTTTAATTGTCATCAATTTTGTACATATAAATATATTTTAGTTGCTTTATTTCAGTTTTAAATTCTCCAAATCTTTTGATCTCTTTCTCGAATATTTGATGTTAAAAATATGAATACATTAAAATTATAAATATAATTCTAATTTATGCTGTTTTGTTTAATTGATTTAACGTGTTTTTGTTGACAAATTTTTTGATTTCAAACGTTAAATCAGATGAAAGAGATTATGGGAAAAAATTAAAACTCTTAAAAACTAAAGTCACACTTACCAGTTTTAGTCACGGTTCTATTGGGTTGGGTATAATAAAACATTAGCAAAAACTTTCGTATTATTTCATTAGATTAAAGTTGAGCTTCTCCACGACAAAATCCAAAAATGAGTTAAAATTGTATCGATTTTGGAAAGTCTGGTTAGATTCGATTACAGTCCACGGGTTCTTTGAATTTAAAAAGAAGAATGCCGTTCTGTGAGGCTTAAGCCTAATCAAGTCTAATGTCTTCTTTTTGCTTTCAAAGTATTAAAAATAACATACAGTAATAGATTATTAAAAAGTTTGCGCAATATATAAAAAGGTTGGATATGTATGTGAAATAATGAACTAAAGAATTATTTAAATACCAACACTTTATTTATAACAATGCAAGGCTCTCAATACTAAATTTTATTAAACATAAATATTCCTTAAATTTTAAAATCCCAACTAATACGTTACTAGTACTTTGTGGTTTTAAATTAAAATGAAACTTTAATATATTTAAAAGCATATTTTTAAGGTTTTAAAGTAGACGAGAAATGCCAGGTGGTTTTAACCGCATTTCCCTTTAAAAATCAATTAAAATTCAAATTCATTGCGTAACAAACAATGTCAATTTAAAAACACAAAGATGGAATATTAAACTTTCATTATAATTCCTTCCATCAACTCACTGTTAGGTTTAATTTTTCCAAATTACCAAAAAATTGTTTTTATAAAAAAAATGGGAAATTAATGAAAATTAAATTTAATTAGGTTTTAATATTTAATTTGAAACAAATGAACTTTGTTTTAAACAATTTGGAAAAATGGAAATTTAGGGTAAAGGACCATTAAATTATTTTTTTTTAAAAAAATTTAATTTTTAAAAAAAAATTTTTTAAAAGGGTTTTTTAAAAAAGGGAAAAAAAAAAACAAAATTTTCCTTTTTAAATTTTTTTTAAAAAAAAAAATTTATTTTAAAATTTTAATTTTAAAAACTTTTCCCTTTTAAAAAAAATGGGTTTTTAAATTTTTTCCCCAAAAAAAAAAAAAAAATTTTTTTTAAATTTTTTTCCAAAAAAATTTTTTTTTTTTTTTTTAAAAAAAAAAAATTTAAATTATTTTTTTTTTTTTTTTTTTTTAAGTTTTTTTAATTTTATTAAAAATTTTTTTTTGGGGAAAAAAATTTTTTTTTTAAAATAAATTTTGGAAAAAAAAAAAATTTAAATTTTTAAATTTTAATTTTTTTTTTTTTAATTTTTTAAAAATTAAAAAAAATTTTGGGAAATTCCCCCAAAAAAATTCCAAACAAAAAAACCCCTTTTTTTTTGGAAAAAAAATTTTTTTTAAAAATTTTTTAATTTTTAAATTAAAATTTTTTTTTCCCCAAATTTTTTTAAAAAGGGAAATTTTTTTAAAAAATAAAAAATTTTTAAAAATTTTAAAGGGTTTTTTAAAAAAAATTTTTAATGGTTAAAAAAAAATTTTAAAAAAATTTTAAAATTTTTTTTTTTTAAAAAAAAAATTAAATTTTTTTTTTAAAAATTTTAAAAAATTTTTTAATTTTTTTTTTGGTTTAAAATTTGGTTTTAAACCCCCTTTTTTTTTAAAAAAAAAGCCCTTTTTTTAAAAAAAAAAAAATTTTTTTAAAAAAAAAAAAAAAATTTTTTTTTTTAAAAAAAACCCCAAATTTAAATTATTTAAAGGGTTAATTTTTGGGGTTTTTTTTTTTTTTTTTAAATTTAAATTTTTAAATTTCAAAAATTTTTTTTTGGTTTTGGGTTTTTTTTTAACAATTTTAAAATTTTAAATTTTTTTAAAAAATTTTTGGGTTTTAAAAGGGGGTTTAAATTAAAAAATTTTTAAAATTTAATTTAAAAAATTTTTTAAAATCTTTTAACATCAAAATGAATGCGAGATAAACCTTCATTTATTTTACATTATTATAACATCATATCGTTTTAAATCCCTAAAGGCGAGACAGGGAGTTTAATGCCAAACGCTTCAAGCCAGACTAACATATCGCTCCAGGATTTTTCTAGACAGCTGTAGACATCCAAAATTTTTTACTGCTTTATAAGAGTAAAATGAATGAATGATGGTGAATAAGGTGATTGATTGAGTAACAGTTGTTTTTAAAGGACCCTTTGAATTTGATGTTATAAAAATAAATCAATAAATTAAACATAAACCTGATACTGTATCCCAACCAAATCTCTGCGGCATGCTCAACACACTAAATAAACGTTTAATGCGAAAATAGTAATAGTATGTAAAAGCTGCACTAACTTTATTAATTTAATGATTGTCTGTTTTATGTTTATTTTATGTGGATATTTTAATGCAAAGAAGGGATAATATCTGATATAGCATAGATTTAGATACTCTTGCTATAATTATCATTAGCATTCACTAACATTTTACAATTTCAGTAAACTATTCGAGCGATTTAAAACTGATGAACATGATCATATTTTTTCTATACTTTGTTGTGAAATGTACTTTGAAACCTATTTCATTTATGAACAAAATTTTTCTAATTAGCTTTACTGTACTGGTCAATAGATAATTGAATTTTTATATTATATTCTATAAAAATTAAAAAATTGAAGATCTGTTTCTAACATCAAAATAACTGTTTACAAATGTAAACCGATACAAAAACAAAACTTTTTTTTTGTATCTATCCGTCCCTGTTGGTTCTATCGTCTGTCCAGTTATGACTGGATCTTACTAAAAAATTAGCTGATGTAACTGGAGAAAATCTACTTACCTTTTCGAAAAAAAATAACAGAATTTAATATCACGCCCACGAAGTCCGGGCACTGCATTTATAATACACCAAGAGTTAAGATTACGGAAACGTTATAGTAAGATATGATAAAACTGTTTGTAATATTGTATATTATATTCAAAAATGATACAACAAAATATGATTTTAAAAAAGATAAAAAAGTTGGTAACAATATGACTTTGAAATGTAATAATGATATGGTTGAATGGCAAGGCGGTCTTTAGTAGCCGGAGGACGTGGTTGAACCCTGCTGGAGACTAACACTTTAATAAATTGTCATAGTTTTAAGGACAATTTTTGGGATCCATTATTGAAATAGATGATCCATTGTCGAGATGGGCATGTGAAAGTCGTATCCACCAACCACATTGGATCACCGTAGATAATGGAAAGTGAGGCTATGTAGCAGTGGACCAAAGGGCTTATGATGAATACAAAAAGAGAAAACGTTAACGTAACAACTATTTATTTAAATTCTAAAATAACGTTAATTGTTCTGAAACGTTAAGAATGTAAAGGAATGCTTGAAACTTATAAAAAAATATAATAAGCTAGTATTTCAATTGGGTGAGAACAAAGGAACCGGCATTTCTGAATTCGTAATTATTTGTATAATAATATAGTTCCTATTTTGAATGAATATCTATTTTGCACCAACTCCACCCTTTGAACTATTTGCTGATGGCTTACTTGAGTATTTTAGATTGATTATGCTTCAATTAACGACTTTAGTATAATAAGGAAAACACAAAGCTTACTAAACACGATGACCAGGCTCTTGCGACGTTTACTTTCCATTTGCGAAAAAACCGCCATTATGAGATTGCTTACGGCAAAACGAGATGAATTGTCTTTTAAATGGCGATTTTACGCCAAACTGTTACAAAACATCGTTTCTATAACTTTAATTTAATGATAACAACGACGCTGTCCTAGTTCTTTTATTCTACGAGATTGTGAAACCTGTTTTGTGTCTCGACCAATTTGTTTGTCTGATGTTGATTCCAAACCATGATTTCAATAATTTTTTAAAACTTTAATAAAAATTTTATTTTTTTAAAAAACAGTTATTGATCATTTTTAAAATAGTTTTGTATTAGGGAAAATTTATGATGACTTGATATTTAGTATGCGCTATGTATTTCAAATATTACTTAGTATAAATCCATGGCATAAATAAATTTTGAATTCTGATCAAAAAGTATTTGATTAAAATAGAAACAGCTTAAGGCGGCAGAGATGATTAATAAAATACAATTTGTAAGTTAAAACATTGTTTGCGCCCTCCAAACGAATGAATAATAATTAAAATCTTCTTGTTACTAAAAGAAAAAGTGTTTATACTAATATATAATTAGAGAATATTAAGAATTTGTAATTTAGAATCTTAATTGTGTTGTGAAATTCAATATTATATCTATTACAAAATAAATTATTTTAAAATCATCTATAATTACTTTCATCTTAAGTTGCTATCGTATTACTATTGCAGTGGTACCTTTACATGGATGAGGTCATAAAATGGTGTAGATTTAAGAAGAAATTTGTTTATTTGTAATTAAATATTGTAATTTTAGAGATTGATATATTTCAAACCCTTTGTCGTTGTATAGTCCTTATAAGTGGTTAATAGAGTAGTTACTGGTAAATCCAATTTATTAGACTTCAAGGGTGAAAAAATATAATTTTTATTTCAACTAAAATAAAAAGCTTGTAAGTTATTAACTTTTAAATATATGCGCATAGCAAAAGTTTTTAAAACATTAAATTATTAAATTTGATCCAGACGTTCGTTGCTTAAATAAAACACTTTTTCAATGTTAAAATGAAAACCTTAATAACAATTAAGGAGACAAAGATGTCAACAAAACGCAATCTGCTAGTTAAAATCTTACTTTGTATATTTATTTGTTTTCTTTTAAAACGACAAAAGAAGCTAGAGTAAATTAATAGTAATTATTATGAAATTGTCTTGATCTTTTGTAGGTCAATTAAATAATTACTGTTAATCAAAAACATTTAGTAAAAAAAATTGTCTTCTCCTTAATATTTAACCTGCATAATTTAATAGCACAGGGTGTGATTTTTTTATATATTTAAAAAATACACAAATTGTAATTTTAATCATACGAATGGAAGTGCGTGATTTCTGCTACCTCCCGAATTTAAAAAAATTGGAACTCTAATAGCGAAGTAACAAGGTTACAAGAAATATAAATAAACTGTAGGTACATACATTCAAAATTAATGCACTTCTCTTAAAAACTGGTCCAGTAAAACGTACCGAAGTCCGTAACTATTTTATATTTTGGGTATAAGAAGACAGATACGAAAGTTACCTCAAAGTTTCATAAGAAAATTACGTTACCAAATATATGTATGTGCAAAACGCGTTTGCATAGACTTCCCCCACTTCCCACAGTAAATAACAAAGAGTTCATTAGGGCATAGACAGAGTGTGATACAGACAAGTGTTGAATATGAATCGTGGGTCGTAAATAATTTATGTTTGATAACACACCTAGGGTGCAATATTTCGTGTGCAATCCGGAGCAAGAAAGGACGTATTTTTACTCCGTAATAAATAGCATTGTTAATATTTGTTCGTGCCTTTAACAATTGTCTTTACCCAGTATTATATTTTATTTATTATATATATTTTATGTTTGTACATTTGTAATGCCATTAAGTTCTTATACATGTTTTAAATTAGTAATTCATTAAAAAAAATCATCCACGTTTTCACCAAGTTATCATTTTAATCTACAAAGTACGATTAGAACTTTACTATTTGTACAAATACGGCCTTTAACTGACTGTGAAACTAAACTTTTTAATTAATTTGACATTTAATATTTTATATATAACAATTAAACTTTTGTATTACCCTACATACTCAAATTTATAATTCTTTATCGAAATAAACATAAAACATACACATAGTTAGGAAATGCTAAACGGAACGAGATAACTGTAAATTTTAACTTATGGGTATAGTATTTGCGTGTGTAATAATATACTACTGCTTATATCGACGGAGGAAAACAAAAACGTCTAAAAATAAATATTTTATCATAACTTTTGTTAAATTCAGTTTATTATAAATAAAGAATGTAACAAAGAAATTAAATTTTATTATACATTAAAGTTATCATAAAAGAAAGGTCATTTAATATTTGTGTTTGATTTAAATATTTCATATTTTTATAATCGGTCTTCTGTATTAAAGTAAATAATAAGATTGAGAACCTTGAATTAACAGATATAAACGTGATTTTGGTAAAGAATGTACTTTTATTTCATAAAGTTATAAAAAATCATAACAATGAAAGTGCTTTTCAATTTTGTACACGGATGCAGAAATGTTATTAAAGCATTTTATATCTTCAAGATACTGCAATGATTGCACCAACGAAATATTCTTCTTACTTTTCTTTTATTAAATCTAACCTCAAAGCTTGCTGAGGATAGAACGTAGCCTAGATACATTTAGGAATGAATTGACATAATAAAAGTGTAACAATATATCGATATTTACTTTTAACTTATATCCATTAAAGTTGAATAGCGAAACCATATTTTTTTTTAATTTTTCATAATCTTAAGGCGATTAGTTTTTCATTTTTAATCAGTATTATACAAATCTAAACAGTTGTGTAAGTCATTCCCAGCAGAAACAAGGAGCAGAACCGAATAACAAAGAAAAAAATAAACACCATGTCACTTATAATTTAAAATTCATGAGCCCTTTTATTAGTTATTGTTCTAAATAAATAGCACTTAAGCAATTAAAATGGAAAATTTTATAAAAATCTTATTATTATTTTATATTGTGATAATATCGTAGCATTATTATATAATAGTCAATGACATTGATAATTACCATATGGTGTGGATTTGATTTTTAATTACAACTAAAAACAAAATTGCACGACGTGCTTAGTGTATGCGATCCCGACCACGACCTCCGGTTAATAAAGCAATGGCCAATACCAATTGAGTCAAAACTATTATGCTTTTAAATATGTTTATCGATTATAGCTAAAAGTTATAAGCTGACCAAGATTACAGATAAGCTAATTACTAAGAGACGTCCTGTCAGTTATAAAACACTACTTAGTTATTAAGATGAGTCATATCTTTTTTTTTTAATTTTAGTTTTTCAAATATTTAAAAAAATGTAACCTAATTTTATTCATAATTTAAAAAATAACCTAATTATAATCCATACTTTATGACTTTAATGTAAATGTAAGGGAATAAAATTTAGTTCACTTTTACAACTTAAATCCAACTAACTTCAACCTTTCAAATTTTAAGCCTGTTTTATAAGTTCATAGTCTTGTGAAATACTTATATAACCGGCAAGAAGTATTCGACTTTTAAAGTTAAATATAAAACAAGGCACACCGATGTCTGTATTTGTAAAAGAGCTTTAGAAAATTTATACAACAGGCTTAACGTTATATGCTACTAGATAAATATAAACGTGATATTTAAAACTAGCTTGCCGATTATGAAAAAGAGAGCCGTATTTAATAAAAATCCGTGTTATACTGTATATTCACCAAGATTTTTTTAGTCTGAATGTGTTCCTGTGGTTCTACCCTAAAGGCGTCAGGGATGAACAACGTGGTGGTTTAGTCGGTACGTGTCCGACGTAACCCGTATCTGCCCCCGCGAGGACGGGAATGCGTAGGCATTACCCCATAGAAAAATGGGTTGAAAGTCAATATAGAAATTCGTCATCGCCGAAGCTAAAACCATGAAACTTTGTGTCTAACACGTACAATGTTAACACCTCGTTTACTATAGATTATATATGTTATTACTCTTATTACGCAAGGACGAAGTCGCGGCTTTTTATAATAAAGTGAAGGGAATTGATAAGTGCTACGTCTTGCCCATAAAAATCGCTATATAACATCACATGCTTAACATCCTGAGGTATGTTATGTATCGTTCACCCAGGAATTTCACTGGATACGGTGCCCTTTGAACCGTAAGATAGCAATGTCATACTATTAAGTCGCGGCAGATATAGTTCCAATCTCAACGTATTCTTTTTTTAATATTTACTGTTTTTATAGTTTCATTACAAAAAAAAAATAACTATTGTCCTTTTATAGTGTTTTTTATCTTTACCCTAAAATGTGCATGCACTATACACTCTAGGGAAATAAGCCACGCAAGCTAGCTTTTATATTCAGGTCGATAGAGTGTGAGCAGTATTAATAGTAGATTTTAGTTCGGATAATGATTTTAATAAATACTGATCATAAATAACCGATTTAAGATTTTCGTTTTACAATTTACATTTTAACTTATTAGGTGGCAATACCATGAAAAATCCAATATGCAAAGTAAGGAGCATGTTACAATTCATATTTGCTGAAATCGATTACGATGACCACCTGATACAAAATTCCGATCACATGTTAAACATTCATATTTGCTGTTTAGTTTTAATTAGTAATAGTAATTGTAATTGTAAAATTGATTTAATTAAATTACTTTATAAGTTATATCTGCATTTTTTTGCAACCTTCGGCTGTAGCCTTCGTAATTAGCAGCCTAACACTTTGAAACTTTAAAAAAGATAAAATAACTTTGCGAATGCTTATTTTTAGTGGTGGTAATTACCTAATAGGTACATTAAGACTATAATTTTAAGGATATGTACTATATTAAAATTTAACTGTATATTGAGTTCGAGTTAGAATTAAGAAAAATTACTTTAATGTCCATAATCTTAGTTTACTAATAAACATTGGAGGTGTTTAAATAAGAATTTTTTTTTTAGGTTGAATGATCTCGGTTTTTGACCACCTTAGTGAATTGTAATATCTGCCGAAATATTAGTATAAATTACATGCTGTAAAGGGTCAAATTTATTTATCGTAAAAGAAGCCATTTTTCGTGTAATGTACAGGACAAGAAATAGTTGTAGTGAGTTATCCTTAGGTGACAGACATATACCACTTTTTGTAGACCTTTTTATGAGTACAGTACATTATTTTGAGGTTCAGCCAGGTTTTGCGATATAAGTGCGATATAATGGCGCAAAAATTTTGTTAATTTACGACATCACATGAACCTCTAAATTTAACAATACTATGCATGATTATACATATAAACCTTCCTCTTGAATCACTTTATCTATTTTAAAAAAGGCTTAAAATCTGTTGCGTTTTGAAGTATTTCTTGATAAATATGGAATTACAAACTCCAGCAATAATAACAATTAAAAAAATTATAAGTGGTATTGAAAATCTTTATCTGAGATATAATTATTTATATTCAAATAGTATATACATATTTTATATACCAATAACAATCAAGAAATTTATGCATTGAACACAATTTTTTCCCTAAATTAATCTATATAAACCATTTGAAAATATATATTCCTGTAAAAATTACGCTTTGGTCACGTAGTAAACGTTAAACATGACAATACTTTTAATTAATGTACAGGAATTTCGATATTAATATTCTCTGTCTCCAATTCAAAAGTAATTTTGACTTAATGTGACATTTCACGAGCTCGTTGCAAATACAACTTAAAGATCTTTAAAAATAAAGTTTTAAACTGTTCAATTGTTTTATGAATATTTTTTAAAATAACAAAGACTTATCCCAATTTTAATCATAATTTTTGTGTTTTTTTCAATTTGCCACATTAGGACGAGACTTTTCTTGTTACTTTACACACAACACAATTATTCTTTATCTCATAAAGGTTCATAAGGATCGTTATTGAAACATTTTTAATAAAAGGTCAGCCTTCATTGTATTTGATATTATCATTGTAACCTTCTGTCTAAGTCAATAAATGGGCTAACAACTTTGACATTTAAAAATTACACCATTAATTCCAAGAAGTCCACTACTTATTGGAATAAATGGTTTAATATTTAAAAACATACATATATTTAAATACGTACAACTTATTTACTCATGGTTAATTTCTATAAACTGTTTATGAACCATTTCAGCACAGGGCGCGAACTTAATCTAAAATAAAAAAGGTTTTAAATATTGCAATTTAAGTTATCAAACTGTCAATATCTCTGTAGTGGTCAAGTGGTACTGGCCCTTGCCTTACAAATTGGTGGTAATGCGTTTTTACCCTGCGGGAAAATAAATAAGATCAATACAGAATGTATAAAATACTTACTAACATATATTTATAAGCCATTCTGCACAAAACTACTACTTATTGTTAAAAAAATATACACATAAATATTCAAATAATATAATATTTAATTTTTTAAGGAATTTATTTAAGAAATAGCAAGGCTCCGTAATGTAAATAAAATATATTTCTGTAAAAAGAACAACACAGCATGAATTATTCATAAGCTTCAAAAGTCTATAATTAGAGCAGTCTGAGAGACTCATTATAATTTTGTGCTACAAATTGTTGTTTTCTTCCAAGTTAAATATACATTGTAATAATGCTTTTAAATTTTCTAAGATCTATAGAATACAATAGGTATTATAGCTACCCTTATAGCTAGTATCGTAAACTACTCACTTAATTTTTAAAATACACCTTAATCGTTACTATGAATAATTTGCAGTAGGTAATCGATGATTATAAGAACATTTTTGTTGATTGACAAAGTTTTACTTTTCATAAAAACAGTCGTCGTTCGACGTTTCTGAATGTCAGAGGCCACTGCTGAGCATAGGCCTCCCCCATAAGTCGTAAAAAGGCACGATTCTGTGGCACCAGCATCCACCGAACTCCTGCACCTTTGCACATGGTCGTCTCTCCATCTAATGGAAGGTCGTCTAACACTGCGATGGCTAGTACGAGGCTGCTAGTCGAGAACATTTCTTCTCCACCGTTATCGGTTCTACGAGCTAAGTAGATGGCTCATTGCCACTTTAGCTTGCTAATTCTGCGGGCTATATCGGTTACCGTCGTTCTTTTATGGATGTCTGCATTACACACTCTATCACGCAGACAAATACCGAGCATAGCCCGTTCCATAGCTAAACTGGGAGCTTCCTTATACGGCCGGCAGTGAAGTACCATGCCTCAGTGCCCTAGGTCTGAATGAAATATTATGTTTATTTATTTTGGATGTTAAGTGAACAAAAGATTCGGGAAACAACGCGCAATTTACAAGAAATCAATCACGTTTTAATAAATAAAGTAAACAATATTTTCAATGCTTTTTTTGTCTTACTGCTATAGACTAATAGTGAATTGTTCTACTTTGACTTTGAAAATGGCTAGTGCCCTTTTTTTAAATATGTGTATTGTGTTATTTGGTTACTGAACGTAACAAAAAGGCGACCATCTTTATTAGGTCCCAGTCGATAGTGACAACGATGTTAGGATAACGTCAAATTTCTCATACTGATTTGTATGGGCTCCCATGATATTGGGTTAACCTACTGAGATCAAGCAGTTGTTCCTTCACTTAACAGATCTTTAGTGAATTTACAAAAAATCTCGTATAATACAAGTCTATCTACAATGTATAGCTTATAGGCACTAATGTTATATAAAATAATGTACAATAAATATTGACTTCCTCCGTAGCCTAGTGGTATAGGCGTGTGCTTTAGAAACCGGAGGTCGTGGGCACGAATCCCGCGGGGTTAGGGCAATTTGGGCTGATCACCCAATTGTCTGAAAAGTAAGATGATCCATGCATCGGATGGGCATTTAAAAAGTCGGTCCATCTGCCAACCCGCATTGGACCAGTGTGGTGGGATACGGTCCAAAAACCCCCTAATAGATGGGGTTGTATTAGGGGAGGCCTGTGTCAAGCGGTGGACTATCACAGGCTGATGATGATGAAAAAACATGTAATAACTCGTTTGGAACTTACTGACACTAAACAACTGACTGAATATACGGTTAAAATAGTTAGGTTTAATAGTCATATATTGCGTTTTATGTAGATCAAAACTGCAACCTGCAGCGTACTATATAGAACTGGAAATCAATCTTAAAGTAAATCCTCTTCCCGTTACGTAATCACGTATACGATTCTGAAAGTTTAAACAAACAAAAACATTAAGGTAATAATGCGGTACTTAAATGAGATGAGGTGGCCTATCTTTATTGACAATATGAAATAACAAAATTCTTGGACTACTATGTGTGTTTCCTTAATTTGTGAAAAATTAAACGAAAAAATTATTCATTCGCTTATTAACATTGAGGGTTTATCATCTCTAACACATTAGCAATGCATTTTTAGAACATAAAAGATTAACTACACAACATACACTAAGTATGTAAACCTTTTGTGTATAAATAAAATCCACTGAACTATATTTCATTATTTAAAAGACGACTTCATATTGTGCACAAAAAGCAAATTTGAAAAAAAATACGTATAATACGTTGAGCAACTAAAAATATTGATTGTTTTCTATAATTAAACTAAACTAAGAATAATTAGTATTTGAGCAGTAAGCCTCGGAAACTAGGATTATATTTAATAAGTGACGTGAAACACAAAAAACCACAACCGTTTATTTTATCGTTAGATAATATAAATAAAAAAATGTTTTTATTTCTTCGTTGTATGATGAATAAGTCAGGCGTCAATCGTTTGGGCTGAAGAGTTTTGTTTATAAATGAACGTCAAAAGAATAAAATGCTTATAAGTATAAAATTGACCCAAGCATAATGAAAGTTTTACAAAAAGTACAGATTTCAGCAGGAGACGGTTCAAAGTACGAAGTTATTATAAGTTGGGTCCATTTAATTCGATTTTTATTCTGATTGAATGAATTCCATATATCTCTTAAACTCTATACACCAATACGTACCTAGTTGGCTTATACGTATGTATATAAATTAAAATAACAAAAAAAAAAATATATGATTTTTTTTTCATAACCTACATCTAGTTGTGTTTAGCTCTAGCCTTTTAACATTTAATGTAATATTTGATTTATTGAAGCAATAATTTATACGTGAAGCATATAATTTTATTTAAAAATAATCTTCACATACACCAAATTATATTGATTACGTTATTCTATGTTGAGATTTAGAAATAATGAACACTTATGGGTAATGTAGGTGTTTTTATTGAGAGATCATAATTAGATAAGTAAGAAAAAAATTCTTAAAAAAATTCTTACTACAATATTCCAACTCACTTTATAAAAAGCGAAGAATTGTTTGTCAATTACAGATCATATCTAAGGCAGGTAAATTTATTTATTAATTATTACTCTCAACCGTTTGAACTGCTTGTTGGCCACTACCTAACTAAGGGCTACTGAATAAGGATATAAGGGTAAAACAAATTTCATTAGTATAATAATTACAACTTAAACCTATTTGAGCGAAAATATGGTTATAGATGATTTATAAAAGTAAGTAAAATCGACAATAATCGAGGATAGTTCAAAACTTTATTTGACCTGCGATAGCTGAGAAAGTAAAAGTAATTGAAGGTTGTAAACTGTAATATTAACGGATATAATTTCTAGTAGTTAATTGCTAGTTATTATAGTTAAAAATTCTATGAGAATTATTCGCATTCTCATTAATAAACTATATACCTAAACGTCAGAATAGTTGACCAGCAAATATTTCATATTTTGCATACCCAGAGTCTCCAAAAGCATAAGCTTACAGAATTACGCTACGAAACTTGTTACAACTTAGTCGTCTACTCTCCTCGTCTTTTATGCCTTGCTTTCATTAAAATTCACAGACGCTATAAGTTGAAAGCATGTTATATATAATTGAAGGATATGTTATTTAATTTAAGATTACACTTGCGTAAAGGATACATTTAATATCTAGGGTCTCTAATCGTATTAAAATTTAAATATCTTCATTTAACATAGGAGCGATAGATACACTTATTGATTGTCAAAAATATAACACCGGTTCGTAAAAGGACGCCTCTGACCTGAGAAGAACCCGCGAAAAAAACTGAGCGGGACTTTATTTTTTATAATCTTTTATAATAAAATTAAATTAAGATATTCAGTAACATATTCTTAGGCCTTAAAAACAAATCTACTAGAAAGGACTTTTATCTGCTACTTTTTTTTAACTAATTAAACAAATTTATAAAAAAATCCACTATCCTTGATTAAATCAGAAGTAGTACAAAAAGTATTATTGTATGAATATATAAGCCTTGACACAGAGAAATCGTCGTGGTATTATAAAGATTTGCTTTTCCTTGTGATATAAGAAACCCCTTTTAAAACTTCAAAAGCTAATTCGCTTTAACTTTTTCAGGATTTCAAAGAAAGTTATTAAAAATATTTTAAGTTTACATTATCTTTTGTACATAAGTATAGGTTGACGACTTTCTGGCTGATCACCATTAAAGAAACCAAAAAGTTTTGTTTAAAAGACAAGTGACATCCGTTATTTGCTACAAGGCAATCAAAATGGACAAAAAATAAAACTTAGAAATAAGCTATGTAATAACATTAAATTTTTTCATAAATGTTACGCTTATTTATAAGCTTTATTCAGTTAGTTTCATTGGAGACCTACGGCCTACTTTAAAATATTGTTTTATACAAAATAGGGCAGGAAGTAATTACTTTGCTTCACGGAATCATGATTTGTAAAGTTTAATTCAAGCGATTAAAGTTTTCAAAACTTATATTGACTGAGAAACAAAAGACCACTATCCATTCTACAAGCTAAAACGATACAATACAAATGTTGTTTTGTAAAAACCCGTCGTATCCTTTACATGCCTTGTTAACGTTTCAAAATAACAGCCTGTAGGAAAAGGTTAGCTTCACTTATTTATAAATCAAACTTTAATAAAAGTTTTACTATGAGAATTAAAGTACACTTTATAAAGGTAGTTCTAGTAAAGTTATTTTAATTAGTTTTACATTTAATCATTTATTTTATTTACGCGGTTATATACATATCGAATATACTTTTAAGTTTGTTCTATTAAGTTTTTATTATATCAGCTTAACATTATTAAAGTTTACGTTTGTTTAATGAAGCTTTTTAAAATCAACCTGGTTTGAACGTGACATGCGTTGCAGTGGTTAGTGTATCAAATTTAATAAACCTTTTTATTGTCTTTACTTGTACCTTAGCGTTTAGTAAGAATAAGAGACATTGCATAAAGAGTAAAGATGTTTATTTTAAATTTAACGTAGGGCTTAAACCTTATAGAATCTAGTATCATCTGTATGAGTGTATGGTAATATAAAACATTAATGACGTTGTTTTCGAATACATTTCTGTTAGCTTAATAATTATATCGGCATAATTAAGAATAACAATAAAGTACACATTAATGTATGTAAAATTCGCTTATTAATATAAAGCAATTGGTCTCCAGTACAAACATTAGGGATGCAAAACAATATATTACTAATCCTGTCTAGTCCGTTATCCTTACGTAGTCTTTTAATAGGATTCAAAAAAGTTAGTCCACTTTACCTACAGAGTGCATACTCATTAGATTTTGCACTAAATAGAAGCCTCCTTATGATTATTTGATTTATTATAGCATAGTTTATATATCGTCTTTACTAAGTTATATAATAACAGGGCTTGGTCAAGCATTGAACATTTCAACCTTCTTCCTTCTTATTTCAACTTGTCAGGAAAACTAGGAGGTCGTGCAAGATAGATTTATTACCCAAAAGTACAACTTGCTTCGATGCAATCCAATAGAGAACTGATTTGGACTAATTTGGAAAACAATAGGTCGCGTCTGATTCGAAACAAAAGATATACATTGCTGAATAGCGGTTTGATTTGAATATGGAGTAAATATAAAAACTCCTTTAGAAACCCACCCTCAAAGTGATACCTGTCTACAATCTATTTTTCGATGCCTAAGTATTAAGACAGTTCCAATGTTTGGAACTGGTGGGCTTACATAGTGACCAAGTTTTGCTGGCATCTTCTCTGTTGGTGGGTATCTCAGATTGATCTCGCCTGCGAACTAGAACCTATCTCACAAAGTGATGCTCGCTACATCCTCGTTCCTCTCACAGCCTCGTTTCTTCTCGCTATCTCGTTCCTCATCTCAGCCTCGTTTCTCCTTAAACTAGGATTTTCCTAGGTCTACCAAGGCGACCCATGTAGATCTTTTCTAGGTAGTCCTGGTTTGCGCTTCACACTGGAGTTGCTAAACCTATGGTCCGATTGGACCATGGATTAATTCACTGGTTCGAAACCTCGAAACGGTTTCCTGTTCCTCGTTGAGATCGCACGGTTGCAGCTGCTCGTTTGGATGTTCGACTATTTCCCTCGCCAAATCGTTTCCTCCCAGTGCAATGTCGATGCCGTCTGACGCTGGGAGACCTCTGCATCCTGCTCGTGTGCTGCTGAACACCTGCCTCTTTGAGAAGAACTCTCGTGGTGATCGACTTTATTCTGAGAAGTTGTCTTTATTTGAATTGAACATCTCGCGTGACCTCGACATGGTGCTCCTCACGTATCACACCTAAGCGCCTTTGCGTCTGCATGGGGCTAAGGTAAACACCTTGCAGTGCACGGGTTCAAACTTTCCGTACTTTGGTCCTGTTCAGACAGTAGAACTAGCGCTTAACTCCTGAAAACTGCTTAAATCCGGACTCTTCCCATCTACAACTCTGAACGGAGTCTTTGCCGATTCATGTGCCGAGGTTGATAGTGGTTTCTGGAGAAATTTGAAGTGCACACTGCTTCGGCACAGAAAGAGGATGGGAGACCGGATTGGATTAACAAACAACTGGCCATCTCGACTATAGTGCTGTTTCTCCGCTCGACTATACCGTTCTGTTCGTGGTTGTTGGAACAGTGAGCCGACGCTTGATTACAGACCGCTCCAAAAGTCTTCAAACTGGTTGCACGTGTACTCCGTGCCATTATCAGACTGCAGACACTTGATCCTCCAAGTTGTGCTGCGTCTCGACCATCTTCTTGACGTCCTTGAAATCGAGAACACCTCGTTTTTCCGTCGCAGGAACCATACCACACCATCGAGTAGCATCATCTATAAAGGTGACAAAATACTTCGTGACCGTTTGATTGCACACGATCGGCCCACACAATCCAAGTGTATCAGCTCGCCTGGAGCTGACTTCCTCTAGACACCTATGGAACGGCTGGCGTGTCACCTCACAATCCTCCGTTGCATCGTCGTCGCTCAAATGAAGTCCACGCAGAACGTTGTTCTTGGATGCCTGCAAATGTCCTTCGTGTTTAAGGACCCAAAGCCTTGTGCCAATCCATCAGCGACTTCTCGTGGCCACGACTAGCGAGCGCAGCGTTCTGCTGGTTGACAGCGCGCAAGTCGTCCACGAAGTAAAGTCCTTCGGCTCGCTTCGCACGCAACACTAAACGATCGTCTTTTTCGCTGACGACTTCTGCAAAGCGTTTGCAAAAGATTACTCGGTAACCTTTGTCCACGATCTTTGCAACCGATAATAAGTTCATGCATAAGACCGGCACGTACATCACTTCACTTAATTCAATTGTCTCGTCATCGTCTTCGTTCACACGCGTAACCAGTCGCGAAACGCCTTTGGCACTGATTACCGTGGAGCTAGAGTTGGCCAGGGTTCATGCGAGTCTGAAAAGTTCTAATCTACATCTCAAAACTAGAATGACACTTCGACAGCCATGTGTCCGTACACCCACTGTCTAGACACCATCGTTTTTGCGACGGATAAGCCAGCAACGAACTTGTAACACTACGAGCACTCAACTCCACAGCAGCTTACAGGGTTGTCCTCCCTGACTTCCTGTCCGGATCGTCCTTCTACTTCGCCTTGCAGCTCGCTGCTTTGTTCTTCGGTTGGTGGCACTTGTAGCACTTGAAGGCGAATTTTGTCGCGTTTACCCGATTTTCCCGGTTTCTGAACTCCACCTGTTTACCAACATCGCGTTCTGCAGAACCTGTCTATTGTTCTTTGGCGCGTCACTCTCCTTCACGATTTTCATTTGCAACATTTCCGGACTCGAGAGCTCGTCACGTAACTCGATAGCAATCTGGAAACTGATGAAGTTCGCCGATAAACTGTAGAACAACAGTATCGACTAGTCGGTCATACAACAACAAACAATATCACTTAGTCGTCAACAGCATCAAATAATTTTCGAAGATGATCGCGAAATCATCACCTCGCTCATCCCTTGCAGGACGATTTGTTTTAGCGAATTCGCTTTCCTCGCAGGGCCCTTAGACTGGTAAACAGTCTGTATCTTTAGACAAAGTTCTTTCGACGTCGCACAATGTTTGACCGGTTTGAGTTTAGAGGATGAAATCCCTAACAAAATGTCCGACATAGCCTTGCTATCATCCGTTTCCTATTCTTCAACTGAAGCGATTTCTTCTCATCCGGCTCGGGTTTCACTTTTGCAGCTACTCACGTAGCCCCAAGCATCGTTTTTTATGAGAAGAGCTCTCATGTGGATCTTCCACGTATCAAAGTTGTCCTTTGTGAAAAGTTCGATACGTGTCATGACGGTAGTAGCCATTTTAAATTCGTTTGCTTCGTCGAACGTTCGAGAACCAAACACAACTCCACTTTCGCGCACCGACTTCCGATCAATCTATCTTATAACACTTTTACTGGCGTCGCATGACCTGGGCCCATAACCTGTCAGGAAAACCAGGAGGTTGTGCAGGATAGATTTATTAACACAAAAGTACAACTTGCTTCGATGCAATCCAATAGAGAACTGATTTGGACTTATTTGGAAAACAATAGGTCGCGTCTGATTCGAAACAAAAGCTATACATTGCTGAAGGACGGTTCGATTTGAATATAGAGTAAATATAAAAACTCCTTTGACACCCCCTCAAAGCGATATTCGTCTAAGCAATATGTTTTTAGATGCCCAAGTAATTAAGACAGTTCCAATGTTTGGGACTGGTGAACCCTATAGTGAGCAAGTTTGGTAGTCCAGTTTGATCTCGCCTGCGAATAGAACCTATCTCACAAAGTGATGCTCGTTTCTTTCCACAGCCTCGTTTCTTCTTGCAATCTCGTTCCTCATCTCAGCCTCGTTTCTCCTTATATATTCATTCTTAAAAACTCCTTTAACATTATTCTTTCTTCTCGCTATTTACCAAAAAGCCTGTCCATTCCTACTAGCCTACTCGACAAATAAAAAGGATAATAATTTATTCACGTTTGAAGAGGTTTTTTTTTTCACGTTAATAAAGAAACAGAAGTTTAATAATTAATAACTCAGTAGTAAATTGTAATTGGATTAAATATTATTATTCAGGCTGCATTCATACTAAGCTAGTACTTTTAATTTTACCTTGTAAAATTATCAGAAACTTATTAGTTTCAAACAAAAATCAATAAAGTTACATCTTTTGCCCCAATTTAACAAAATACTATATAAAGAAACATTTTCAATTAAATATTTTAAACGATGATACTCCCTGCTCGCTACGGCTTGAGTTGTTTCCTAACAAAGTTTTAATGATGTCAATGCTCGGTTCACGGATAATGACTCCGTATATTAATTTGACCTTTATGACTCCGAACCAATAAAAGTAATTTTAAAATTGAACGAAATCTGCACTCGTGTAGCAATTTCAAATAATATAATAATAAAAATATGCGCTGTAATATTTCAAATAAATTGATGATCAGAGGTCACAATGTACATCAACCACAAAATAATTGTATTCCAGGACAGTAAGTAAGTGACGTTTTGTAGTGGGGTTTTGTAGGCAATACAAACCTTCTAAAAACAACACGTAAGTTCTTATAATCACGTTGATTGCGTTATTAGTTAACTCTAATTTTTAAATTTACTTTAACTAGGTTTCCAAAAACCAATGCCCCTACGAATTTTAAGAATAGAGTATAATTCTTACAGTTCAAGGAAATATTGTTATTAATTATTTTGGACTATAGAAT
This sequence comes from Lamproptera curius, assembly GCA_029286875.1. NCBI lineage: Eukaryota > Metazoa > Arthropoda > Insecta > Lepidoptera > Papilionidae > Lamproptera > Lamproptera curius. The sequence continues at coordinate 93,526 of JAGSMT010000700.1, forward strand.
ACTACAAACTTATTTCACATTACATAAACGGTTTTTTCATACAATGCGTGTAAATCAAAAGTATACCCAAAACAAATTTGCGTAAATAAATAGTTTTAAATAAATAATAGGAAAAAAATATTTCAGATTTTTAGTTTTTCGCTTCCATCCTTGTCGTCTTTTGCAAGATGTTTAGAGACACATCTTGCAAAGGACGATTGCATTACTTCATGTCGTATTTCACCCATTTTTTTTCTTACAGCACATCTTTTTCTGATGACTTAATGTAATAAACATTTTATGCACGTTTAAAAGTTTTTATTATGTATGTTTAAGTTAAATTTTAGTATAAGAATAGTCTTGAAGAGTAGATATTTACTTAAATGTATAATTAACTATTGAATAAAAGAAATAAAAATATTAGTTTACAAATAAAAATATTATACAATAAAAGATTTTATACAAACCACCACATTCCACCTATCTAGATAGATTAGCATTGTTTATTAAAACTTTGAAATCATTAAAAGTGTATGTAAAGTATTTAAAGCAAATAAAGATAAAATAAATCCAATTATGCGTTGAGCTATTTATATGCTAACGTTTCAATTACTCTCCAATTTTTTAATGCTTGATAATATTTTATTAAAGGATCTAAGAAAATATGCATATGCTGGTAAATTCCTTAAGACTTCAAAAACCCCGACCAAGTTTTTAATCGTAAATAATGACATTTAAACTAGTTTGCGAAAGCTAACATTTCTTAAAAACTTTTTACTCTTGACCAAGCCCATGGATCCTCCTACGGAAGACTTTTCATTGTAATACGTGTCCTGAGTTTTAATTACTATCAACGAATCCTATAGCGAAAAAAGAAGTTCTGAAACAAAAGTACATCTTATGTGGTCACAAAGGTTGGTTTTTGTTAAAATACAAAGATTAAGAAGCACAAAAAAGACTGCATGATATTAAATGCTAATTTACACATAGATTGTCATAATATCTGCATACTTTATAAGATATTTTATAATTTGATGACGTAAATTGAAATGTTTTTTCAATTATCACCTTATTTAAAAGTAAATCTTGGAGCATGACGCATATATCTCCTGGCGACATTGCAATAACCATAGCATTATGAACAAATTGTAGATGTTTTATGCTAACGATGCACTTTGCCATGTCAATCAGTTTTGAGTTTTGTCAATAATTGGACCTATATACTTTTTCTGTTAAAACTGACATACCTACTGTCATTACAAGATTATCCCTGTATTACAATTTTCACATTTTTAAGATACCTTGTGTAATATTGGCCTGAACCTAAAAGATTATTATTGACTACAATTTTCAACGAAAAAATCGAATTCAACCTCAAATAACTTACAAAGTAAATAGTTTCCTTATAATTACAAATTTGGGTAAAAAAAACTATTACATCATGGTAGCAATAATAATCTAAACCATCATATGTATGTCCTAGTACTATGAAGTTATCAATATTAGAATGATTTTATTTAATATATATTTTAACAACATTTGTTATAAAGTTATTCACTATCATATGTATTCAGAGTAGAGATTGTGTGTTTGCAAATTGCAAATGTCTTCTATTTCTTAACTCTAAGAAAAGTAATTTATTAGGAAGTTATTAAATAAAACCTAAGTAATGAAATCACTGCGTAGACTATAATTAAGAATTCGAACCTTCGCAGTAGACCAAACTAGTAAAAGCTTACTAACGCAGCTTATTTCCCTAGGGTGAAGGTTGGGTAAAATCCATACAGATTTTCAAAAGAAAAAGCAAAATGAAGACAAAGACTCAGCTTTTCTTTAGGAAAATTGAAATATAAAGATTCGTACGATCAATTTCGATTAAATAGTCATTGAATATAACTACATCTTATTTTTACCATTTCGTTACATATTTTTGGTGCCTAAGAAATCTCCTGTTAGTTACTAAATAATTCACTGTACCATCTTTGGTTTCGGATTAATTGATTAATTGATTTAGTATGTAGTGTCCCACTGCTGGGCAAAGACCTTCAACGCTTTCTATTCTCGCCTATTCTGTGTCAACTTTCGATGTAGCGATGGAGTTCGTCCTTTCAATCTTGTGGGTGGTCTGCTACGTCATCTCTTCCGGTCAGAGCGGAGTCAAATTGAGCATTACTTTGTTAACAACTCATCCGAAATACGTGCCATGCCTTTTTCTCTACATTTAATTTTTGTATTGAAATAAATAATATATAAAGATATTACACTTGTTACGGAACCATAATCTATGATATTTGCATCATTAACAACGCCATCCGACACCAGCGTTGTGGCACGAGGCAACGAGTCAGCATTTCCGGTGCAGTTTGACCGATGTCGAAATTCTTTAAGCATGGCAATCTATATTCACACTTCGAAGTAGAGTCACCTTTTTAGTTATATGTCTAAATGTAATATTTTATTAAAATAATAATAATTTATGTATTAATTGCTTTTTTTTTTGCAACCTCTGGCTGCAGCCCACGTAATTGGCGCAGTCGGTAGGATCTTCTAAAGTAGAGTCAGTTAATCAACATTGGCTAAGAAGATCCAAAAATTACGGGAGCAGTAGCGCAGAGGCGAATCCAGGCATCGATTCCGCAAAGATAAGTAATAAAGTAAGTGCTTGAATCTTTCAATCCTTACCATTCCTATATCCGATAAGCATAATATTAATTCCTAATCCTTTTTATGAATTGTATTGTATTAATTTTAGGGTTAATTAATTTTTTCTTTCTCTTTTTCTATAAAATTTAATTGATAAATTTTCAAAATTTTCCATCCCGGGAAAATAAGAAATATTAGGGTAGCTAGTAATAATAAAAAAAAGTAGTAGGCTTAGTACTATAGACGGGCATAGAAATATAGATAATACGGATATGGCTTTGTCAAATGATATCGACGCTATCCACAAGGCACTCCGAGTATTACCCGAATTCGATGGCAACCCGTACGTATTAACTCGTTTTATTAATTTATGTGATCAATTGGTCTGTACGTTCGTAAAAAATTAACCTAGTGCTGAATTTATAAATTTGACCCTTATAAATGGTATACTTAATAAAATAACTGGTTCCGCGGCTAGATTGTTAAATTCGAATGGCATTCCCGAAACATGGGCAGGAATCAAAAGTGCCCTTATTAATAACTTCGCTGACCATCGCGACGAAACCGCGCTATACGGTGATCTTTCTTTACAAACCCAAGGGTCAAGTACCCCACAAGAGTTTTACGAACGCGTACAGAGCCTTTTCAGTACAATAATGACGTACGTAATGTTACATGAAAACATTGGCACTACGGTTGAAGCTAAACGAGCGGTATATAAAAAGTTAACACTTCAAGCTTATTTGCGGGGATTAAAGGAACCCCTTGGTTCCAGAATTATGCGTATGCTATGAAACTATGGAAAAAGCTCTAGAATTTGTGCAGGAGGAATTAAATACTTTATATCTCCAACAACGTAATTTAAGTAGACCTAATAAGAAATAATGGTCGCAACCATCCCTTAACCTACCCTTAAATAATTTAAATCCGAAACCTGTTCCATTTAATATTCCTTGACCGCCACAAATGCAATCACATCCAGCATTCCTACAACCATCCGCATTGCAATCTCGTCCTATGCAGGGTTGGAAACCTAATATGCCTCCTATGCAACATCCACGTGGTCCATCCCGTACCCAACAAATGATGGGTGCTCCACCACCCAACTATAACCCTGCAGAGCAATTTATTTAAGCTTCCTAACAGACCCCCACAACCCCAACTTAATAATTCGCGTCCTACTCCCATGAGTGCCGTTACACCATTTGTTTCCAAACCATTACCCTTAACAGGATGGGACTGGAGACAGTCCGGAAATCCGCCACCTAACAATTACTTTAAATCACGTGAGGTAAATTTTAACCAGGCTGACTATGACCATGACTATAACAACGAATATGACTACAGTTTTGACCCGTATAACGAATACGTTTACCTGCATGACTATGTTCACTATAAATCGATCCGTATTATAATTATAACTACCAGGTCGCTTTGCGAGGAAATTCCCTACAAAAGGGTTGAATCAAATAACTACCGATTAAATGAGGAGGATTTTCACAGAGATCGCAAATTAGAAAAACCAGGATAGAAGTTAATCTTCATACTCATAGTCAATTAGGTTCTGTACAGTTAGCGAACCCACCAATGAAGGTCTTAATAGACACATGCGCTAACCAATCATTTATAAGCCCTGAAGCCGTTAGTAAGCATTTATACAATTTCCCATTAAACTACGACCCATTTGAAGTGACCAACGTACATTCTACCACCAAAAACGATTATTCAATTACTTTCCCCTGTCCTACGGAATTTAAAAAAAAATGATATAACTCTATTCGTTTATAAATTTCATCTTTACTTTGACAGATTATTAGGGCTTGATTTACTTAATGAATGGGAGTCGAATATCGACTAAAGAAATAAAATACTTGTAACTCGTAACGCGAGAATCCCCATTCACATGTACGATTCACGTAACGCGAACCTGTATGAATAATTCCCGCGAATTCAACAAAACTAGTCATTAACCGATTAATGCAAAAGACGCCGATGTATTCATTGAAACTCAAACGATTTGTAATTTCCGATTGTATTACGAACGTAACTAACCACCGTGGTTGGGTAGAGCTCATTAACAATACTTCAAATGATGTTATTTTTTCGACGGATCGTCCTATAGAAGCCGAAATATATAATTTTGAAAGTACGCATTCCGATAATTCTATTTCAGAGCGTGCTAAGCAGGTCTTATCTCGTCTTCGTACCGATCATCTCAATCCGGAAGAACTTGCTAATTTACAACGGTTATGCGCATCTTACGCCGACGTATTTTACCTAGAAGGTGAACCTTTGACGTTTACTTATAAGATAAAACATAAAATTAGGACTCTTGATGAAATTCCTGAGCACACTAAAAGCTATAGATACCCGTATGTTCACCGCCAAGAAATTAGAGATCAAATTTAAAAGATGCTTGAGCAGAATATAATTAGACCGTCCGATTCTGCTTGGAGCTCTCCTATTTGGATTGTACCCAAAAAGGCAGACGCGTCCGGTAAAGTAAAATGGCGTTTAGTGGTAGATTTTCGAAAAGTTAATGACAAGACAATCGATGACAAGTACCCTATTCCTAACATTAGTGATGTGTTAGATAAGTTAGGGCGATGTCAATACTTTACTACGCTCGACTTGGCTAGTGGTTTTACCAAGTTGAGAAGGATCCCGCAGATGTCCATAAAACGACATTTAATGTAGAAAATGGGCACTACGAGTTCCTCCGTATGCCCATGGGGATGAAAAACAGCCCCTCAACCCTACAAAAGGTGATGGACAATGTAATAAAAATTTACAGAATGAAATTTGTTCAGTGTATTTAGATGACACAGTTGTCTTCAGTACGTCGTTAGAAGAGCACATCGTTAATTTAGAAAAAGTATTTAAAAGACTACGCGAATCTAACTTCAAAATTCAGATGGACAAATCGGAATTTTTAAAGCTAGAAACCGAATTTTTGGGACATGTTATTTGTGAAGACGGTGTAAAACCGAACCCAGATAAAATAAAAGCGATTCAAAAATATCCACTTCCCAAAAATGCAACGGAATTTAAGCGTTTCTTAGGATTGTTGGGATATTATAGAAATATTTATTTCAAATTTTGCCCGATTTACCAAACCACTTACGCAGTGTCTTAAGAAGGGTTCAAGGATAACTTTCGATCACACGTACATTAATTATGTTAAACATTGTAAAACTTTGTTAAGTAATGATCCAACTTGCAATACCGAGATTTTAATAGGGAGTTTATTCGAACAACAGACGCTTCAAATTTTGCAATTGGTGCAGTTTTGTCTCAAGGCATTATAGGTTCGGATAAACCAATAGTTTACGCGTCGCGCACTTTAAATTCGAGCGAAATTAATTATAGTAATATTGAGAAGGAGCTTTTAGCCATTGTTTGGGCTACGAAATATTTTAGACCATATTTGTTTGGCCGCAAATTTAAAATTATAACAGATCATAAACCATTACAGTGGATAATGAACCTAAAGGAGCCTAACTCTAGACTTACGAGGTGGCGCCTTAAGTTAAGTGAATACGATTTTAGTATCATCTATAAACAGGGCAAATGTAACACAAATGCCGACGCCCTTTCACGTATTGAAATACATAATGTGGAATTGACACCTATTATAGATAAGTTACTTTCGATTTTACCTAAACCTTCTGAAACGGAACAAGACCTAGGTGAATCGAGAACCTTAACAGCTAGCGAAATATTGGATGACTCTAGAACCATTACTGTCCATACCGACCTAGAAAGTCCTATTCTTGAGGTCCCAATATCTGAGGACCCATTTAATAAATTTTCAAAACAGTCTTGAATATTGTAGGCGATATAAAAGCTAGGCCTGTAGTAACAAAACCTTTTGACACACACACGCGCACTGTTGTACAAATTTCGGAATCGAATCTAGAACAGGACGTTATAAATGCAGTTACGCAGTACGTTCACCCGAAGATCAGAACGGGCTTACTTATAAATACGTATACAGCTGTGTATCGCGTCGTTCCAGTTATTCAAAAAACATTTAAAAGCTCTTCACTTAAAATGGTATTAACTAACAAAGAGATAGAAAATGTTAAAGATTATCTGGTCCAGCAAGAAATCATTCGCAAATATCATGAAGGAAAAACTAATCATAGAGGAATCAACGAGTGTTTTCTATCTTTATCGAATAAGTATTTTTGGCCTAAGATGGGAGAACATATCACCAAATATATAAATGAATGCATAATTTGTGGTCAGTGCAAGTATGACAGAAACCCTATTAAACAAAAATTTCAACTTGTTCCGCCAGCAACCAGGCCATTTGAATTAGTTCACATGGATTTGTAACGGTTCAAAGTGAAAATTTTTTAACGATAGTGGTTCCTTTTCGAAATACGCCAAAGCATATTACTTAAGAGATGCGACCGCTGTTAGTATAATTCAGGCTTTATTTATTTTCTGTACTCACCATGGGGTACCTATAACTATAGTTACGGATAATGGCCCTGAATTTACCAACCAATTGATGTCAGAATTTGTCAGAATTCACAAAATTCAGCATTATAGAGTAGCTCCACACACCTCCGATGAAAATGAAATTGTATTACGATTTCACGCTACAATATTAGAACACTTAAGACTCTTAAAAATTAACCATAATACCGAATCCGTACTTAACCTTATGCCGTATGCTCTTTTAGGATATAATCATAGCATACATAGTTTTACTAAGTGTAAGCCTATAGAAGTCATTACAGGGCATTTTGACCCATGAAACTCTTTAGATTTGGACCTCACATTTACTCCAACAATATATGACTTATAACTCTAGATGTAATATTCTATTAAAATAATAAATAATTTAAGTATTAATTGCTTTTTGTTGCAACCTCTGGCTGCAGGCCACGTAATTCACTACTATTACAGCAATTAAAAATATTTATGCCATTAACATGACATATTTACCTAAGTATTCGGACTCAAATTATGGAGACTAGTACTTTATATTCTGCACTTGCAGACTTCTCGCCTGGTAACTAGAAAATTGACGTATTTATCAAATTTTGAAAATGCTATTATTTTTTTTAATATTTAAAAAAAGACCGCAAAGTTTCTTGCCGGTTTATCTCTGGATAGGACTGAATGTAACTGAGTGAACTGATGGTAAAATCTTGACGTTGATAAGTGCTCAGTAGAGCCTAAATTAAATAAATATTTTTTGACTTTGATCGTAATGTCTTCATATATTTGCAAAATAATAATAAAGCGTTTAACAAAATTCGTTTTGTAAAACATTATGTTATTAAATTCAATAAAATCATTGAATTTTATAACATAATGCCTCACACACATATTTATTTTTACAAATCAGTAAATAATAAAACTTGAATACGCTGAATCTAAATGAGATCTTCATTAAGGTAATATTAATATTACGGGTTACAAAATATGGTCTGAATAAGCAGTGGCAAGGAATGTTGCTCCATGTTCTACGCTTACTTCAAAGTTAATAAGCTTTACTTCAAAGTTTTAATCCGGACATAGTCGTAATAAATTATTGTTATTATCAAAACCAAAAACAATGTCAACATCATTAAATGAGTATAGAAGGATCGCAGACCGCTTAATGTTACTTATTTATTGGTATTGTTGGAGAGATTCAATTACGAAATAAGATATTTAGGTCTTATCTTCGTTTTTATTAATATTAGTAGATTACTTAAAATCAATGCCGTGATTATCTGTCAAATCGGAGCGGTGGAAGACATAATCAAAATAATTTTATTTTTACAGAATTGTTAACGAAATCATTGTGTTTTCGGTTTTAATTTTTTTTTAATATTTGATAGTATAATATTTAATATACATTACCAAAATATAGCAATAATTTAACCACATCTATCGGGTATCCGATCCGCAATTGGTTAAATATGAACGGAGAATCCACCGCAGACCACGAAACAATTCAGAGAAGTTACTGCGAACAGCTGTGACCATTGATTATAATAAGTGTTATAGAAAGCAACATTTATGGAGCAATAAGTTATTTAAATTTTTAAAATTCAACACATTACTAACTGCATAATATAAGATACTACTGTGTGTGTCGCTAATATTTTCATAGGGACAAGAACGATTTTTTACAACGATGGTAGTGGAAAAAAACTGTTTCTTACTTGACTTATTTTCTGCTACCATTACCTATTAATACAATGAAATTATTATTAACAAACAAAGAACGAAACTTTATCGCTGGTATAAATACGCAATAGATTGGGATTTATAGAAGAAAAAATTTTTAACACGATTATCTAAAACCAAAAATCTGAAAAAAAGAAGTAATTTTAAATTTAATTATAATAAAAGTATTAACGAATAAGTACTTATAGCAAAAGATCACAGGCATATATCATGTGATACTTAGCCATATGATTAAAATAGGTAGGGCGTCATATAAATTGCTTTGAGTTATAAATACATCAAATTTAAATTTAATTAAGTACGCTTTTGGTTATTCTGCTAGCTTACACTAACTGAGACTAAATGTAATTATCTATCAATTAGGCGTGAGCGTTATTTCACGTCATCAATTACAATAACTGGTTGCGCGATATGAAACGTAATAAACGTTTCGTGTCAAATTAAAGTAGTTATTTTTGTAAACACTTTATTTGGGCGAACTCGTTTGTCATCGTCTTCGTTCGTCTACCGACGGACAGAGCGAGAGAGATGGCAGATCTAAATTTGCCGAGTAAGCGAGACAGCGAGTGACGCATTTAGTTTTCATAGCTATGACTAATACACGTAGATACCATATTGTCCCCTGTTGGTAAATCATATCTCGCGATTCCGGGAAACAGTTATTTCAATCAAAAGTAAAATAATACAAAATAAAGGTTTTTATTTAAATAGCCTAACAAACAAAGTAACTAAACGGTGTATATAATAGTGAAAAGTAGTTATAATAAAATTGTTTAATAGTGTAAACACAACAATAGTGTAAATAAACACTAAATATTAATCATCGTCATTGTAACAATAAAATTAAGTTTTAAGTACTCCAGTAAAAACATTTTTATTCAAATCATAGTTTCGTAGTTAACACCAATCAATCAATAAAACATTTTATAATTGTAAACCGGAGTAAAGTTCGCAGGAAAGTTAATTTATTGATTTAAGTGTTCGGCATCAAACAGGAAACGTTCGTTCGTTTCGTATGTAACCGTATAGTTGTGAATCTTATGTATGCACAGTAGCTGGATGAAAGTAACTAGTTATCAAAATAACTAGTTTTTAAACAAACGACGCCGTCCACGTAACCGGTTTCGTTTCGTTTCTTAAAAGTGACGTAACGACTCACTTCTACTATCAATCCAGTGTCTGCCTCTTTTGCCTAGTGGTATGGACGTATGCTTCAGAAACCGGAGTCCGTGGGTTCAAATCCTGTGGGGACCAACAAATTTTCTCAACACAGGCTGATGATGATGATGATATGATGTGCATTGACAATGAGCACTGACTTTCAGGTCTTGTTTTCTAAATCGCGAGAGAGAATCCTAGCAGGAATCTTCATTACTCGTGATTTTTCTTTGCTTCCTAATATGGCTCTAACAGCATTAACATAGTTTTAACAGCAAGTGACCGCCCCGATCTATTCGGGTATCGAGAGGAACTGTTATTAGTTAAATTATCAGTGTAGCATCTGTTGTTTCCTAGTCAAATTTTCGTTGTTGTTTCCTAGTTGGTTAGGACAGTTTGGGCCGATCACCCAATTGTCTGAAAAGTAAGATGATCCATGCGTCGGATGGGCATGTAAAAAGGCGGTCCACCCACCAACCCGCATTGGACCAGCGTGGTGGGATACGGTCCAAAACCCCCTAATGAATAGGGGTGTATTAGGGGAGGCCTATGTCCAGCAGTGGACTATCAAAGGCTGATGATGATGATGATGATGATCTGCTGATACGATTATAACAAGCTTATGAAGTGTCTAGTGTCTGTAATATGACCGACGGCTCCATACCCACTTGGTGCAAGGTGATCAAACTGCGATCCTATATTTTTTAACACTTCACTCCATATTGTAGTTTAATAAAGAACACGGAAAAATGAACCTAAACCAAATAACGTTTTTTAAGCTTCTGACGTGGAGCGAGTGCTAGAGTTTTTTTACTGCTTTGTTATATTTAAGCTTTGTACGATAAGCATACTTACTTTTATTTTTAGCAACGAATTGATAATAGAATAGAATTGACACTTTATTTGAATATACTTAGCATCTATGTCAGCATTGCCGAAACGGTACGCGTTTCCGCTATAAAAACGAGCCATTCACTATAACGATCAATAAGAAGAGTGTTATCTAACACAATTTATATTCATCAGATCATACATAGCAAAAGTAAAATAAAACCGTTGCATATAACGTTTTTTCTATTAAATGTATGGTAACTTCAAAGAAATAAATTTGTGCTTCTGAGAAATAGTTAAAGGCTAAGCAAAGTTCAGAACAAAATTTCTTCGAATTTCAAAAGTTAATATAAAAATGAATTTTTATTGTATCTCAAGCAGATTGTATTGTGATAGTTATACGACTCTTAGTTTGATACAAAATATATAGACCGTATTGTACAATAAAATAAGTTATTTAGTTAAAACAAATTTCCACAATAAGAGATACTTTAAACTTTGAAGCCTATACAGATAAGCCATTTCTTTATTAAATTATAATTCCAAAAATATATGAGACAAAATTTCGTCGAGATCGATACACAACATTACTTGTGAACATTTTAATGATCAGGTCGTAAATTAAACTTTATTCAAAAGATGTGCTCGTTAAAACGTTTCGCTCAGCTAAATAATCAGGCTACAAATTTAACTAAAGAAAATTAATAATAAGAAAGTTATATTTAGGAAAATTCTAAAATGTTAACGTCAGTTTCTATTATAAGGTATGTTACTCTTATCAATATATAACAAATAAATGATTTTTTGAATTCTATACACATTTTTGGAAATTTATTTGACGTAGTATAAAAATGTACGTTTAAAAAAAAAGTTTTTTTTTTATTGATAGACAAAGACGAAAGTCCTGTTGTGTGTCGTAAGGGATAGACAACTCGTGAATGCAATCTTGAGCCAAACGGTGCAGGTAAGCAATGTCCAACCAACCCATACTTTACAAGAAGTAAGGCTCATTTTTAGAAGTCCTCCTTTTTCTAAAGGATTTTAGAGAAAAGAAGGTCTTCTAAAAATAACTTTTTTTACTAAATACATAAACAAAGGACATTTCAATGAAACAAAAATGGAAATTACAACTTCGTAAGAAGTGAAGAAATTTGTTAACTCCATTCTTTTATTATTTATTAATTTAAATTTTTATGTCACTTTACACAGCCGCAGTTACGTATTTGTTACGCAACAATCTTCCTTCATTTTTTACTATACCGCTCCTTTTAGCCTGCCCTCCTTTTTTCCTTTTAATTTTTCCTCACCTCGCGAAGAAAGAGGTTAAAAGATAAATACATCGTGAAGCGGTCGTCCGTCACAGTCGGACAATTGCCTTCCGGAGTTCCTACGCAGCGTTCCCTTCTGGTCCTTAAATAGGATCTACCAAATCGCCGTCACTCGAACTTGTTGGTCCAATAAAAATTGGCTGACGAAACCTAAGTGACCACGCGCCGCGTATATGTTTTGACTCACTCACCCACTTAAGCTGAATTCTTAACTTTCATTACAAAAATACATTTTGGAAACACAAATGCATTTTGGAATTTTTATTTGATTGGCAAAGGGTTTTTGGGTTAACTAGTAATCTAGATATTTATTCAGTCAGAAAAATAATATCTATTGATACACAAATAATAATTAACATAGTTATATTAATTTATACTATATTTCTTTAAATGTTTGAGTTTTAACTATGTTTTACATAGAAATGGTTATTCTTAAAAGATATATATATGCAACTGTGATTTTATCGTCGGTAACTCAAGTAGTATAAATATTTTTATTAATTTCTTTAATTATTTACTTTTTTTTTTGCCGTTGGAAAAATCCAGCTTACGGATCCCCACCGACAGTGTGAGAGGGCAGCAGGGATATGTGGGGCTCCCCGGACCAAAACCAACGGTTGCTCCTTTTTCATGTCGCTGTAGCCGGGGCCGCCGGCGCTGATGACAGTCTTCGGCGCCCTGGCCTTCTTCTGCGGATAGCCAAGGCGCTGTTGGCCTCTCTGTCTCTTTCCGTGGCTTTCTTTCGGGCCATTACGTCTTCGCAGAACGCAAGGACGACGCCCCATGACCTTTCGCTTTCTAACATGCTGCGCACTACGACAGGAAGCGAAAGGTCGTGACCCATAACACTACGTTGCGGCGTTGCTCAACTCTGGCTGGGCACTCCTCCAGTGTGTGTTGGGCCGTCTTTTACGCACATAGGCCACGTGGT